>CM074736.1:80826877-81415746 GCA_037367245.1 Phrynocephalus guinanensis
CCGCCCCCGATTTCCATGGCTGCTCCCAAGCCCAGCCACTGCCGCTGCTGCTGCTGCTGCTTCTGCCGCGGCCGCCAAACCGCAGGGAGCTTAATGGCGCCCTTGCGCGCGTCAGCATAGTGGCGCTTCCCCTTTTCCCTCCTCCTCCTCCTCCTCCTTTTTCCTTCCTTTGGGAAGGAGTTGGGGGAGAAGAGCCGAGGGGCGGGTGGTGGAAAAGAGAGAGAGAGAGAGAGAGAGCGTAAGGGGAAGCGGGGGGAGGTTCGCCGCCACTGCCGCCGCCTCTGCCTCTGCCCGGAGAGCTGTGCGCCCTGGCGCGCAGAGCGGACCTCGCTTTGGCTGAAGGGAGGAAAGGAGGTGCGTGGCGGCGGCAGCAGCGGCAGCAGCAGCAACAACATGCGCAAGGAGGTGGCGGCGGGGGGCGCCTAAGGGGGGGTGGCGGCGGCGGCGGCAGCGGCTTCTTCAGGTCCCTGCGAGCGGCGGCGGCAGTGGCAGCGGCAGGAGGAGCAGGAGAGGAGTGCACGGAGCGGCCGCCCCGGGAACGCGGAGGCAGCAGCAGCAACACCACCAGCAGCAGCAGCAACGGTGGCAGCGGCCGTCCGAGCCCGCGCTCTCCCCAGGTGGGGGGGGGCGGGCGGGGGGGTTGCTGTTGCTCCCGGGGGCCAGATTCAGGGTCCCTGGGGGCCGGATATGGCCCGCGGGCCGTAGGTTGAGGACCCCTGGTTTAGGGCATGATACAGGTTCTAGATAACCTTTTGCTATATATATTTGAAGGCATTTCAGTACAAGTGCATACAGTGTACAGGAACTATATATGCCCAATGTGTATAAAGGAAGAACAAGAATGACAATAACTTTAGAAGTGGTAATAAACCAATATTATGGTGAACTACACTGTGCACTATTATTCCGACTAACAGACATACTGTTACTTCTTACTTGGTATATTGCTGTTTGTCCTCTTAATCCAGCATACATAATTATTTAGACAAGTTGGTGTTCTGTTTTATCATATCCTGAAGCATGATATAAGAAGCAACTTTTCTATTTGATTACAAGTGACACATGCTGTTATACATTACATTCTTGCACATTTTGGATTTATGCTGAGCATGTTCAAGACTGTAGTAACCATGTGTCTCTTTGACATATTCTTTTTGTAGGACACATCAGTCACCAAAACAAGTTAAACAAAACAAGACAAAGGGCATAAGATACTAGGGTAAGAGATAGCCAGTTATTATATCCAGTGGCTTTCAGGCTTAGAGTGAAATAAACTAATACTATAAAACTTTCTAAGTGACAGCAATCTAGCTTTTCTCAATAAAGAAAGGTTATGGTTTAAGGCTGGGCCATCAAGCCCTGGGCAAAATTTCCACATTATTCCCAGACTGAGAAGAAAAACATCCTTTTCAAAAGGTTTCTGCAGTTCCCTTTCACCAGTAATTTCTTTTGCATGAACAGTCATGCCGTAGAGTGTTAGATACTAGCTGTGTGAAAGGCCAAAGGGTTCTCTTGACTCAATTGCCACTCTGCGTTTGTGGCAAGATATGCAATATTTATATTAGAAGGTTGTTTCCCCCCTCTAAATATCCATAAATTTGGCCATTTGCATTCATTTCTACATATGTGCAAACAATGATATATTTGTTTCTGCAGGTACACTTTATAAGCAAGTCATTGTAATAACATCTAGTAGAACAATCCGAGCATCTAAGTGACTTGGGTAGAAATAATAAATCATTTAATGAAGAACATTCCAATTGGAGGTCCATTATAGTAAAGCCATCAGTGCCACCATGAACAGCACCAAATTGGTTCCAATAATATCATTTAGAGGCTCTCAATGGAATAATCACATTAGCTCTAGAAACTTAGAGGTTGTTCAGAATCTAGGCATGTTCTTGAATCCTGATGTCTCATGGGATTCCCAGATTGCAGACATGTCCAGGTTGGTCTTCATCATCCGCACTTACCTGGATGTTGGAGTGCCTTTCCGCAAGAATATTGACTCGCATCCTCAGATTGCTGCACACCATGCTCCTTCGGGTTGCCACACAAAGGGGTGCCAGAAAACATCCACTGTGAACCTTCTCAGCTGGGGCACCAGCCCTTTGGAATGGATTCTGGTTGAGCTCTGCCTGGCCCCCTGCCTCCCAACGTTTAAGGTTGGTTAAGATGATGCTTTTTACAGAGGCTTCCAACAGTATCCTCACATAAATTAGACAATATGCTTGTCCAGTTATGGTTGATGCTCTTGTGATATTTTGATATGATCTGATTATATTATTGCACTGTTTATTGTTTATTTCATTATGATATTATTGTATTTGTTTTTATTTGTTAAACTGCCCAGAATAGTGTCTTGAACTGATTGGGCAGTATATAATTTTAATAAATACAGTGTTACCTCAGTTTACGAGTACCTTGAATTGTGAGTATTTTGCAAACCGCGTGAAATTTTTAGTAATTTTTTGCCTCAATTTGTGAGCCTTGCTCCCATTTGCAAGCAAGGCTTACCTCCGTGTGGGCCCTGTGCTTCCTGGAATGGGCATCCTGAGCTTGTTCCAGACCACATAGCATAGTGGGCATGTGCAGGGCCTCTGGAGTCTCAGGAAACCTGTAGTGGTCTCCAGGGCTCTCCATGGGCCCAGCAATGCCCAGAATGGGCCTCCAGTGGGCTTGTGCTGGGCCCAGCACTGACCAGAAGTCATTTCCAGGCCAATTGATGGACCTATGCTGGGTCTCCAGAGCTCACCCCAGGCCTGGTGCTGCCTGGCTGTGGCCTCCGGAGCGCAATCTGGGCAGTGCTGGGCCCAGGGTGAGCTCCAGAGGCCACTGTAGCTCCCAGCCAAACCAAATTTCCCAATAAGAAATCATGGAAACCTGGACCCCAGAACGCATCAGGTAAGCTTCCATGATTTCCTATTGGGAAGTTTGCTTTGATATATGAGTATTTTGGTTTACGAGCATGCTTCCAGAACGGATTATGCTCATGAACTAAGGTGCCACTGTAAATAAATTTGTATTAATGCTATAGAATTTATACTTGATAAACTACCAGAAGAAGCTGACTCTGAAGCTGATTTGGGTATGTCTGATTACTCCATTGTTAGTTCTAATTCAGCCACTTTTCATTTTCACAGGGCTGTGTCCTATAAATACATTTGAATAAGTACCAAATAATTTCCATATATGTGTGTTAAGAATGCTGGCACCTTTGTAGGTGTCTAGAGAGAAGCTGCCCATTCTACTCTTGTGCAGCTGATGCTGTAGCAAAGCAAGGGCATCTTTCTTTCTATCCAAACTGCTTGGATTGTAAATCTGTGGGCTGGTTGGGCAAGTCCCCTAATGACTGCCCACCTTAGAACTGCAGAGTTTTAAGGGCCATATGGATCAAGTCCAGCTCCTGTCAGGGAGGCACAGTGGGGAATTGAACTCCCAACTCCAGGTCCATAACCTCAAAATGAAGGGAAGAATTAATGAATGCATGACTTAAAAAACAATTAAAGCAACAACAGATACCCCCTGTAGGCCTTTAGTATGCCTGGAAATTTTAGTTGTCTATTAGAGATGGGCATGAAATGAACTTTTTTTCGTTTACGTTATTCATTCTGTTATGTAACAAAACGACTAATGAAAATTGTGATGAAAATGGAACAAAACGAACAGAACCATGAAAATTGGGTTCGTTACGTTTCGTTTGCATTAATGGCGACGCACAATGAAATGAGCTGTTTTAAATGTTAAAAAACGCCCTGGACACCCATAAAAATGCAGCAATAATTATTTATACTGTCTGATAATACCTACCAGTGGGAGTTGACGTCCTTAAAATGTGCATTTATGTCTTTTCTCAGATCGCTGTATTTTTTTCTTTAAGGGGAGTTAGGCGACATCGACCCCAAATGCCTCCCAGATGCGTAATATTGATTACTTGGGTATTAAAACGCCCTGGACATCCATAAAAATGCAGCGATAATGCGATAATTATTTGAAATTATTACCTTCCAGGGGTTTGGGGTCCTTAAAACGTTTGTTTTTGTCTTCTCCCATCACGATGTATTTTTCTTTTCCCTTTAAGGATGACAAAATGGATGTCTCCAGCCACAAAATGGAGGCAAGCCATGTGATGGGATCATGTTCAACAAATAGCATGTCCAGGTTGCAGACTGGGCGGGCAGGTCTGGCAGCCACAGAGGGCATAAAAAGCTCTGGCAGCCCCTGTTCTCCTTGCAGTCTCTGGTGGGAGTTAGGGTGGGATTGCTGTCTCTGCGACTCTAGCTTCAGTCCTGCAGCCTCCCTGTGTGCATGCGTGCGTACTTCTCGGTGAGTACTCTCCCCTGCCCTGCAGTGCAGTCACTCTGTGGCTGCCTTGCACCCTGGGCAATGCCCGCCGCTGCCTTTGCAGCCTCCCTGCATACCTAGTCTATACTGTATCTCTGCCAGCATCAATTTTTCTGTAGTGTTTTCCCTCTGGTCTGGGGCATTGGGGGACACCCGCGCACGAAAATGCTTTTAAAATCGCACAAAAAGCGGGTAGAAACGAAAAACGAAAAAACAAAAAATGGAAATGAATTTTTCCAAATATTCATGAAAAATGGAAACGAACCGAAACGGACCTCTCAACGACAAATGAAAAGCTGAAACACCATTTTTTTTATTTGTGCCCATTTCTATTGTCTATATTTCGTGATCTTGGAGCTGTAGATCAAAAAGAGGTATACATTATCTTTTATCGATAAAGTGGATACAACCAAATACTGTATCCTCTTCAGGCATTCACCTGTCTATACAAAGAGCAAATACTGTATGTGCTTTAATTAAACAAACAGGTCTGGATTCTGAAAAATATAATTTGCTATTTTAAACCATAGGGTTTAACATTTAAAAATGATATAAACATTTAAAAATGATATAAACATTTAAAAATGATATTGCCTTTTAGCTTAACACAATCAAGTCCAGATGTAATTTCTAATTAGTGACCATACAGAAAGAAATGCTAATAGCATAGAAAACATGGAGTATTGTATTGAGGAGAGAACCATATTACTCTTACCCCTTTCCTTGTTGGCATTCCCTCTCTGCAGAGCAGTGCAACATTTTGACCATTTGGGAGTAATGCAAAAGAAAGCCCTCTTCCACACACATGCAAAGTGAGCTACTGCGGATAGTGGGATACTTAACAGGACCTTTCTTCTAGAACTGAGCATGGCCTTTTCACCTCTCTCAGAACCATCCAAAGGAAGAGCTTTCTTGAAACTTCTAACTTCCACACAGGTTTGTGCTGAGATATGTTGTCCTTTTGACAGCTGGGCTTCAACTTAAAGCAAATATGCTGGAATCAGCCTTCTTTTTTGGAATTTTCTACCACATGAGTGAAATCCACTGATCAGAAGAAAGTCAGTTCAGATAGTGATTCAGGTACACATCTATTTGTAAAAGTACAGGACCTCCCTAACTCAGGTATACCCTTAGATGCTACCCAAAAGCAACGTAGGAAAAACACTAAGCATGGGGAAATAGGAGTTCCCCATTGTTTCTGCATTATGAATTGTACTTCCAATGAAAAATTTCATTTCTTGTTCTTTCATTTGTAAAGAAACTGGTATTTATATAACAGCACAGATGTCAGTGCAACAAAACGGTCCCAGGAGGTTACAATCAATTTTTCATTACATGGGAATGTGACATACAGTAACATGAAATTTAAACATTGATTGTATGATAGCTAGAAATTCTCTCAATATTATTTCTTGTAATTAGCCTTCTGGGTAAAATATTACCAATGCCATAAAATAATTAATAGCATCGTCACCAGGATGATGTACATTTGGATAAGAATTTATAATTTTAAGTTGTTAAACTGCCTGAAAGGAAAATAGGACCCACTAGCTTTTTATACTAGGAATATTTTTATAATAAGTTCAACAATATTTAAAGGGAAGAGAAAACATACTTTTATTACCAGCCATGAAACAGATCTCTTGCCAGTTCAGTGCAGTAAACATTTTGAAATAACTGTTCCACAGGTACTTGACACTTCTTCACTTCATGCATCTGAAATTTGACCTTTCTACTAGTAAAATATTAGAATCAATTTTACACCTTTCCGTTATTTGCATCGACCTATTTTAGAGTTTAAAAATCCTTAGATGGTTTTTAAGAAAAACCTAATCTTGTTAAGAACAAAAGGTCAGAAAAGTTCAAGTAGGTCGTCCACTATATACTGTAGATGACTATTTATTTTGTGGGAGGCAAGGGACTGGACTATGCAGTAGGTTGAATGGGATTTTTGCCCGGGTGACCCGGGGTTCCTCCGGCTGAGGGGGGGAAAGGGAAGGTCCTGCTGCTAAGCTCATCTTTTTAGATATCAAGCTAGATACGTGCAAACAGGCATGCAGGTTCCCAGAGGATAGGCTGGTGGATCTCTGGGATAGGATAGGCAATATGTTAGGGCAGAAAAAGGCAACTTTGAAAGAACTGCAAGTTTTAGGTGGACACCTAAACTTTGCATGCAAGGTTATTGCACCAGGTAGGGTTTTTCTGTGCAGGCTGTGTGAGGCTATGGTGGTGCTGTATAGGCATAGGTTGTCAGTAGGTATTAGGGAGGACATAGCAGTATGGCTTAGTTTTTTGCCTGGGTTCAATGGGATTTCTTTTTGGCAGTCTGAGCTACTGTTGGGCTCTGAGTTACAGGTCCATACTATCTATCTATCTATCTATCTATCTATCTATCTATCTATCTATCTATCTATCTATCTATCTATCTATCTATCTATCTATCTATCTATCTATCTATCTATCTATCTATGGCCCTTACTTCACGAGGCGCGGCGCTCCGCAGCGATATTGCCTTCGATTTGAATTCGGAGGCGGTCACGTGGCGGTCACGTGTTCTCGCTTCGCTCCCGCCCCTGTTTCTCAGTACTCACGAGCTGCAGTTTTAGGACCGATTCGAGCACAACCTCACGTGCTCCCTTCGCATTCGCATGCCACTTTTCAACGTTCGTTATTTCCCATCCGTCCTTTAAAAAAATTCCTACCGACGGCGTATTGATGCACTGATGCTGGACTGTCAGTTGCAATGGCTCTACTGATTTCAACTGTTTCCTGGCATCATTGGCAGCCCCCCCCGCCGCCGCCGCCGCTACTCGGGGGGAGCCCCGCATGGCACAGCCGCCCGCCCTCCGCCGCTTGCACGCTGCCTGCCCCGGGTGCCCTGCTCTGGCCGGGCGAGGCGGCAGCGGCTCCTCCTGTTCCCGCCGCCGCCGCCGCCCCTACTCGAGCGAGGAAGTAACAGCGCAAAGCGATGAAACGATATAGTGATGCATCGATATCCCTGTTTGAATATTTTTAAAAAAAACTTGAAATAAAAGCCAAAAACCGAGACCACACGTGACGTTGGGAGCGAAGCAAGATGCGAAGCGAAAAGATTCCCGGCAGCAGCCAGGGGAACCACTCGCCCCGCTTGGAGCACGGTAAAGGGGGCGTGGTCGGGGTGGCATCGCAGCCAAAAAGGAGGAGCGTGCGGACTGAAACGATCGATTTGCACAGAAAATAAGGCTAGCCGCGAAGCGAGCGGCTCGTGAAGTAACAGCCTATATCTGTATGCCATGGCCGAATTTTCCAGTGGGAACTCTGGGCTATTTACGTAAACAACACATAAGAAAATTTCATATCAAAAGAAAAACAAAAAATAATGCAAAGAGAGCAAACAAAATAGATTAATACCTGGCAAGAGGCACAAACAACTAATAACAAAAGGTACATCAAACAAGGGGAGCACAAACACACATTAATAATTGCCGAAGGCATCCTTAAACAGCCAGGTTTTTAACGCCTTTTTAAAGGATGCCAGGGATGGAGCCTGGTGGATCTTGCTTGGCAGTTTATTCCAAACAGCCAGGCCAGCCACCAAGAAAGCCTGGTTGCGTGTTGCAACCTTACGGGCCTCCCTGGCAGCCGCCACCCAGAGTGAGCATGCCATAGAGGCTCTGTTGGGACAGGCCAGCACTGACCTTTGGGAGATACGCTGTGCCAGATATTCAGGATCCAAGTCATGGAGAGTTTTCTAAACCAAAATAATCACCTTTAAAATTAACCAGTGCAGGTGAGCCAAAATTGGGGTGATGCGGTCAAATCTGCCCACACCAACCATCAATCTGGCTAGTGCATTTTGTAACTCCTACAATCGCCGAACAAGGCTCAAGGGGAGAGTGTTACAGTAATCTATCATCAACATGACCAGCACCTACACAACCGTCCTCAAGGAGTCCCCATCAAGGTACGGGCAAATTTGGGCAAGAAGCCTGAGATGGTAATAGGCCAACCTGGACACAGCAGACACCTGGGATGCCAGGGACAACACTGGATACAAGACGACACCCAGACTCCTCACTCTTTCTGCCAGCTAGAGGATATTCCCATTCAAACTGGGGAGAGGGGCCACTGTACCTATCCAGGGCACCCCTGAAGAACAGAACCTCGGTCTTCTCAGGGTTGAGCCTTAGCCGGTTGTTCCTGGTCCAATCCAGAACCGCAGTCAGGCAGCAATCAAGGGTCTGCACAGCCTCCACTGCAGGGGTGGAAAAGGAGAGATAGAGATGCATGTCATCAGTGTACTGATGACAGCAAGCTCCAAAACTCTGGATAATCTCAGCCAGCGGCCTCATATAGACATTAAAGAAAATAGGAGAGACTGCCGACCCCTGAGGTACCCCACAAGAAAGTGTCCAGGGAGACAACAAATCACCCTCCAAGCTTGCTTGCTGGGCTTGACCCTTGAGCAAGGATCAGAGCCAGCCAAAGGCTGAACCCCCAATCCCCACCTCTGAGATCATGCCCAGGAGGATGTCAATGGTATCAAAGGCCACTGACAGATCGAGAAGGACCAACAGGGCAGAGCAACCCCTGTCGGCCATCCTCAATAGGTCATCCTTTCAGTCCCATGACGTGGCCAAAATCCAGACTGGAAAGGATCCAATATGAGGTTCTCCTCAAGAAACGACTGGAGCCGCATGGCGGCAACTGGTTCCAACTACAGATGGGCACGACTTGAAAAAAATTTTTTTCGAGTTGTCGTTAGTCGGGCCGGTTCCGTTTCGGCTCGTTTCCGTTTTTCGCGAAAATTCGCAAAAATTAGTCAGTTCGTTTTTTCGTTTTTTGGTTGTCGTTAGTACTGGTTTGGGGAGGGGGTAGCGGGCTCCTGGAGGGAGCTGCAGGAGTCAGCCAGAGCCACAAGTGACGGACTGGCAGACTCTTTGCACCCGCTGTGTCTCACGTACTTGCAGGTAGTGCAATGCAAGTAGATCTGGCTTAGGGTTAAGACGGGTTAGCGCAAGGGCTAGGGTTAGGCTAGTTACGGGTGAGGTTAGGGTGAGTATTGGGGTGCTCCTCTGGGTGCCTCTCTGACCCACTTAGAAGGACAGTGTACTGGCGTATGGGTTAGGCTTAAGGTTCGGGTTTGGGCTACGATTAGTGGGCTGTTTATGCCCGATTGGCACATCCCAGAAGTCTCTGTGGTCAACCTGGCCAAGTGGCCATGCGATTGGTGGAAAATTTGCATGGTCTACTCCCATCATTGCAAATGCGCAGGTGTAAAAAAATAAAATAAAATAAAATAAAATAAAATAAAATAAAATAAAATCAATGGAGACTTTTTTTTGCAAGAAAAACCCACTGCTGCTACTGTAAAAATTCAAGCATTTAAAATAGCTAATTTTCGCATGTTTCTGTGGTGCTTTGGTGGGGTTTTGGGCAACAATTTCAAAAAAAAATTGTGGTCGCCATTTTGGATCCCCTGCACTGCATGGCAAATGGATGCACCCTCCCAGCCTGGTACCAGCAGCGCAGCAGTAGCAATAGCCAAGGAGAGGGGGCGGGGAAACCCCCCCCCAAATAAAACACCTTTCTGGCCTGGTAGGTGCCCTCAGACAGTTTTCGCCTACTTTTAGGGCCGGGAATCGGGTTTTTTTTAAACTTTTAAAAACTTTTTTTCCGTGCCGCTTGGCATTGCGCGATCGCCGCGATGCAAGTAACGAGCACGACAAATCAGACCAAATTGTTCGTTCGTCGGTTCGAGCTCGAATTCTGGTGGAGTAATTCCCGTTTCCGTTTCCGTAGAGTAACGGATACGAGTAACGGAAACGGAAACGGGAATACCGCTAAGTCGTGCCCATCTCTAGTTCCAACACCTTGCACAGGAAAGAAACCTTGGCTTATAGGATGATAGTTGGATATATCGTCCACAGCCAAGGAGGTCTTTTAAGAATGGACTTAACCACCATCTCCTTCAGATGACAAGGAAAAATCCCATCCCTGAAGGATGCAGTGGCGATCAATGAAGCCCATTCCGGCATGCTCCCTCCTTTTTTTATTTTTTTATTACAAATTTATAAAAGAACAGATAAACAGCAAAATAACATAAAGAAGAGAAAATAACACACAATAATATAACAAAAGTATAACAAGTATAAGAGACATAGACCCAGTGCTAACCCCCCCCCTCGGGACTTAAACAACATTACAACTTTCATGATATTGGCCAGCCAATTTCTCTCCAGAAATACATTGAGTCTTCTCCAGGTGTGTACCCTTTACCCTTTTGGAATACATATACCAGTAATTTATCCCATATTCCATTAAAGTCATTAGACTTGCTCAGCCCTTTCCTAATTTTGATTTCACAAGTCAGTTTATCATTAATAGCTAAATTCCATAACTCTCTATACCATTCTTTCATTACTAATTGATTATTAGATTTCCAATATTTGGCAAAAATCAGCCTTGCGGCCGTAACCATTATAATTACGAATTTCCCCTCCTCTTTCTTCAGTTGTGTATCTGCAACAATACCAGCTGGGGGGACATTGGAATCTTTCCCCCTAATATTTCTTGCATTTCTTCCCTCCTGCGATCTTAGTCAGCCAAGATGGGCAAGGGTTGAACAGAGAAGCTGCCAGCCTACAATGAACCAGGCCCCCCAACCCTGCCCACCTGCAACCCCATCCACTGACCCCTTGCAAGTCCCACCCACTGACCCCTCCTTACAAAAAGTTTGGACATCCCTGAATTAAGGAAAAAGCAAGGGGGTCCTAGTCCAATGGAAAGGGGCAGCACACTGGTGGAAGAGCTGAGAATAATGAAGCAGGGAGAGGAGGGGGCGACAACAAGGGAGCACAAGCAAAGTATAAATAAATATATTCTTGGTGTTCTTGGTGAGATGGTAGTTGATTGAAACGTTTTTAATAATGTTTCATACGCTGCCATGTTTTTCTTTCATTTTACTTTCAGAAATTTTGTTAATTGAAGGTTTAGGTCTTTTACATGTGAGGCTTTTAGTATGGCAGTCTGTGAAATCAGGTTTTGCTAAACTGTCAGAGAATATTAATCAAATAGTGTAAAAATAGTTTAGCAGAACATTTACTTGTGCCATGTGACAGAATTAGGAAAAAACTTTCTAGAGGCAGTTAGTTAATTAAAATTCCTTGTCAACAGTTAAAATTTAAACTACATATCAATTATTACTATGTGGTTGAAGTCATATTGCTTAGCATAGCATAGTATGTTGCAGCTAGAGTAGATTCATTGAATCAGCGAAACTTGTGGAAGAATTGACTCATGGCGTCACCACTGATTCAATGGCTCTACTTTAGTTGTGACTGTGACAACACTCTGGAAACAGGAGTAATGAATATACAAATCATCAGCCAATCCCAGCAGGAGGGCGGGGAATGGTATGATATAAAAAGGGTGGAGCCTAGTCAGTTGAGGCAGTTCAGTTAAGTTGAAGGTTTTGAGAGTGAGTGCTGGGATAGAGCACTGCTCTGTTAGAGTTCTGTCAGGCAGTGAGGGCTTTACTGTTTACTAGTTATTAAAGACAGGGAGGCTTGAAGAGTTGATTAAATCTATTCTATGTTAAAGGCAACACATACCTTCTTCAGTCATTGTTATATTTATTATTTTCTCAATAAACTTCATTATTATTTTTATATTATACATCTGAGTCTGTCCCAATTCATCGATTTTAAAAGGTGGCAGCATTACCAAGTGAATAAAAGGTGGCAGCATTACCATTCCCAACACAATTACACGTGTAAAAGGGAGGCATCGTCACAATTTGGTGGCACAGCAGTGGGATGTCGAAATAAACCCAGTTGTGCCTTTGAAAACTCAGTCTCTGAAAGGGGGTGACGTCACAGTGACTTACTATGCTAAGCAACAGGATTTCAACTACAGAATGTATCAGTCTATTTTAGACTGGAGTGTGTTGCTGCTTACTCCTATCTAGGCTTATATATAATACTTATTCTTTCACTGCAAAAAAGAGTGATGGTTTGGGTATATTCCCTATTGTCTGCCTAAGGATAATAGATGTTAGAAAAGTTGTGAAAACAGTCATATATTTAAAAGCTACAAGCAGTGAAAGTATTAAAAGGATCGAATGAATCCACAAAAAGTCCATTTTCCCTTATTGAAGAGAAGTGTATTTCACTTCATGGGTCTAATAATAAATAAAGTTCTTTGATGCTTTAAAAAAGCATTTAGAATGTAATCATGAGGCAAAGTGACACAGTGTTGCTACTTACAGCTCATATGACTATGCGTGTTTTCATTATTTTATTTTTTTGCCATTTGCCATTAATTCATCCATTCAGTGTAATTGTTCCAGTGACTGGAAATATTTGAACGTCTCTGTACCATAAAAGCTGATATCTAGTAATATGTTTGTAGATGTACACACAGAGAAAACATATAAACTAGGAGCATGAAGGTTAACCTGATACATAGGTTGGGGTTTTTTTTTTTGGAGAAATCTATACTAGAGATGGGCACGGAACGAACATTTTTTCGTTTCCATTATTCGTTTGTCGTTCCATTATGTAACAAAATGACAAACAAAATTGTGATGAAAATGCAACGAAACGAACAGAACCATGAAAATTGTGGTAGTTACGTTTCGTTTCCGTTAATGGCGACGTGCAATGAAATGAGCTGTTTTAAATTTTAAAACTCCCCGGACATCCGTAAAAACACAGCGATAATTATTTATATTGTCTGATAATACCTACGAGGGGGGGTCGGGTCCTTAAAAGGTGCATTTATGTCTTTTCTCAGATCACTGTATTTTTCCCCTTTAAGAAGAGTTAGGGGACATTGACCCAAAATGGCTCCCAGATGCCTAATATTGATTGATTTCTTGGGTATTAAAACACCCTGGACATCTGTAAAAACGCAGCGGTAATGCGATAATTATTTGAAATTACCTACCAGGGGGTTGGGGTCCTTAAAACTTTTGTTTTTGTCTTCTCCCATTGCGATGTATTTTTCTTTTCCCTTTAAAATGGATGTCGCCACCAGACACAAAATGGAGGCAAGCCATGTGATGGGTTCAGGTTCAACCAATAGCATGCTCAGGTTGCAGACTGGGCAGGTCTGGCAGCCACAGAGGGCATAAAAAGCTCTGGCAGCCCCCGTCCTTCTTGCAGTCTCTGGTGGGAGTTAGGGTGGGATTGCTGTCTCTGCGGCTCTAGCTTCAGTCCTGCAGCCTCCCTGTGTGCGTGCATGCTGCATACCTCTCGGTGAGTACCCTCCCTTGCCCCGCAGTGCAGTCACTCTGTGGCTGCCTTGCACCCTGAGCAACGCCCGCCGCTGCCTTTGCAGCCTCCCTGTGTACCTAGTCTATACTGTGTCTCTGCCAGCATCCACTTTTTTAGTGTTTTCCTTCTGGTCTGGGGCGTTGGGGGATGCCTGCGTAAGGAAAGCTTTAAAAATCGCGCAAAAAGTGGGTAGAAACGACAAAAGAAAAAATGAAAAACGGAAACGAAATTTTTCCAAAAATTTGTGACAAATGGAAACGAACCGAAACAGACCTCTCAATGACAAATGAAAAACCGAAACACCATTTTTTTGTTTCGTACCCATCTCTAAGCTGTACTGATCACTGTACAAAACCATTTAATTTAACTACAAATCTGAAAGCAGAATGGCACAGATATAAATATGGCTGTATAAATGTAGTGTGAGAATTCCATTAAGAACATAAGAAGAGCCCTGCTGGATCAGGCTATGGGCCCATGTTGTTCAGCTTCCTGTCTTCTGATACCACTCCCCTGCATCTGGCCATTGAAGTGCTCTGGTTTTAAGCCTGGAGATTACACATCCCCATCCTGGCTTGTAACCTGTGATGGACTTTTCCTCCAGGAATTTGTCCAATTATTTATTTATTTATTTATTTATTTAAATACTTATATCCCGCTCCATCTTCCCGACGGGAACTCTGGGCGGCTAACAACGCAAAAAGCTAAAAAGCTAAAAAGCCTAAAAAGCTAAAAATAATAAGGCCACCAAGCAAGGGCAGCGGAGGGCAAGATGGCGGCAAACGGTAAGAGCAAAGAAAAGAAAGAGAAACTAACTAATAAGGACACCATATGCTTCTTTGAAGAGGAAGGTCTTCAAAGCCCTCTTAAAGGCGGGCAGGGACTCCAGCAGGCGCAGCTCAGGAGAGGGAGATGGTTCCAGAGCGAGGGCCCCACCACAGAGAAGGCGTGGTTCCGCGTACGCATTTTCCGCGCCTCTCTGGGTGTGGCCACTCTCAAGGAGCGCGCCTGCGACGATCTCGTGGGTCTGGATCCGGATGCCCTCAGGGAGATGCGCTCCGCCAGGTATCCTGGTCCCAAGCCGTGGAGGGCCTTGAAAACCAAGACCAGAACCTTGAACCTGATCCGGAAGACAACGGGAAGCCAATGCAGGCGGACCAGGACTGGGGTGATGTGCTCGAAGTCATCCAGGCCAGATGCCATCACCAGATCCTGTGGCAGGGAGTTCCACAGACTGGGTAAAGAAAAAAAATCTTCTGTCTGTTATCACTCTTCCAACCCTCAATTTGAAAGCTGTATACTGTGTGGGACAGAAAAGAGCTCCCCTCTATCCGCTTTATCCATCTCCATTTTAAAGCCATGCTCCTTCCCCCCTCCTTCTGGACTTGCTTCTCCTCCCTGCATTCATTTCCCCACCACCCGACTAGGAAAAAGAACAGGACACTGGGAAGGCACGGGCTGCTGCCCGTGGCACCTCAAGCTTCCCTCTACCGTGGGGAAATAATAAAAAAGCTCTAAAAAGGCAAGGCTGCAAGGCACTGGGTGGTGTAGAAAGGAGGGCCACCGCTGCCCTTTGCCTCCCACCTGCTTCCTCCTCCCCCACAACCCGCCCTGCCTGGCTGCTAGGAGACCAGCACACACAGATGGACAATGCCACAATGTGACTTTCAGTGCAGCCATACCACACTGTGGTTTTCTGGGGAAGGGAAAAGAGGACCCCAGGAGGATGTCTGGGAGGTGCCTTCCTTGGGGAAGGGGAAGCAGGTAACCCGGCTGAGTCTGCACAGTCAGGGCTGCTGTGGCTGTGCCAGGCAAGCAGCGAAGTAGGCAGGCGGGCAGGCCTGTGGGGAGCATGGTGGCTGGGGTGCCCTCCTCCTCTTCTTCCTCGCCTTGCTCCCCACCCAGCGCAGGAGAGGTGTAAGGCATGTGCGTGCTACTCCACGCGTGCACTCACTCACACACAAATAAGTGCATTGCAGTTGGTGGCAGGAGGGGTGAAAAAAACTGACTTTGTCCCGGGCGCTCCGAACCCTTGCTACACCTCTAGATCTCAGAAGCTAAGCAGGGTCGGGGCTTTCTCCATCATTTGCTGCCTGCGCGGTGGTGTGGCCCGTCTCGCTGGGACCCGGACGGCATGTCGGCCGTCGGTGCCGTCTCCCCTTCCCGGGGCTTCCCGGACTCTACCAGCTGGGGAACCTAACATCTGTGGGAATTCTGCAGCGGACTGGCTGGCAGCACCTTGTCCTGCCCCTTTAAATTCCGTGGGGACTCCCTTCTGAGAGGGCAGGGTGGTGGTCCCAGCTTCGTCATCCTATATTATGCTGGTTTATTTCTATCTACTCGAGTCCTACCCCCCGTCTCCGTCTGTCTATCCGCTAGCCGGTTGAGTGTCTGCTTTTGGTTGATTGGTTCTTTTTTTTTTTTAATTACTGTCATCTTATTATTTGCCCTGTTTCTAGTGGTGTGGTGGGTGGGATATAGCATTGTTTAACAGGTTATGCCTTTGTATTATACTGATTTGTATTTCTGGGGTTGTATTATTGTTGTACTGTTTTATTTTGTATTCCTACACTTAGTGGGTTTTGGTCCTAGTCCTATACCATCCCATGGAGCCTGTGGGCCGCCCCATTAGGGTGGTGTCGGGCCGCGGTAAGTACGCTTGGGGCCGGCGGGCCGGTCGGATAAGAAGATCTCGGGACAGGCATCTTCGGCCTGTCCCGCGCTCTGACCCGCCGGCTCACTACCACATGACAGGGATCCATTCCACCTGTACCCCCGGCCCATCCTGTTTGCTGATTAATGCCAGGTCGGTGCATAATAAGATCCCCGTCATCCACGACTTGATCGTGGATGAGCGAGCCGACCTGGCATTTCTTACGGAGACCTGGGTGCCCGAGGGGGGAGGGGCATCCCTCTCGCTGCTTCGGCCCCAGGGCTACTCCGTGCAGCAGCTGGGTAGGCCGGGGGGGGGGGGGGGTGGGGTGGCCATTGTGCACAGGGACTCCTTTTATGTCAGCAGATCCGCGATGTTGGTAAGCCCAGGGCTTGAATGCCTTCACCTTGTGGTGGGACAGAGGGACAGGTTTGGGATTGTGCTTGTGTACCGAGCTCCCCGCGACCCTGCACTCTCCCTCCCAGAGCTCTCCGAGTTCATCTCAGCGGCGCTGGTGAGATCCCCCCGCCTTTTGGTGTTGGGGGATTTCAATGTGCATGCCTAGGCTGAACTGTCGGGAGCAGCTCTGGAGTTCATGGAGTCCATGGCCTCCATGAACCTGTCCCAATTTGTCATCGGTCCCACTCACAAGGGAGGACATACCCTGGACCTGGTTTTTGCCTCCACATCGATGGGCTTTGATCTGGGGGTCGGGAACCTGCTGGTCCGTCCTGTGTCATGGTCAGATCACTATCTGCTGACTTTCTCCCTGGCAATCGCCACCCCTCCCCGCGGGGGGCAGGGCCCTTCCATCTGGGCCCACCCCCGGGGGCTCCTGGACCCTGTGCGGTTCTCGGAGGCCCTGGGGGTCTTACCAGACGGACTGGATGACGATCCGGTCGACTCCCTGGTCCAAAGGTGGTTTGAGGAGGTGGCCGGGGCTGCCGATCGGATCGCCCCCAAGCGCCTGATTCGGTGCCGAGCCCGCTCCTCTCCTTGGTTTACTGAGGAGTTGTGGGCAATGAAGCAGGAACGGAGGAGGCTAGAGAGCAGATGGCGGAACGCTCGGACGGCTTCAAATTGGGCTGCTGTTAAGGCGTTGACCAGTCGCTATTCTCACGCGATAAGGGCAGCCAGGAGATCTTTCGTTGCCCTGAGAATTGGTGAGGCCTCGAATAGCCACGCGGAGTTGTTCCGGGTGGTTCGAGACCTCACCAATCCTGGTCCGCCTCGGCCTCCTCCTAGTGATTTCACTAGTGAGTCGTTCGCAGCCTATTTTAAAACCAAGATAGAGGCCATCCGTTCAGAGCTGGACGCCGGTTGCTCTGATCCAGTCCCCGGCATGGCCGATACTGGGCCGCCTCGGTCGCCCCGGTTCGTTGAGTTTGGGTCTGTTACATCTGAGGAGGCCTCCAGGGCTCTGGGGCATTGCAGGCCTGCGGCTTCTCCGTTCGACCCTTGCCCGTCCTGGCTGATTAAGACCACAGGGGGGAGCATGCCAAAATGGGCTTCGCTAATCGCCTCAGCCTCCTTCAGGGACGGGATTCTTCCCAGTCTGCTGAAGGAGACGGTGGTGAAGCCCATTATTAAATTACCTGGCTTGGCTGTGGACGATATGTCTAACTACCGTCCCATAGCCAATGTTCCCTTTTTGGGCAAGGTAGTCGAGCGAGTCGCCGCCCTGCGTCTCCAGTCGTTCCTGGAGGAGAACCATGTCCTGGATCCCTTCCAATCTGGGTTCAGGCCGCATCATGGGACGGAGACGGCCCTGGTCACTCTGCACGATGATCTGTTGAGGGGGGCCGACAGGGGTTGCTCTACCCTGCTGGTCCTCCTCGACTTGTCAGCGGCTTTTGATACCGTCGACCACGGTATCCTGCTGGGGCGGCTCTCGGAGGTGGGGATCGGGGGATCGGCCTTTGGCTGGCTCCGTTCCTTCCTTGAGGGTCGTACCCAGCGAGTGAGCTTGGGGGGTGAGCTGTCGGCTCCCTGGACACTCTCTTGTGGGGTGCCTCAGGGGTCGTCCCTCTCCCCAATGCTCTTTAACATCTACATGAAGCCGCTGGCTGAGATCATCCGGAGTTTTGGAGTCTGCTGTCATCAGTACGCTGATGACACGCAGCTCTATCTCTCCTTTTCCACCTGTGCAGTGGAGGCCGTCCAGACCCTTGACCGCTGCCTGGCTGCAGTTTTGGACTGGACCAGGACCCACAGACTCCGGCTCAACCCCGGAAAGACCGAGGTTATGTTCTTTGGGGGCGGCCCAGATGGGTACTGTGGCCCTCTTCCCAGTCTGGATGGGTCCGCCCTCCAGCTGGCGCAAAGAGTGAGGAATCTGGGCGTCGTCCTGGATCCGGGTCTGACCCTGGAGCTCCAGGTGTCAGCCGTGACCAGGTCGGCCTTTTATCATCTAAGGTTAATCGCCCAGATTCGCCCGTACCTTGACGGGAGCTCCCTGAAGACTGTGGTACAGGCATTGGTCATGTCGAGGCTGGATTATTGCAACGCTCTCTACATGGGGCTCCCCTTGAACCTTGTTCGGAGATTGCAGCGGGTCCAGAACGCGGCGGCCAGGCTGGTGGTTGGTGCGCGTCGTTTTGACCGCATCACTCCCATCCTGGTCCGCCTCCACTGGTTGCCCGTTGCCTCCCGAATAAGGTTCAAGGTGCTGGTTTTGGTTTACAAAATCCTCCATGGCTTGGCCCCTGTTTATCTGGCGGAGCGGCTTCACCGACAATCAGATCGAGCCCGACCCACCCGTTCGTCTCTGGCCCTCTCGTTGCAGACGATCTCCCCGAGGGAGGCCCGCAAGACAAGTACCCGTGGGCGGGCCTTCTCGGTGGCGGTGCCACCTATGTGGAACAACTTGCCCAGGGAGTTGAGATAGGCTCCAACGTTGGCGTCCTTTAGGAAAGGATTGAAGACCCTCCTTTTCAGGGATGCCTTTAATAATGACTAGAGTACCTTTTTTTTTTCTCCCTCCCTTCCTTCCCCCCCCCCCATGCCGTAAGTCTGCCCCTGCCGCTGCCACTGTTCTTTGCCTTTTGGGCTTTTGTGTAAACCGCCCTGAGTTCCCGCTTGGGAAGTAGGAGCGGTATAAAAGTTTTAAAATAAATAAATATTGTAAAGAAGTAAATGGGTGCTAATAGCTTTGGCCAGTCACCATTAATAGACATGTGCTAATACAAATGTGCAGAATCATGCATATAGTTTAAATATGATGGAGTTAATGTGGATATGTATTTACTGACAGTGCATATACATTTGTTGTGTGGACTACAACAAACCATGGCAATTTCGTAAAGGAATGGGAGTGCCTGACCACCTTATTTGTCTCCTAGGAAATCTATATGTAGGACAAGCAGCAACAGTTAGAACAGGATATGGAACAACTGACTGGTTTAAAATTGGGAAAGGAGTACAACAAGACTGTATACTGTCACCTTGCCTATTTAACTTATATGCAGAGTACATCATGCGAAAGGCAGGTCTCGATGAATCGCAAGCCGGAATTAAGATTGCTGGAAGAAATATCAACAACCTCAGATACGCAGATGATACCACTCTGATAGCAGAAAGTGAAGAGGAATTAAAGAACCTCTTGATGGTGAAAGAGGAAAGTGAAAAAAATGGGCTGAAGCTGAACATCAAAAAACTACGATCATGGCCACTGGTCCCGTTACCTGAACAACAACAAATATATATTCTTTATAAAGATACATATTTTGTATTTAATATTACTTACTATACTGCTGTATACTAAGAATCTGGAGCTCTGTTTGTACTCCTTTTCTAGTTATACTATTTCTCTCTCTCCCCCCCAATGTGTTTGTGATTTCAGATTCTTTTACGTACCATGGAGATATGAAAAATAAATTGAGATGAATACCAAATGTCTAACCAATTTGGAACTTGAGTTGCTATATTTGTAATATTCACAGAGAGTTTAAGGTACACATTGCTGATTCTTTTCAAGCAGCAATCGTCCACTTACCTGGTACAGTCAGATATTATCCTAGAGGTTTTCATTGCCTCAAATCCCCTGGGAACTCTTATTGTACGTAGCTGTCTGCTTTCATGCTGATGGGAGGCTAGAAGCATGAGAATGTCAATACTAAAGAGATTGTTACATTTCACAATACAGCTGTTGCTAAATAACTGCTTAGATCTGAACAAAAATCCAATAAATATGGTTTTATTGTCATGCTTCAAAATATTAAAAACAGTCGGCTCCACAGATTTATATGGAAGCTCCTGCTGAATGAGCAAAGTGCATAGTACCCAATGCGATATTGGTGACTGGCTTGGTAAATTAAATCCTCCTTCTCTGATATTTGCAAGATGCTGAAACAGAGGCCTACTTCAATTAGCAGTCGGGCCCACAGTGGTTAATTTGTAGAGACTACTGAGTTGGGAGATTAAATATGATTTTTCTTCTGCACTTATTTTGTCATACATAATTGCCATAGTATAACACTGAACTTTCATATTCTATTTCTTCAGTGTTTTTTACATATACAGTACAATATTCAAGTAGGTATCCAAGCTTTTATAGTTCTCTGCACAATGCACCGTATCATTATGAAATTTAGAGCGTGCCTCATGGGAGAAATATCAAATTTCACATGCTTTTGATTCTTCCTAAATAGTTTACATTGTTTTCTGGTAT
This sequence comes from Phrynocephalus guinanensis, assembly GCA_037367245.1. NCBI lineage: Eukaryota > Metazoa > Chordata > Lepidosauria > Squamata > Agamidae > Phrynocephalus > Phrynocephalus guinanensis. The sequence goes on from CM074736.1 coordinate 80,847,801, forward strand.
CCTAAAAATAATCACAAGAAAATGCCTAGAAATTTATCTTTTGAACCAATTAGCAAAGTTCACAGATTTTCCCTATTGCACCTTCTGGGGGCTATGATGATTTTTATGTTTCAGTAAAAAGACTGAAAAATCCTACGTAGTTATCTACTTGTATATACTTTTCTTCGGGATCAGGATAAGTGATACAGTCATACCTCGTATAACGGAGGGTTTGTATAATGGAAAATCCGTACAACGTAAAAAAATCCGCCGCCCCCCCTCCTCCCCCCTTCCCTGTTTTCTCTGTCTCTACCTCCGCCGCCATGGCCGCCCCGCACGGTTCCACCCCTCCCATTTTGTAAACAAGACTTTCGGGTCGGTGTTTGGGCGGGTAGAGAAGGGGGAGAAGGAGGGGGGCTCCCACCCAAGCCACAAGCCAAATCGCCGCCACCACCGCCACCACCACTCACCGGGTGTCTCAGATCGCGAATGGTGGAGGTACTGCTGCGGGAGCGCTGGGTGCGCGCAGCGCCGAGGCGGCCACCATCGCAACCCCCACCGCCACGACCGCCTCCGCCACCGCCGCCGCCGGGACCCCTCCGCTCAACAGGCTGCCCAACGGGGCCGAGTGGGCGGCGGCGGGCAGGGCGAGGAGCCCCCCCCAGAGGAGGCGGCGGCTGCAGCAGCCCCGGGGCCGGGAGGCGCGGTCCCCCTCGGCGTGGCCGGTGCCCGGCAGCCCCCCGTCGGAGCCGCCCCGCCGAGGAGGAGGAGGAGGAGGGCGTCCCTTCTCGCCGCCGGGCTCCCCGGGCCCCCGCGTCTCCTCCTCCTCCTGGGGCCGGGGCGCCTCCTCCGGGGGGCTCCTCTCCTGCCTCTCCTCCTGCCGGGGTGCGCCGGGTGCGGGTGGTGAAGGCGGAGGCCGGCGGGCTGGGCATCAGCATCAAGGGGGGCCGTGTTCTCCCTCCCCCCCTCCCCAGGCATGGCTGGCCTGACCTGGCTTTCTCCCCCCACCCCCACCTTCCCTTCCCTCCACCACCCCAACCCGCCGCCGCTGCTCCCCATCGTTGACTGGGGGGGCGCAGGTCGTTCTGTTCTGCAGCCGTGCCGCTGCCTCTCCGCCAGCCTGCCGCTCTCCCCCATCGGCTCAGGAGCCTGCCGCCGCCGCCACTTCCTTGCGGCCTGCTGCTCTCCACCTTTGCGGTGGGCCTGTCCTGGAGGCTGCCGCCGCCGTTGCTCCTCGGCGGCCCGCTGTTTGGGCTTCCCGCGGTGGGTCTGCCGCGGGGGCCGTGGCAGTCATTTGCGGCGGGCCGCAAGACACAGCGGCGGCGGCGGCAGGCTCCCGAGCACCGCGCGGACATGAAGGGGCGGCGGCGGCACGGGCGGCAAGAGGACGCAGGGCAGTCGGGAAAGAGGGGAGGGGAGGGGAGGGGCGGCAGGCCGCCGCCGTGGATGCTGCCGTTCCTCCCGGCGGTGCGGGCCGCCGGTGCGCCCTCCTGCCTGCCCGGGGCTCCGGCAAGAGGTGAGCGGGGGGGGGTTTCCCGCCGAGGCCCCGCCAAAGCCCCCCGCCCCAGGCCAAGCGGCGCACCCCACTCCCTCCCCCCACCCCCTGCGGCCACCTCTGCCCGACCACCTGCGGCCGCCCAGGGAAAGAGGGAAGGAGGGAGGGGAGAGGAGGGGCGGCAGACATGGAGGGGGGTGAGCCGGGGAGGGGCACCCTTACCTGGCACCTGCAGGGGGGTCCACCACCCGCCCGCCCCCCCCTCGCCCAAAAAAACCTAGCGCCATTGGAATGCATTGGAACGGATTAAATCCATTTCCAATGCATTCCTATGGGAAATTAGAATTTGCATAACGGAAAACTTGTATAACGTAATTTGATTTGGAACGAATTAATTACGTTATACAAGGTACCACTGTAGTTTGATATTTGAGGTTGGTGCCAGGAGCACAGTCCCCTCTTTTTATCTGAGTAATATTGAGTGCACTGTAACATCATTAATTATTAATTAATAAACATTAATTATTTTAACTCGTGAGGTGCTCTGTTGCTGAGCCTCATATGTCCTATGCCAAGGGTGCCACCTGTTTTATTTTAAAACTATTTGAATTTGTCTGGTATGATTTACATTGTATCCTGCTGTATGGATCAGCCTGTCATAAGCCGCCCAGAGTTCCCTCGGTAAGATGGGCGGGGTAGAAATTCAATAATAAATAAATAAATAAAATAAATAAATAAACGTGATGATGACACCACATCCCTTAGCATTCACCTACTTGCTCCTATCCCTCTTCTGATTTCAACTTAAGCAAATGGCACCCAGGGAACTACAACCTCACCCTACAAAGACCCACTGTGATATTGAGTGAGCTAAGAAAAAAAACTACCTATATTCTGGGTTGACTTGTGTGAATCAGGGGAAGTAACAGCAAACAAGAAAAGGGGTGAAGTAGACATAATAACCCCTGTTTCTGCAAATGGGGAAGAATTTTTAGGACAGGCCGATGTGCCTCCCATTGCAAAATCATCACTCCATATTTTTATTTGTATATATATTACCTATATGCAATTTATGAAACTGATCTTCATCTGCTATGGAAACAAAAATCCTCTTTTCTTTTTCTGCAGAAACCACTTGGAGCATTTATGATGTCCCCGTGGTATATCTGAATATATTCTAAAATGAAATACCATAATATAGGCTAACTACTACCATCACTCAGTAGAGCATAGCTAGTAGGTAAAATTGTATGTTAGAGAAAATATATACAATATATATATTTGCCATTTACATGTTTCAGCCTCTGATAATTCCAGTTAATGTTTCATGAAATCACTGTGGCACTTCACAGATTAGTAGCAATGTAGTAAACCATATGTTTGTAATTAAATGTTTAAACCAATATACGTATATTAAAGCATTGTGCCTTTCTTGTTTTAAAAGAGCAGTAACACCACTGCTTATTTTACCTCTTGCATTGTTACTGTTTTACTTACAAGTGCCAAACATAAAAGAGAAGCAAGGAAATTGAAACTAATTTGAAAAATCATGGTGGAGGTGGCTGAAGGACTTTTCAAATACATATTATTTATTTTTATTTATTTATTTATTTATTTATTTATTTATTTATTTATTTATTTATATTTCTATTTCTATACCATGCCATCTAGCAACAACGGCCACTCTGGGTGGTTTAAAAAATAAACAAATCCAAATTATGTACTATACCAATACAGTATAATAAACACAATAAACATGACTAAGTCAAATCAAATCAATAGAGGATAAGAGGGCAAGAGACCTTAAAGCAGAATAAAAAGGGTGAATGAGCAGCGAGTCATAACAAAATAAACTAATAGCCAGGGAAACCCTTTCTGTATATCCAACTCTTAAGATGTTTCTTAAAAACAGATAGTGTTAGGGGACAAACAGATATCAGGCAGGAGTTGATTCCAAAGTTGAGGGGTCATCACTGAGAAAGCTCGGTATCTTGTTAGCAAGTTAGGATCCTGCTTCAGTGATGGCGGCCTCAGATGCTCCACCTAAGACAAACAGGTACAATGGGCAGTACTTTGTGATAGGAGCTTTACGATATTACCAGCTTCTAACAAATTTTGTCCTAAAACTCATTTACCTCAATTCATTGAAGCCCAAAACATACTGGTAGGAACTAGAAGGTGTATAGTGATTTCTATGTATCCAATTGTTGGGCTTGAAATGTAAGGTCCCCTGAAAAGTTTTATTCTATTTTGAAAGAGAGAAGAGCAGGCATTCCGAATTTGTACAAGGGCCTGGAATTGAGTGAGGAATGCCCTTTTTGGTTGTTGGTTTGTTTGTATTTTTGTGGTGGAGATTACAGTGTGCTGATCTCCTGGTGCCCTCCATCTTGGATTATTGTCAGGCTATTTTTTTTTTATTTTGCAGAATTTCCCCCTATTTCTTTGGATTATTTTTGTTACTGCCAACCAGTTTGCCTGTGCAAGTGTGCTTCTTTGGTATCCTTATTTTTAATTCCATGCAATTTGTTTTAGGATCTCTTCTTCTTAAAATTGTTGTCTTTTGGTGCGTTTTGGGGAGAATATTTTGTTTATTACTATAGGAATATGTGGCTAGGGGGTAGACTTTGTGACTGTGCCAGTGTGCCACTGAGTATTGTTCTTCTTGGTGTGATGTTGTTAGTTCTTTAGTTGGTGGGTATTTTTGTAAGTCAGGCAGGCAATGCCCTGAAAGAATCTAAGAAAACAGAAACATTTTCACCATGTACATCTCTTACATTGGTAGCCTTTCTTTCTTTTTGCTCCCTCTACAATGTTCTTATACCTTCTGTCATTCAACAGTGGTAGTTGTAGACAAGGCAGCTGCAAAAAGAAATTATGTGCTTCCTTCTTTTTTCTAAGCATACAAATCTGTGACTCAGATTGTATATTAAGTTGTTGCATATGCAGTAGTTTCTTGTGTACAGTATTGTCTGTTTACAGATGTTTGAACCAGTGCTTATTCAGTGCTCCCTTGGGTACACAGAAGCTCTGCTGCTTTCAATGAGGCAACTGCTGGCTCATATAACAGCAAGCCAGAAATTGCCCAGGGTGCTATGATTCTAGGATTGGTTATGCTTCATCTTTCCCAATTTGGATTATGTCAAAAGTTTGTAGTGGACAAGTAGTCTGAAAAATGTGGGTAAGCACTTCATTGTTCTGTACCATATCTGTGTGTTTCAAGTGCTAATCTGCAGGATATCATTACAAGAGTACCACTCTGATTTTGATTGGATCTGGATCTGTACACTCGCTAGACAATATTGTGTTGAGCCCCAGGAAAAGGAGAAACTAATACTGTGATGTGATTTTGTCCTGTAATGTCTGAAAAGTTTATTTACCCTTGAGGTTTTCATTTACTATTTCCTTCTCAAGTCTCTTTCAAATTTTTGTTTACATTTTTGAATTTGCCACAGCATTGCGAAGTGCTGCATTAATTTTTCTTTTGTAGTGCCTATCAGCAGCTTCTCTACAGCTTGAATTTCTTCATTTGAAAACATCCTATAGGAGGGGTTGCCTTATTACCTTCCCCTGAGTTTTAGCTGAAGTACAGTAGGACCCCCCGTATCCGTGGGGGATTGATTCTGGGTACCCTGTGGATACCAAAAATCTGCAGATGACTGGACATTCTTATCTGTGGGTGACAGTGAGGACAGGGTTTTGTGTTGCTTGGGATGAAAGCTTTTGCTACAACCTCCCCCAAACGGTGGGCAGCACGAAGGGCCGCCAACCTGCCCAGCGGGAGTGGCAGGGTGCTGGCATGGCTTTCACCTTTGCCACTAACTCACTCCCACTGGGCAGGTCAGCCGACCAGGCAGCGGTAGAGAGTGCCTTTGTGCTGCCTGGTCCACCCAAAGGTGCAGCAGCTTGGCAGACCAGGTGGAGTGAAGGTGCTCTCTCCTGCTGCCTGGTCTGCCTGACTGTGCGGCATTTCGGCGGACCAGGTGGAGTGAAGGGCACGAGGCTCTCTCTCCTGCCGCCCAGTCCACCCAAAGATGCAGCAGCTCAGCAGACCGAGTGAAGTTGTGCTGTCCCACCACATGGTCCGTCCAAAGGTACAGCAGCTTGGCACACTGGGTGGAGTGCTGAGGGCAAAAGCACCACCCAGGCTGTACAGCACAGCTTTTGCCCCCGATATCCCACCACCCCACTGCCTGCTGATTGTCAACTGAGGATAACTGAATCCACAGATTGTGAATCATTGGATACACAGGTAGTACTATATAGGAAATTGAAAAAAAAATACTTACTGTCACAGTGGAAGACAAGGCACATGCCATCAAATAAGCAAAAGAAGATCCCAAGTCCATTCATGCAGATACTGGCAAAATTTGATTTTCTTAGATTTTTTTTCCAAAAGGAATTCATTGAAAATTATTGAAATTCTCACAGAATTTTTTTATCACACCATTATTTTTATATCACTCTACTATCCTTCAATGTGGGTTCAATTAACAATTTTGCTCCTTCCTTTACTGTCTTAACAAGTCCCACTCATTTTAGCAGTCAGTAACATTAAAAGCTGTAAGGAATGACACAAGAGGAGTCTTTTAACATGGAGCATAATTGTTCACAAGGTCTTACAGTTAGAAAAGTACAAATTTCATGATTTTTGTGTGTAGAGTACCACCAATGTACATGTGATTATGGCTCTAAAAAGAACATTGTACAAGTTCATGGCTCTTTCATCAACTCTTGGCTATATTAGCAAAATCAGATCTCTGTTTAGAGGCTGTGTATTCCTAACTGATACTGGGGTGGGGCTAGATGACTTTTGGGGACTACCTTTCATATACTGTAGAAACTGATATATGGAATAGGTTGCTAGACTGGGTTGGGCCTCAGCATGATTCAGCAAGGTTTTTTTCAGCATTCAGTATTAATGAACATGAGAGTACACAAGGATATACAGTGGTACCTTGTATAACGTAATTAATTTGTTCCAAATCAAATTACGTTATACAAATTTTAATTTCCCATAGGAATGCATTGAAACTGGATTTAATCCGTTCCAATGCGTTCAATGCGGCGCTAGGTTTTTTTGGGCGAGGGGGGGTGGGCGGGCGGTGGACCCCTGTGCAGGTGCCAGGTAAGGGTGCCCCTCCCCGGCTTACCCCCCTCCGTGTCTGCCGCCCTTCCTCTCCCCTCCCTCCTTCCCTCTTTCCCCGGGCGGCCGCAGGTGGTCGGGCGGAGGTGGGGGGAGGGAGTGGGGTGCGCAGCTTGGCCTGGGGCGGAAGGCTTGGGTGGGACCACGCCGGGAATCCCCCCCGCTCACCTCTTGCTGGAGCCCCGGAGGCTCCCGGTAGGCAGGAGGGTGCACCGGCAGCCCGCCCCGGAACCCCAGCATCCGCGGTGGTGGCCTGCCACCCCTCCCCTCCCCTCCCCGACCACCCCACGTCCTCTTCCCGGGCGGCCTTGGATGAGACCGCGCCGGGAATCCTCCCCCGCTCACCTCTTGCTGGAGCCCTGGAGGCTCCCGGCAGGCAGGAGGGCGCACCGGCAGCCCGCCCCGGAACCCCAGCGCACACACACACACACACACACACACACAGAGAGAGAGGGGGGAGGGGTGGCAGGCCACCGCCGCGGATGCTGGGGTTCCGGGGCGGGCCGCCGGTGCGCCCTCCTGCCTGCCTCCGGGGCTCCGGCAACCCCCGCAACCCCCGCAAGCGCCATCCCGGAGGTGACGTGACGGAGCCGGAGGACCCCTGCGCAGGTGGCAGGTAAGGGCACCCCTCCCTGGCTCGCCCCCTCCGTGCCTGCTGCCCCTCCCCTCCCCTCCCCTCTTTCCCCGACCACCCCCCGTCCTCTTCCCGGGTGGACGGAGGTGGTGGACGGTGGTGGCCGCGGGGGGGGGCAGATTTTTTCTGTTGTACGGATTTTTCATTGTACAAACCCTCCGTTATACAAGGGTCTACTGTATGTGGGTTACTGAAAACAAGCAAGAGACAAATGCAGTATTACATTGTTCTAGTCCTGTTTAAGAAAGCACTATACTGGTGATTTCAGTATCAAGGTAAATTATGAATTTTGCTAATCGTGCTTTCAAAGGTAAGGGTCTAGCCACATTGGTGCATATCAAGGTGCATACATCAACAAATCCATCATTTTATCTTGAGTTCTCAACTTGATGGTAAGAAGTATATCGGGGCAATCAAAATTCATGCAATTCCAGTTATGTGAGGTTGGATGCAGAACTGTTTTAATTAGTCCTGCCTTTTCTATTGCATCTCTGATAGTACCACTATCTTTTCAACATCAGTGATAAACCTGTTTCATTTGAGAAGGCTTCTGATGTGGCCCTCTTGCATAAGGCAGAATTCCCATTCCACATTTTTGCACCCATATAGAGAAAGCAATGAGGATGTACAATTAGGCACTGCCATCTTGAGCTTGACTGTACCTGTAAATATGTGCAGACGAGCCTATTGGTTCCTAGTAGTTCCCATGTCTGTTATCACTTTACGCATTGGGTATAATTGCCCTTACTATTATTTGTTCTTCATTTGTTTTCAGGCACGAATATCAGTCATGTCAAGGAGTTCCAATACGATCTCTTTAGCATTCTCTGCTGTTGTTTTCTTACGCCTCTTGCTAGAGCAGGGTTGAGGGTGTGCATGAGATCCTCCAGGTTTTGTTGGGTGACAATTCCTGTCATCCCTTATCCTCAGTTACACTAGCTAGGGTCAATGCCAATTGCTGCCCAACACGTAAAGGTGCAGAGTGAGAACATCTACTGTGTGGTTCTCTGAAAAGAAGCAAGAGGCTTGTAATTGAACGAGGACTCACCTAAAGATGGCAAGCCCTCTATATTTCTGCAACACAGGGGAGAGCCCTGGTCACCACACCCTAGTTTCAGCTTTCCCGAGCAATCCTGGTTTTGAACTTAAGAATTCTCAGGCTACATGAAGGGATGCACATCTTTTATGAACCTGCCTGGGTTTTAAAATAATCTCTGAGGCCGTCTCTCCATCCTACCATCCTCACATATGTGTTTGGCAAAGACACAGGAAAGGGCTTTCTCTGTCACTGCTCCCAGACTCTGAAATCCCCTTCCACAGGAAGCCAGATTGGACCAGACTTTGCAGTCCTTTCCTAGGTATGGTAAAATGGTTCTCTTCTGAAAGCCTTTTTCAAAATAACTAAGCTGGGAGGGCTGATAAGTCATTCCCCTCCTCCACTATTTATTTTTTGTATTAATATTGTTAGCTGCTTTGGGTATGAAGGTGAAATCACATACTCATAGAATAGTAAAGGGGAAGGGGCCTACAAGGCCATCAAGTCCAACCCCCCCGCTCAATGCAAAAATACAAATCAAAGGACATCAGCCAGGTGGGTGTCCAAATTTCGCTTGAATGCCTCCAGGGTTGAACAAAACTAGACTATAGGTCAGTGGTGGTGAACCTTTGGCACTCCAGATGTTTTGGAATACAACTCCCATAATTCTAAGTCTAAACTGCCAATGACAAAGGACTGTGGGAGTTGGGGTCCAAAACATCTGGAGTGCAAAAGGTTGACCACCACTGCTATAGGTGATAACCTTCAGAGGCTGCTAGTAGAAAAATAAAAAAAGTTGCTGAGCTTTTGAGAGCAAGCTCTCTTTTTCAGGGTTGAGCACTCACTACCTCTTGTGGTCACTGGTTACACTGTTGTACTGCTCTAACAGTTAAAAAGTTTTTTTCCTGATAGTGATCCAAAACATGGGTTCTTGTAACTTGAGCCCACTATTGTGTCCTGCAGTCAGCGGTGATTGAGAACAGATCATGCCCCTGCTCTGTATAACAGCTTTTGAAAGTGCTATCATATCTCTCCTCGGTCTTCTTTTCTCTAGGCTAAACATACCCAGTTCTTTCAGTCTTTCCTCATGAAGGTCCATTTCCAACCCCCGATCGTCCTTGTCACCCTCTGAACTTGTTCCAATTTGTCATCATTTTTCTTGAATTATGATGTCCAGAAGTGGGCACAATTCTCAAGGTGATGCCTAACTACTGCTGAATAGAGAGGTGTGGGCAACTCATGGGATTTGGAAATTATACCTCTGTTAATATAGCCTAAAATAGCATTTGCCTTTTCTGTGACCACATCATACTGTTGGGTCATTTTCAGCTTATGATTTACAACAATTCCAAGATCCTTCTCAGTTATAGTATTGCTGAGCCAGGTATTCCCCGTCTTGTAACTGTGCATCTGATCCCCCCCAGGCGCATTTATTTATTTATTTATTTATTTATTTATTTATTTATTTATTGAATTTATACCCCACTCATCTTCCCGTAGGAACTCTGGGCGGCTTACACAAGGCTGAAAATCAGCAGTAAAACACAAGTAGAACAATCAAATAAATTATCGACAACAGACAGCAAAATAAAACAACTTTGGCACCCTGGCATAAAATTCAAAATGCTCCAGATAGCGTAGTTGAGCAGACCAATGGCGGGAAGGGGAAAAGGAAAAAACAAAACAAAACCTAAACTAAATTGCTAAAGGCCTCACCAAAAAGCAAAGTTTTTAATGCTCGCCGAAAGGCCAGCAGGGACTCTGCAGAGTGCACATTGCTTGGGAGGCTGTTCCATAGAGAGGGGCTGGCCACCGAGAAGGCCCGGTTACGGGTGGAGGTTTTCCGGGCCTCTCTCGGGGTGGCAAGCCGAAGCGTGTGTGCTCGTGACTGCCGGACTGGACGGGCCGAGGTTGAGCGCTGGACGATCCGCTCTGACAGATAATCTGGGCCCAAGCCATGGAGGGTTTTATAAACTAAAACCAGGACCTTGAATCTAATCCGGGATGCAACGGGCAACCACTGCAGACGAGCCAGGACCGGGGTGATGTGGTCATGACGACACACACCCGCCACCAGCCTGGCTGCCGCATTTTGCACCTGCTACAAACGCTGGAGGAGAGTCAAGGGCAACCCCATGTAAAGAGCGTTGCAGTAGTCCAACCTCGAGATCACCAGTGCTTGCACCACTGTTCTAAGGGAGTCCCCATCTAGATATGGGCGGATCTGGGCAATTTGACAGAGATGATAAAAGTCGGTTCTCGTCACGGCAGCACCTGGGCCTCCAAGGTAAGCGCCGGATCCAGTACCACCCCCAGATTCCGAACCCTATCCGCCAGCTGGAGGGAAACTCCCTCCAGACTGGGGAGAGGGCCTCCATACCCAGATGGAGAAGCTCCAAAGAACATCACCTCTGTCTTCTTGGGGTTGAGCTTGAGCCTGTTGGCCCTGGTCCATGCCAAGACCGCGTCCAGGCACAGGTCGAGAGTCCGGACAGCTTCCATTGCATTTGGCATCTAAGGCCACTTTGCACTTATCCTTGCTACATTCTGTTGTTTTTAGGCCAGTGCTCCAGGGCTCTTACTGATAGAGAAATTCCTTTCCTGTGTCCTCACCAAACACATTTGTGAGGATAGTTAGATGGAGAGAAGGACTCGCTGATTATTTTAAAAACCAGGCAGGTTCATAAAAGAGATGCAGTCTTCATGGTAGCTTGAAAAAGCATTTGGAGTATATGCATTGAACCAAGTGCTTCTTAGGACTGAACACTCAGGACCCTGCTGTGACCTAGATGAATCCTTAAACAAGACTGGTATTTCCCTTGGTAGCTTTGTAAAAATCAGCTCCAGTCTTGTCATCTTACAATCCATCCATGCTCAAAATTCTATGGTGACAAAATGGGCCATCTTGCTGTTGTTCAAAGTTTGTTTGGAATAAAGCTTGAATAGTTGGTTGTTTGGGTTTTGTGCATTATTGGAAGGATCCTGTTTCTGAAAAGAATCTGTGAGTAACAAGAAATTTGACAAGAAAATATTATGTCTTTGAGAATGTTTTTAATAAATAATGTGACAAAAATTACTTTTATGATTATTGAATTCTTGGTATGCAAAATTATGGCTAAAATATGAGGTTTCTTACATGAACATAATGAAAAACATTAACCACATGGGTTGTTCCCTCTGTACTGCACACCCTTCTCTATTTTAACCATTTCTTTAAAATTAGCTAAATGAAACTTCTGAGACCCAGTAAAATACCGAAACATTCCTTTCCCCCCCTCCCACTGAGGCTAGGCCTGATAATTGTCCATAAACAAACACACAATTTTCCATTAGCACGGATGACAAGGAAATTATAAAATCACAAAGGGGGTCATAAAAAAATTCAACAGACAGAGGACATCATTTTGTAACTTCAAAAGCAAATAATGGCTCTATTTCAGGTTCACTGGAAATCCAATGCTGAGATAGGCCATGGCGAACGTAAGAAATAAATGTTCAGAAAAGAGGAAAAATGTTCTGTTTATGGCCTGTTCTAGTTTTTCTACCTTTACCATCTGTCAGCATTCAAACATCCCCAATACAGACATAGAGCATTAATAAAATATGAAAAAACAAAGGCTTAACATCTTACAATAAGACAAAAACGGTTAATAGTTACAATGCTTTACAAATAAAGTTTAGTGATTGTGCTTTTAAAACCAAAGGAAAAAAAAAAAGATAAACAGTGCATTACAAAAAAATCAAATCAACCCCCCTCCCCCAAAAAACCCAAGATCAAAATGTAATTCCTTTAAGTGGCACTTCTTGAAGGTGAATTGACACTATAAAGTAGAGGTCTGAGATTTGGGCCAGTCATGATGATGATGATGATATCATATCCCATTGATGCATAAAAATGTCCATTGCTTTCTTAATGTGTGTGTTTAGTACAGGTTGAAGCCAACAATGGCTGGTAGTAAACGCAGGACATAACTGCCAGGTTCTCACTGATATGCCTTCTTGCTATCCTAAAGAACATATGTAGTAAAGAATGTAGTTCCACAATTCAATGTGTTCAGTCTAGACAAACATACTATAAGAGTATGAAAACTCAATATATATTTACAGTGTGAGTCCCCCTAACCCATATTGTATGAAGTTGTATTTTTGCTTCAAAGGGATCTGGCTACTGTAGCCTGTGTGGCCTGTAACAGCATTGTAGCTTTTAAAAATATCTTCTGCATAGATACCATTCTGTGCAATCTGCCATTGTCCAATCAATGATAATCTATACATGGGATTATAAACTGGTTTTATTGTACTGCACTGCCCACAGTGGGAGCAACCCTTCTGTCCAAAGTTGGAAGCAGCAGCTAGCATAGCACCACAGAGTTGAATTGCTTCTCATGGACAGAGAAAATGTGCTATATTTAGCCTAAGGGAGTAAACAGGGGATGTAATTATGACTGAGGTCTTCAAAATAACATTAAAAGAAAGAGTAATATTCTGGTCACATAAAAAAAGATGAGGAATTGTATATTATGATTGCACTGAACATTATTTCTGGCATCAAATATCATCAGACATGAGGCATCTTAAGTGATATCTTACTGATTAGATTTCAAAAATTTGTTACAGTACATCTCTTCTTCAGCTTTCAGTTTCCTGTAAAACAATAATGGTGTGGTATTATCTTTCTCATTCAAACTATTTGTGTACAATATTGAAAATTATATATGCTGAAATAACTTTGTCATATTAGAGATGTTTATATTTTAAGCAACAGTCCAACAATTCCTAAGTTTTTACTTCCAAACAGAGTTTATATCTTTCTAAAAAGTTCATATAATTTAGATGGAGAAGTATAACTTCTGTCACCATTATGGTTTAAGTATAAGATTTTAAATTTAACAGATTATCCTCTATGGAGAGAATTCTGTGTATCTGGATATTGCTACAGATATGCCAGTTTCTACTTTTATCTTCCAGATGTTTGGACTTTACTTTCCAGAATCCTTGAACATTGACCCTTGTAATTAAGGCTTCTGGGAGCTGCTCTGAAATAACTGGATGGCCACAGATTGAGATCTAGTGCTGTAGAGAAATGCCTTCTGCAAACTGCCTCCTTTTTTTTTTGTATTTACTAATGGCCATAGGCTCGGAGTATGGCAAATGCATTTTGTAATGTGATATCTTATGTTTATCATAAGGTAGCTTGCACATTATGCTTACACAGTTAATTTAAATCGAAGTCAGCAGTATGGCTGCTTATTTATTATCTATCATATTTTATATGAAACACAGCTAGTAACAAAGAACAGTAAAGAAATGCAAAGAAATACAAAATTGTGTACAATGTATCCATTATTAATTTGTGGATGAAATAAATATAATTCCAATTGTACTACCAATTTTATATTTATCTGCTGAGACTGCATCTCTGTAGCCTAACCAATTAAAAGAAAAATAGCTCTGGGAGGTAAATATTTGTATTTTCACACTACATTCAAAGCTCTCTAATGATCACTGAAACTCACATTACCTGTAATTCTTCTTCATCCTCTCCTTGCTCGCATGTTCCAAACACCTGCATTTCTGCAATATTCCTTCGACCTAGGTTTGCTTGTTCGGTCCTTTGTCTACTTCCTGATCCTCTGGATGACATAGAGCTTGAGGAACTGGGATCTCTAGTGTTATTTGATGTTGGAAATGTAGGTCTACAGTACGGCAGAATGTCCTCTATGAAGAGAATTACATGTTACGTTAATATTGTTGTAAAGAGGTGCTTGCTATAAACGTGTTCCATCTTCTACATCAGGCATGCCCAAACTTCGGCCCTCCAGATGTTTTGGGCCACAACTCCCACAGTCCTTTGCCATTGGAAATACAGGCTTGGAATTCTGGGAGTTGTGGTCCAAAACATCAGGATGGCCGAAGTTTGGGTAAGCCTGTTCTACATCTACATTGGTTCCCCCCCCCCTAATGGCCATAGACTTGAAACATAGCAAATGTGCTTACAGGAATGGCAAATATAAACTAGAGTTGTTGGGGAGAACAATTCAGTTACAGTAGCACAGAGTTGACAGCCTGTGGTGTTGGTTGGGAACTTGACTCTGTATTGATACTAGTAGATCTGATGGAGATGTCCATCAGTTTGGATCGTTTTCAGCTAGTATGGCCTGAGGATGTGGACAGAGTATTTGCACACCACAAAGCCACCACCTCCTTTCTAGATCCTTCTCCATTGTGGTTCTTAAAACTATGGAATGGGCTACCTATGTTATTAATGCATCCCCATGGGAGGATCATTTATCTTCCTGTCTAAAGAAAACCGTTATAAGGCCCATTCCAAAGAAACCTATAATAGCATTGGATGATATTATCAGCTATAGGCCAGTTGCCATAATTCCATTCCTTGGCAAGTTGATTGAGAGGATGGTATCTGAACAGCTGCAGTCAGGATTTAGGATATACCATAGAACTGAAACAACAAGACAATCTCCTGAAAGAAGCAGATGGGGGGATGTAACCCTGCTGGTTTTCTAGGATCTTTCTGTGGCCTTTGATACCATCAACTGTTCTCTCCGTCTGGGACAGCTATTGAGTTTGGGACCAGGGTGCACTGTTTTCAGTGGTTCTAGTTCTTCCTCGAGGGTCAATCCCAGATAGCAAAGTATGAAGAAGCACTGTCCGCCCCTATGGGACTCTGTAGGGTTTGGCCATTTACCCAGTCTTTTTAAATATCTATAAACAGTCATTTGCAGAAGTCATATGGAGATTTGGATGGATGCTGAGTCATGGCAACTGGCCTTTTCTTGAGAGATTGAAACATTTCACTACTCATTCAAGCAGTTTTGTCAGTCTAATGAAGCTGTTTCCTTCAGGTCAAGTGGTTCCAATTTAATGACCAAATATTCCCTCAAAAAGCTACAACTGAAGACTTCTGTTTATCGTGACCTACTGCTGTTTACTGTAACCCTGTGCTTTTGTGCCCATTTAACCAATTTACTACTCAATTTCAATTTTGGCTTTGTATGGATGCATCTCCTGTGGGGACTATCCTGGGCTTGGATTATGAGCTCTTTTCTCCTGTTGGGCAGGATGTTATCCATTTCAAAATCTGATATGATAATCCAGTTTTGTAAAACAGTCTAGATTGAAATTTGTAAAATGTGGTTCCAAGCACCAGGTAGTCACAATTTTAATTATGGTTGTCTAGTTTTAGACATTAGGTGGACTCCGATGTACCTTAAGTTTTTATGAATGAGAACAAAACACAAAGTAAGACATCATCATGTAAGGAAAGTGATTCTTTACATGTTATGGTAGCCTATGAAATGAACATGTACAATGCTGTATGCAGGTATAGTGATAACAGTGTTCTTTCAAGTCAATTCTGACATGGTAATTCCTTGAGGAAAACTTTGAGGTGGTTTACAATTCCCTTCTTTTGAGGGCCTCCTGGGTCTATGGAGCCTGCCCAAGGCTATGCAGGCTGGCTCTGCTCACAGTGGGCAATCAAGCTCCCAAACTTTGCTCTGCAGCCAAATACTTAAGCCACAGAGCTCTCCAGCCAGCTGTATGCAGGTATAGAAGAGATTAAACTTTAAAAGAGGGTTGGTTTTATTTGCCTAAGGGTTTTCCCTATACATTATCTACTGACTGAACTAGTTTAATAGTCACATGCCTTTTGTCCATTGTACCTTTAGATCAGGGATGTCCAAACTTCAGCCCTCCAGATGTTTTAGACCACAACTCCCAGAATTCCAACCCTATATTGCCAATGACAAAGGACTGTGGGAGTTGCGGTCCAAAACATCTGGAGGGCCAACGTTTGGACACCACTGCCTTAGATCCTCAGAATAGGGTCTGATGAAGAGTTTAGTGTTTTGCTTTTGTTTTGTATTACAATATAAATAATTTGGGGACAGTTCCATGTCTGGAATAAGCAGAGGCAGGTTGCCTGACTTTTGTGGCAGTGGGGAAAATGAGGATTGTGACTGTGCTGTGACAATTTTTATACAAGAAAAGTTTTAATTAACAGACATTCAGCATATCAGATCACCTTGGAGAAGATGTGTTTTTGCTGGTGTGCCATCTCGCCTTGCTACTTTGTTTCCTCGCAGTCTGCTGTCACTTTGCTGTTCCTGTGACTCCCGGCGCTCTCCTGAACCTGTCCGCATATCAGAATGCTGGCGACTTTCAGCTGCTTCTTTCCTCTTATAGCCTGTTCCTTTTCTCTCCGCTGCTTTTTCTGTTCTTGGTTCTATAGAAGACAACTTTGGCAACATGACAGGTCGCATTTCCAGCTGCGATTTGGACTGGGCAGTGGGGGATTTTATAGCAGGAGGGGGCACTGGAGGGGGTGGTAGATCTATAAAGGGAAAGAAGAGAAAAATATAACTCAGCAACTTCTTCATTGTCATTGTTTTGCATTTTTTTAATATACTCATTACATTTTAAAATGTTTCATACCCCATAAGAGCCTATGTGGCTTTTAAGATCTTCTAGGGACCCAACCTTTTCTTGGTCCCACCACCTTCCCAAGCTCATTAGCCAGGAAATGAGAGACAGTCTTCTTAACAGCTGTCCACAGGCTTTGGAATACAGTGGCCCAAGAAGCCAGTTTGGCCCCCTCCCTCTTTTTCCTCTGTCATCAGACAAAGACCTTCCTGTTTAGGCGTGGTTTTAAGCAATCGGTGATCATCTAGGGAATGCTCTGTTTATGAAATTTAAATAAATGTTTTTAAATGCTTCTGAAAATAAGTAGTAGTAGTAGTAGTAGTAGTAGTAGTAATTATTATTATTATTATTATTATTATTATTATTATTATTATTATTATTATTATTATTATTATTATTATTATTATTATTATTATTATTATTATTATTATTTCTATCCCTCCCATCAAGCCAAAGACTACTTTGACTCACGAACAACAGTGTAAAAAAATAAACATAATTGAGCCAAAAACATTCCCAAAACAATATAGGCGTTAATAACAACAAATGGGATATTAATAACCTAAAACAAAATAAAGAATAAAAACTAGGGATGGGCTATTAGTTTTGGAAGCTACTGGTTCCAGAACAACCCGCAGGAGCCCAGCTGGTGTTCGGAAGCCTCCAAAATGCAATCAGCCAATCCTTTGCCTTGCTCTGTGCCCACACAGGACTGACCTCCAATGAGGAAGAAGCCTCTGACATAATCTTTCCTTCTCCCTGGCGCTGGCCAATCAAACGGGGAGGTGGGGTGATGCATTTCCCTGCATAGCTCCTGAGTGGCCAGCATTAGGGAGAAGAAATGATGATGTCAGAGGCTTCTTCCTCATTGGAGCTCACCCCTGCATGGATACAGAGCACGGTAAGGGTTAGTTGATTGCGTTTTGGAGGCTTCAAAGCACCAGCTGGGCTCCCGCAGGTCATTTTGGAACTGGTAGCTTCTGAAATAAATAGCCAATCCCTAATAAAAATATGTCCAAGAAACAACTTAAGAAAAAAGCCCTGGCTATGCTATCACAGCAATGTTTTTTCACCAGTTCCTCTGAATAGACAGAGTTGCATATTTTAAAAATATTTCTTCTTCTTCTTCTTCTTCTTCTTCTTCTTCTTCTTCTTCTTCTTCTTCTTCTTCTTCTTCTTCTTCTTCTTCTGTTGCTGCTGCTGCTGCTGCTACTACTACTACTGGTAATATACATTTAAACACATGAAGAGACACTGAATAGTGTTTAAAAAGGAAAGGTGGAATATTAATAGTTCTGTGGGCTTCTTAATGGTTCTTTTTTCAGAATACAGTGGTATCGCTAGTTAAATGCTCTTAAGTCAAACAACTCTTAAGTAGAGGCACCGTATCTAAAAAATCTAATCCATAAAATGAAAAAAAAATGTAAGTAGAGCAGACCGCATCTTAAATTTGAAAGGTGGTAGTTAAAACGCCAACAGTTTTATGTTCTTAAGTCAAATTGCTCTTAAGTAGAGGTGACACTGTATAAGGGATATTATATATGTGTGTACACATATATGCAGTTATCATGCCTTTTCTCTGTCCCTTCATTAACAATTAACATTTTTAAATTTAAAAGAAAATTGTTTCAGGCATAACAGTATGCACTGGTATGGTAAAAGTTAAAAAAACTTTCAAAAGTTCATTAGTAGCAAGAAATATATGAAGCTGCTTTGCATCAGGGGTAGTGGAAGCTGATGACAGGAAAAGAGCAGGCTGAGGAAAATAGGTCTGTGAGAGGTTTAAATAATAACCATGTGCTTGTAATGCATTTTATCCCAACTGCATCTATTGCACAAAGAGGAAGAACTGAATGTTAAAATTCCTGCTCCTGCAATTTGTAATAAATGTGTCCCAAAAAGGAAATGAGAATGCATTCCAAATCTCAGAACAGCTGTGCTTTCTAGTTAATGGGCCTACTAGGTATTTCATCTAAGCCAGCAGCGGGAAAACAGTAGGCAGAGCTGTAACAATTAAATTGAAGGAGCACAGATATCATTGGCCATGTATGTATCAAGACATGCAAGATGGGTCAATAAAATAATCAGTTGTAGCAAATTTTCAACAGTAGCAATCATTATCCTTCTTTGCTTCCAGGAGAACAGCTCTTCAAGTTATTGTACATATAAAACGGATGTTTATTACATGGCTGATGAAAGAAAATTAGTTTGGCTTTCAGCAGATAGAGCCATTGTGTAGTTCCTTGTAGTAATCATTTCTTGTTTCCTTTGTCCTCTTCCTGAAAAACATGGATACAGAACCAAACTGATGCTTCATGTTTGTGACTGTTGCAGCCTCTGCTTTTTGCCCTCTCCTTTTTTTTTCTTTTTTTTTTCTTTTTTGCATCACTGTCCTGGTGCCACTTCAATATAGTTTATATATGTGTAGAGTCATCTGTTCCTTTATTATAATTCTTGTGATTTAATACCACGTTCTAACAATTTGGCAAAAACTATATTGCAGCTAGTATTGAAGCTTCTTTAGATGGCAAGTGGTCTATCTAGAAATGTTTTCATGTGATGGTTCCCTGTTAGAATTAATTGCCATATTGCAGTTATATGTGGGCAGCCTTGAAATATTAGACATCATCCTCATCATTTCTAGAACTTGGGTTCATCTGCTGAAACTGGATGCTGGAAGATTCACAATGGGTAAAAGAAAGTATTTTCCTACACAGCTAATGTGCAGAATTCTGCATGACAAGAGGTAGTCATGGCTGCCAACTTCTATAGCTTTAAAAAGGGATTAAAGAAATCCATGAAGGTTAGAGCTACACATGGGCATTTCGTTTCGGAAGGGGTCCAGTTCTGAAATGGAACACGGCAGCACAGCTGGCATTCAGAACTGGGACCCACCATCTGGAATGAAATCAACCACTGACTTACCATCCTTTGGGTCATGCAGGGCAAAACTCCAACAAGGAAGCAGCCTCCAATGCTTCTCCCTGGCGCTAGCTAATCAGGAGCTGTGCAAGGACATGCATCATCCTGCCTCCCTGTCTGGTTGGCCAGCACCAGGGAGACGGAAGGATGATGCATTGGAGGCTGCTTGCTTGTTGGAGCTTTGCCCCGCGTGACCCAAAGGAAGGTAAGTCAATGGTTGATTTCATTCAGGAGGTAGGTGGGTCCAGGTTCCAAACAGTAGCTGTGCTACCGTGTTTCATTTCGCAACTGGACCCATTCTGAAATGAAATGCTCATCTCTAGTTAGAACTATACCATCTCCCCTTATCAGAGGCCCTTTGCCCCCTGCATAGAGATGTGAAGGTCTGGAAAAAAACCCAGAAAAAAATCAGAAAAAACCCTTTCCCCCTGTTTTTCCCATGAAGCTTTTTCCCCCCTGAAAAATTGAAAAAAGAAAAAGAAAGGACTAGGAGGGGAAAAGGGGGGTGCAGCAGCTAGTGCCTCTCAGTTGTAGGGGGGGAAGCCCCCAGCGTAAGGGGCCACGTGGTCAGTGCTGGAAAAATATTGGTGGCATACCACCGGCCAGCCCAGCTGCTGCTGGGGCTTCAGAGGCAGCGGTGGAACAGTCTACCACCTCCCGGCTGTGGCCGAGGCTCCAGAGGTGACGGTGTGACAGTTTACCGCTGAGGCCTGGCTGAGGCCAGGCCTCTGGAGGTGGTGGCGGGACGTTCTACTGCCACCCAGTCCAGTCCGGCTTGGTTCGTGTTCGTACAAACTTCTTAAAATTCATACAAACCCAAACCGAACCAAGGGTGGGCCCAGAACAGAATAAACTGAACCATCGGTTTTCTGTTTCGTGCCCACCTCTGGTTACAATTACAAATAACTATGATTTAGAAAGTAAATTATGTTTGGAATAATTGTTTGGATACACTATACAGTGAATCCCCGCCTATTGCTGGGGTTAGGGACCCAACCCGACCCACGATAATTGAAAATCCGCGATATGCGGATGCAGGTCGGGTTGGGCCTGGAGTGCCTAGCTGGGAGCTCTTGTACTTACCCCCAGCCTGGTGCTGCCCTGAACGGGCCTGCAAGGGTCTTCCCAAGCCTTATGGATGTCCCCAGAGGGCCTCCCTGTGAACTGTAAGTGACTTCTGGTTCACAGGGAGGCCCTTTTGGGGCCTCCAGAAGGCCCTTGCAGACCTGTTCGGGGCAGCACCAGTCCTGGGGTAAGTAAGGGAGGCCTAAAACAAGCATTTCCCCCTAAGCCAAAGGGGCCTTTTTTCATGTACTGCGGTCCCGCGATATAGCGTCCCACAGTATATGAACCGCGAATGGGCGGGGGACCACTGTATTTTAATATGCTAGTTGTGCTAATTTTATGCCAAATCAAATTGTACATAGTCACATTTATGTTCCTAAAATAATTGAATGACTTTCAAGCTACAAAGGGTGTGTGTGTGTTCATGCTGCATTTTCTTTTCAATTTTACTGAAAATTTCTGTTTTTTTCCTGGGCGGGGAATGGAAAAATGTTTTTTTTCTGAGTTTCAAAATTTCCAGAAATTTTGCATCTCTATCCCTGCTTGACAGTTAGTGAAGAATGCAAGCTGGAGGATGCAGTTGCACTTGGACCCTGCCGATTGGATTCCTTGAAGCAACTGATTGGCTACTATGTGAATAGACTACTGGACTAAATAGGACTTAACAGTGGCTCCAGGACAGGTCTTATGTTCTTAATCTGTCTACTCATATGCTACTACTTAATGCAATTATTGTTTGGCTCAAAAATCTCAAAACATGTTATTATTTTTATTTGTAAGAATTTGCATCATATTCTTAACTGCCATGGAAATTTGAATATCCACCAGAAACAGAGTGCTAAACATGCTACTTATTAAGATGAATAACTGTCAAGCAGTGGCCCCTTTTGTATGCAGATTTTCCACATTCATTTTAAGAGCGACTAACTTTCATTGCCCTATAAATGTGTCCCAGATAACAGAAGGCTCCCCCACCCCAACCATCAGGCGATCTCTAAGAAACAGGTACATGTCCACATAACTCTGATTCAGGAAGTATAATTTTTGTATGCTTTTTAGGGAGGCATATGGTGACCTGCTTTAACTTTTTCTCCCCCCCTTTTTTTTAAATCTCCTCCCGCCCTCTGATTTATCTTGCCAAGGGTCCCCCCCTTTTATCAGTATTTTGATGGTTATCTATTTGTATACTGATTTTTTTAAACTTGTAAACCGTCCAGAGTTCCAGTTTGGAAGATGGGCGGTTTAAAAATGAAACATAATAATAATAATAATAATAATAATAATAATAATAATAATAATAATAATAATAATAATAATAATAATAATAATAATAATAATAATAATAATAATAGAATATAAATGTGCACTGATATGCACATTAATTAAAGAATGCTGGTGGTCTTTAAATAAAAGTAACTCAGTATCAAAATATTAACATGCAATTTGGTATACACCAGTAATGATAACAACAAAGTAATATGCTCTTTAGAGAAGGCTTTATTACAACCTGCAGAGAAGGTAGAGAAACTTCCATTACAACACATCATTCCTTGCTGAGTGGAATCCTTCAAATCAAAAAGGAAACTTTTCAGAGGTCAACACTATTTCACCCCTGCGGTATTTATTTAACAGCTCAAATCACAGAGAAAATCCAGAATCAATCTGCCTTGTCTGCTGTAAACTGGCACACTTGGTTATTAAAAAGAAAATGGATGCCTCCATGGTGAGAAATAAAAAATAAATCACAGAGTGACATCAAACCAATATGTGGAACTCAGAGGTAACTACTAAAGGTCAGCTGTGCTCAACCCCTTCATTTATATGTGTCTGCATAATGCTGTTGCATTGTTGCCTGCTTAAAGGAAAACAATTAATGGATGTTTTTTATAGCATGTCCTATAGGACAAATCTTCCATATTTTAATATTCTTTTTTTTAAGTAGCGGCAATTTCCAGCAACACTCTAACTGAGAAGATATGGGAACCATGGGAAAAATAATTGGGGAGCGGGAGAAGGAAAATCAATGCAGCCAGCCAGTTTAAAATTGGAAGAGGAAAATGCAAATAATTACTCAAAGTGCTTCAAATGTAAGAGCACTTTCAGTCAAAGCCATTTAAAATTGTCTCATTAAAATTTTCTTTCCAATGAAGATCAGGAAAGTTATTTGCTAAGCATTGTAAAACATTATATATGTATTATTTCCAGTTCATAGAGAGGTTGAATATCTTAGCTGGATATGTTTCATTTTATGTGTAAAGTCACACAGCAAACCATACTCCCTTAGTTTAAAACACTGAAATCATATCCATTGAACTTAAATGGGATTTACTTCTGAAATGGTTAAGCATAAAAACTGCTATTGTAGGCACCTCGGTTCTCACACATATGCCAAAAGCTACATGATTCTCACCCTGATTTTTTGGATGTATTGCACTATTCTATACAGAATTGATGTTTATACATATATTTATTTTCTTTCTTTATTTTTAAGTGGATCTTTCAAAAGATTTTATGTCTAACACGTTACCAGTTCTATGTCTAGTAAAAGTATTAGAAAGTGATCAGAATCCTATTACTTATTTAATCTGTCATAAATATAGTGACATAAATTGCAGCAGTGAATTCCAGCCAGTAAGGAATCAATGCTTGTATTCCTTTTCATGTACCACTTGTGTAACTTGATGCATGACAAGGAATGCAAATGTTGTATTCTTAGGAAACAGTGGTTTCACACTGCAAACCACCCTGTTGCACTTGACCTTTTGTATGTCAGTAATAGGGTCTGTTAACCTCCTTCTGTATAGTTTATAATAACCTCCTTCTGTATAATTTATTCTAGGCAATATCAATAGAAGCAAAACAGTCCAAGGAAATTCATGTATAATCATGAAATACATTTTCACTTCCTTGAAAATACAATATGTATATTGATTTGGTTTATTAGGCCAGATGCAATTTTACTCTACAATGCTCAGCATATAGCTTGGTGTTTTTTTAAAATGATGAAACATTACCACAAAGGCAGTTTACTGTCATATATTTCTAATAAAGGGGTGGTGGTGGAGAAGTACTATGTGGAGCTCCTGAAAAGCTTTCTTTTTTGGTATTCCACCCAGTACAAATGCTTTCATATCAAGCATAGTCGGTTTTTCATACAGAGCCTTTTACATGGAACCAATAAAGCCTGTTAAGACATCTATAAATTCTTACAAAAGGCCATTACAAGGGATCCATAAATATAAACTTCCTGGCATATTTTGGGGATTTATATCATGCATTCTCCCTTCACATAAAAACTAAGCAAACAAAAACCAAATAAACAAGCATGCAGAAAACTGCTGTAATAACCTCTTGAAATCAGATAATATTCTGACAATTCAGTTTCACTGACAAAGAAAGCCTGGGCAGGAGCCAAGAGGCCCAGGTGCATTGTGTCATGCCACTATTTAATGTAGTCTAATATCAGATAGATGTTAGGGAGAGAAAATACTCAGAATAAAGTACAGATAATAGCATGGACAACCACTCATTGCAAAATTACTTTTGCTCATCATGCTGTGTGCTTTGTATTAAATTTTTCTGTCAAGTGGCAGGAATCACAGAGAGAAGTGGCTTGAAAAACCCTTCTTGTAACCCTGGATAAGTATCTATAATATTAGGCTTTCATATTATAATGGCAAATGATGCCCCTCTTTGAAAAAAAATCTGACTGGTAATGAAAGTCCTAATCAGATTGTTGTTGTTGAGAACTAGGAGGTTGGTGTGTGTGTGTGTGTGGGGGGGGGGGGATGATGCCTCTGCTAGCCCACCACTCTTTTTAGTGAATTGAGAAAGCCTGACAAGATGGGTGAGGCTTTGGGACAACAAACCCCTTTGGTTGTTTTATGAAACTGAAAGGTGGTGGTTTAATAAAAGCTGGCCCTCCTGAGGCATTTTCATTAAAGGCTCTCTCTAGACAACATCACAATGTTTGTATTATCCTGCTATACTCCCCAGAGAATACAAGCATTACCTTTTCAGCAGGAGTCGATATTGTGTGTGAAGGCATGAGAGGAGATGATTAGATTTTGTCTTTTGCTGCACAAAGTAACCGCATGGAACAATACTATCGGTTAGAATGAAAATTCAACCATTTGCTGCCTGCTATTTAAATGCCAAATTGTTTCTCTGATGGGAAAAATTACACGATAGAGGATTTATTTTAATGAAGATTTTAATCTCATGCATGCATTATTTTCCATTTTGTACCCATTTGCAATGTCTGCTCTCAAACAAAGTCATAGTTAATAGCTGATTAGGGTATTACACAGAACAAGCACACTTTGTATGTATGTATGTCCAAGAAAATTCAGGACAGACTAGACACAATGGTGATGCCTACTATATATTATGTTGAATGTGAATACCGCAAGGAAATACCAGCCTTTTCACTTAATATAAGCTGTGCAGAAGTATTGGGTACACACTAGAGGACTGTAGAACTAACAATATTTACCATCTGTGTAGACTTCTCTGCGCAGATGTCCTTGCTGGTGCTTTTGCTTTTTGGCAGGTCGGACTTTCTGAATAACAGCAGCACTCATATTGCTGTCCGTAGAGACAGGGCTGGTAGGTCTAGGACAATGTGAGGCATGGTAATGTCGACGGCCTGAAAGAAAATACAGTGCACCCTTGTATAACAAACAGCTTGTATAACATAAAATGTGTACAACATAAAAAATTCCGGAGATAGGGGAAATTTGCTTAACATAATTGCCTATGGGGAGAATCCGTACAACATAAAAAAGGGATCACTCCGTTTTCAATGCATTCCTATGGGAATTTGTATAAAGGAAAAGTTGCTTTACATAATTTCATTTGGAATGAATTAATTCCTTTATACAAGGTACCGCTGTAAGTGACTGGCTTAGTTATTTACTTTCCCTGTGGTAAAATCTGTTCTTTTATTTGCTTTAAAGATCTATAAAACTAGTGTAAAGTTAGTTAGCATCATTATTTCCCCAGAGTGTATCAGTAGAAATCTGAACGGAGTAGAAAACATTTCCTGGCTATCTAACATTCAACATTAGTCACATTCACTCACCCTCTGCTTACAAGCCTGATAATGGAATAGTGTCTCTCTGTGTGTGAGTAAGAGACAAATTTCTAAAATACATTATCATGCACACACACACATTTTCTTTCTTTTTTGATAGACTGCTGTATACATATTCACCCCTCCCCCATTTCCTCTGCATCAGTTTTGTGAGATCCCTCATCCAGCAGACCAGGTGTATCAACTAGCTATGAGAGTTACTGAACCTTATTCCTGTTCCTGTAGCTGCTGTAGAAAAGTATGCCTCATGCTTTGTAATTCGGTGTTAGTGCAGTACTAGCATCTAGTTGCTCATTGATGTGTATATCAGGAATACTGTAGTCACTAGTGAATCAATCAAATTATCACCTATCCAGTGAAGTGGTCTTTGTAGATGTGCTGCCTCATTCTCAAAACTACAATGCTGCTACTTCGAAAGTCCTGTCAACAACTAGTTGCCACCACAATGTAGCACCAGTTTTTTCTTACTACTAGGGCTAAGACTCAAAAGGAGAAATATGCTTTCAGGGCTAATCTCTAGCACTTCCAACCAAGACTGTAAAATATAGCTATATGAAACCTTATGAAGATGTTCCCAGTTAAGGTACAGGTTAAATGGTCCAGTCATCTGCAACTTTCTGTGTTCTGAAGAAACATGGTGGGACATTAACTACAGATATCAGCAAAGCTGTATGGAGCTCAAATAAGACAAGGAGGTTGCAGACACATTCAAGTTCATATCACAGGAAAAGTGAGGTTTACATTGCACCCACCCAACACCAAGATACAGTTGTCCCCAGTTTATCATGGACACCTTTATATGCAGGTCAGGACAGGATCAGCAGGCCTGTGTGGTGCCTCCTGAACTCATTCCAGGCCTGGTGCTGCCTGGAATGGGCCTCTAGCAGGCTTCCCGGGCCTGTACAGGGATCAGAAGTGGCTTCCAGTGAACAAGAAGTGACTTCCAGCACCTGTACTGGGGCTCAGAAGTGGCTTCCAGAGAACGGAAATGATTTCCGGGGAAACTGGAAATGACTTCCAGGCCATGTGGTGGGCCTGCGCTGGGCCTCTGAAGCTTGCCCCAGGCCCAGTGCCACCTGTCCGCTGCTCTGCCACCCACCTGTGCCTGCTGTCTCGGAAAATCCACAATATACTGGGACTGCAATATATGAAGTGCAATGTGGTGGGGGACTACTGTATTATTCAGTGTGAATTGAAGTTTGCCAGCTTTTTGTCTGTGATTTCCCCCACCCCCCCTCGTAGCCTACCTTTGAACTTATAAGTGGGTTTGGACATGGTAATGATGAGTAATCTGAAGAGAAAGGTCTGATTTAAACATGTTTAAACTAGCTTGTGGGTTCAAGTATACTTTACAGAAAGTGTGACATGTCACAGAAATCCTCCATCTAGTGAACATAATCAGCTGACGATAAACACCATGGAAAAAGTGACAAAGCATTGTTAGCAGAGGTTTTTCAGATGCTAATTATTTAAAATTGCAGATTATAGCTGGGTTGATTAGTTGTCTGCTGGGAAACTTTGAAATGCTAAGAGTTGTTTTTAGTGTTTTTAAGGCACCACAATATTTTGTCCTCTCCTTTCCCCCCTTTGGGGGTGGCGGTGGAGTAACATGCTGAAACAATCTAACATGTTTATCCTCTACTAATATATCTGTGATGGAACTCTCTGATCAAATATACGTATATATGCCTGTAAACAACTCTCACCTCCTACAGCATCCTGCATTTGGCGCCTTGCTACTTTAAGACCAGCATATTCAGCTGCTGCTGCAACAGCTTGTGCAAAATCTGCATCTGTGAAAAAGGATCCGTCGGATGAGCTAACACTAGACCGTCCTGATGAAATGTTGTCATCTTCTGAAGCTGAACCCCATCCATTGATCATAGAACCTGTCACAGAACTCTCCAGATCTCCCACACTTGAGGCAGGTGTTTGCTCAAGGCCACGCAAAAGAAGCCTTCTGTTTTGCATCTTGGCCATTTCCATGTCCACTTCATCTTCATCTTCTTCTGGCGCATCAGTATCCATGTCCGATACCAGAGGGCCCGAAATGTAACCGTAGGTATGTGGGGGAGAAATAGGCCTCGGAGGTGGTGGTGGACTCACAGCTTGACGCCTGTGTGCAAATAGTTATGTTATTAGACATACATACATACATACATACATACATACATACATACATACATACATACATACATACGTATGTATGTATCAAGGTTTGAATGTGCCCCATCCTTATTTATATGACAAGAGGTAAAACCATGTTTACTGCCTTGGGTTCTTTTAATACCTGTTGTGCAGTTGTGTAACATTTAAATGTCTTTGATAATTATCTTCATTTTACATTGTTTTTTGTTACTGCTTTTAGTGTTCTGTAAGCTACCCCGATATCAATATCATTAGGAGCAGCAAGCAAGCAAGTGCATTAAATAAAGGAAAGGCGAAGGAATGTATGAGTAAATTGGGAAGTCTATTCTTAAGGGCGAGGACACTGAAGGACATGCCCACCTATACCGGAAAAGATACCACTTCCACTTGTGCTTATTTTGTCAAGATTTTTAGGGGGCAAATTAACAAATCAAAGTGTTCAGGGGCTGTCTAGTTCTGAAGGAAAATTGCACTTCCTGGTAAGATCCAGGGCCACATGATTCCTACCTATCTGATGGCAAGCTATACAGCAACTGTAGCTGCGTGCTGGCTCCCTCTAGTAGCATCTATGTGGTTTGTACCTTAAAATTTAACTTATATCAGCCCCAGCTAACATAGCCAATGATCAGGAATTATGGATCTGTTGTTTTAAACAGTCTTACTCTATATTTTGTTACCTCATTCATTCATCCATTCCCTTATTTATGTGCTAGATTTATATGCCACCCATCTAGCCACTGGGCTACTCTGTACAGTGTACAACAAGAAACTTTACATTCCCCCATTCGATGTAGCACTCCTGATGAAGCGGTAACCACCACTATCCTGCATTTATATATTCAGGCATTCTGTTACTACATTTATTATCTGCATTCTTAAGGACATAAAGTTAGATTGGAATGGACTAAAATAGTTAAATTTGGGTAGTTGAAACTTGTTATGAGCACTGCATTCCATCCAGTCAATTGGAAAAGGCTAATGAGAAAGACGCTGAAGCATCATATTGAAAGTTCTTTAGCGCATTATATTAAAATTACCCTAAGAATGTATGATTACAGCTAGTGCATAATCCATCCAATGTGTTAGCTATACAGAAGAAGGCTAAAAAGTCCCTTCTGTGCGTGCTTTACTAACAGACCTTCGATCCTGTGGATGTTGCAAATGGCTTGCTTCTTCCTGGCAATCCTGTAACATAGGTTGGAGTTCTTCTTGGGGAGAAGGTGTTAGTGTGGCAGTAGACTGATGGCTGTAGGACACTGCGGCTGGAGATGAAGCTGCTCCTCGAACTGGTGGTGTAGGACCCCGTTCATCTTCTTCCTCTTCTTCTAGTTCATCCTGCTGTAGGTACATTCTTGCTGGTGGCACTGGACAAGGGATTTCCTGGTCATAGCTAAGAATACATTTAAGAATGTAGGATGTGTATTTATAGCATAAATACAATTATGCTAAATATTTCTTTTTCTTTAGAGCCTTGTAGCACAGTGGTTAAACAGCTGCACTGTAGCTAAAACTGCTGCCTGTTCGATCCCAGATAGCCAGCTCATGGTTGACTCAGCCTTCTATCCTTCTGAGGTTAGTAAAATGAGTACCCAGCTTGCTGGGACCCGGCCGGGGGGGGGGGAGTGCAATGTGTAGCCTGCATAAATTGTAAACTGCCAAGAGAGTGCTTTAAGCACTATGGGGTGATATATAAGCAGAACATTTTGCTCTGTGCTTTGCTTTAGTTTGTCATTTTAATTTTTAAAACTAAAACATTTTTATAAGACCAAAAAAGAAAAAAAAGAAAAAAAAAGAAAAACTTAACAACACAAAACTACATAAACAATATAGTAATGCATAATGTGCTGTCCTCCACTGGGACCATCTGGAGATAAAATCATTTTTCCTCCATTTATGGAGTGCTATTCCCCTTCCAAAATTGCACTAATTCTTGTGAAGGCACATAACCCTTTTCCTTAATCAACATAAAGTCAGTAAGATCTCTTCAAATACCAATAATTTTCTGATTTATCTCATCATTTAGTTTAACATTACACATTGATTTATCATTAATAGCTACATTCCAAGCTTCTTTATAAGATTCATCAAATTGAAAATCATGCTTTACTTTCCAGTTCTTTGCTATCATTAATCTTGCTAATGTTAATAAATTTGATTTAATTCTTTTATTGCCCAACTCCATTTCTTCTTACCAATACTGATAAGAAAGCTATCTTATGACAAATGTCTGCATTTAACGTAATTATTTCATTTATTTCCATGAAGACCAATCTCCAGAATTTCAATATATTTTAACATTCCCACCACATATAGAAGGAAGTACCTACAGTGGTACCTCGACATGGTTGTTTCGACAACCAAATAATTCAACTTACAAACCTGCTCTCCGCTCCGCATGACAGCTGACTTTGACAGGTCCGACCTGTCAAAGTCACCTGTCATGCAGAGCAGAGAGCAGCGCTTGCTGCCCATTGCCACGTCCTCCTGCTTCTTGGTTGCTTCCATATCTGCAAAACAGATTGAAACAATCAAGAGGAAGGAAGAATTGGCCATCACACCTCTCTTCCAAGCCATCCATGCTGGCCAAAGTTGCATCATTCTCAGGGATTACCTCCAATTTGGTGAGCAGAGCATGGACCCACTGATCTTTGCTCAGCCTGGGAGTCTTGCAATGCAAGCAGAAATGGTGATACGCCGCAGCTGCTTGCCTCCCAAACTGCCTGGGCTGGGTGAACATGCATCCACCCCAGGAGATCCCTGGGACTGATGCATCTTCCCTCATTCTGGGCACCTTGAAGGGAAGCACTTACCTCTGCAGGGAATGGATTAATAGGTTTTCAATGCATTTCTATGGGAAGGCTGTACCTGCTTTCCGCAGCCCCGCCACACAGCTGACTTTGACAGGTCAGACCTGTAAAAATCAGCTGGGGGAGGTTGTGGAGAGCAGCCAAATGCAGTCATTGATAGAGGGAGGAGCCCGGGTGCCTTGGAATGTAAGAGTTTCTCTTGCAAGGTGCTCGGGCTTCCCCCTCAATCAAGGGCAGCCAAAGGCTACTTTCTGCTTTCCCACGAGGCAACTGACTTTCACAGGTCTGAACTTCAAAATCAGCTGGGAGTTGTGGTAAGTGCTTATTTTCCAAGATGCCCGGGCTTCTTACTCAATCAAAGGCAGATGAAGGCTGCTCTCCACATCCCCCCAGCTGATTTTGACAGGTCTGACCTGTGAAAGTCAGCTATCTGGCAGGGCTGCGGAAAGCAGGGATAGCCTTCCCATAGGAATGCATTGAAAGCCTATTAATCAGTTACCTTTAGAACAGATTAATTGATTTTCAATGCACTTCTATGAAAAGGCTGCCCCCTGCTTTCATGGCCGGGATCTGATCGCTGTTGTGAGGTTTTCGGGCTGTTTGGCCATGTTCTGGAAGGGGTCAGCTTCTGTGATATTTCCCTATGTGGTGTCATCTTGTAAACGGTATGACTGGGTTGGCAAAATACTTATGAAACATTATTTTATCTTACCTTTCATTCACAGAGAGGCTGTAGTCTTCACTGTTACTGTGGGGGGGAGGATGTACAGGGGGAGGTGGAAGTAGGTCGGCCCAGTTCATACCAGCCTGCTTTGATGCCTTGGGTGTTCTAGCACCCTTCTTATGCCCTTGACTCCCTATGAAAACATATTTATATCACCATATCAGGAACAAACAACTGATCAGACCCATGAGATACAGTATTCTAAGAAATTCATCCATGTCACTAGGTAAATTGATTTCTGTGCTTAGGTGTTAATTATATGACTATACACATGCTTCTGTTATTCAGAAAGGACAATACTTATGGAAAGCTCAGGTTGGCCCCTGCTGAATTCAGTAAGTGTCTAAAAAAATTAAAGATTGCAGACACAGAAAATTACAATATACAATATACAATATATGCAAGTCAGTATCTGCATATATTTTGGAATAGTGTGTTTTAACAAAATGCATAAAATATACTACATTTTGTAGTGTATTTTAACAAACTTACAAAATTGCATAATATGAATTAATAAATGGCTAAAGCATTTTAAATCCAGAAATGAACTAGACAATCAAAATTAATAGATTACTCTTCTATAGCTATTAATTGCATTAGAGATTATTTTCTAAAACAAATGAGTTGTAGGTCTACTCTGCAAAGTATCTTTCTGTTTTTTGATTATTGAAACCTAATACACAATGTTATAAAGTGGCTATCCCCTGAATTTGCACAATGTCAATGAACATATGTAATTTGTACCTGTTTTCTGTGATGCCTTAGACACAATGAAATTATTAAATTTATTCCAAATGGCAGGTGATGTTGGAAATAATAAATGGAAAAACCCCTAAAAATAACATGCCATAAAAACAGCAAAAGAAAGTATGGCATAAATGTTTTCAGCTGTTCTTCATGGACAATTATAGCTCACAGAATGATACAAGCTGTAATAATTTGAACAGCTTTGGGGAAAAGACCAATTATTCAGGTGCCATTGCATTTCGAGTGGAAATCTGACATGAGATGTAATCAGAATTGGCACTTGAGAGATATCCCACTAATTTGTATGCTTCTTGGTATGATAAATGTATACTTCTAGGCATTTTAAGTTCCAATAATAGTACTTTTACATCTGATTATTTAAAACAATTTATTATATGTTTAGCATTTTTACCCAGCTCTTCAGGTTACTAAATTTGTAATATGTAACTGTAAGCTTGTAATTAAGTTAGCAAGATTAATAAGATATCCTGGTTTTTACGTTATGATCTAAAACATTTAACAGAAAAGAAAAAAAGGAATAGGAAGAGATTGGGAAGCAAACTTAGGCATCATTCTAATGTATATATTTTTTACACTTAAATGTATCACTTCAAATGTATATGTGCACTTAAAATGCATGATACTCCCACTCCCAAATTTCAGGATAACTTTGGAAATACACAAATTTTAATGTCCAACTAGTTTGTATTCAGATTTATGGAGTGTGAATTTAGTTAGTCTGCAATGAAATTAGAAACAAATAACATCTTACTGCAGTGGGGTTTCCATAACTTTTATTGTTGTTGCAGGTCCTTATACAACACTATGTGGAATATGGAATGGCTTTTTAGTACGGTACAAAGGCCTATGGTTGGGAGGGGCCTCTTAGACATTCTAATGTATAGGCAGATGCTGTATGTAGAATTTATATTACAATATTGTTATGTGCTATAAACTCACCTCTGACTTCTGGTGGCCCTATTAATAAATTACAGTATCTCCAAAATATCCAGTTCCTAGCAGCTGTGACAGCTCTTGTAAACGTAACCTTATGGCTTCCTTCCATCTCATATTTGGTTTCCCTCTTTTCCTGCTGCTCTTAACTTTGTTCCCAAAGCTGAAGTTTCACCATTTCCGTCTTCATAGAAAAGTAGGACTTGATTTGATATAGGACCCACATGTACATCTTTCTGCAAATCCAGGATATCTCCAAAGCCCCACTGCTCATTTGAATGAATTTTAAAGGTTTCTTTGAGGCTTTTGAACTGATTTGATTCTCTGTTAACTGACCTGTCCTTGATTTTTGTAAAAACTTAAAGAGTCCTTTAGGGTTTTTAGGTGAGGGGCAGATAGAACATGAACAGGAAAATACAAAATGAAAAAAAAACCTACAAAAGCCAGTGCCTTCCATTTTTGACTGAAGGACTGGGAAATGAAAGATCAGAAAATGAATGAGGTAGCCCCAAAAGAACATGATGGGAACCAAACCCACAAGTTTTGCCTGTTCACATATTTAGTATTCAACACAAGAGATTGTTGAAGAGTCTCCGAAGGTGATTAAGAAAGCAGTGGAGCAAGCAGTAGGATGACCATGCCTCTGCCCCCTTGTAGAATAGTGTAATTCAGCACCCCCTGCACTTGTGGGGGTTTTCACTTTAGCATTCAATATATGCACTTGGTGGGCTATGAAAAAGCCATGCTCTGTATGACATTGCAGGTATCCTGAACCAAACTTTGTTTACTGTGCTGAGTTCTGCAAACAGACACCCACAAATGCAATGCCATTTCTGCTAGTGACATGGCACCATTTGATACTGGCCAGTATTTCAATATATATTGGAATGAATGTCCTACTGAGCATATTGTAGTTTGGACAACAGCATACACATGAAGTTATACATTTAATTGTGCATCATGGCTAAGCATATTAAGTATAAATGTATAAAAGCCTGCTGATCCTAGTACTAGATAAGAGATCTGTTCTGCTGTGCTAAGGTTTCTGCCGAGATCAACAACCTTACTGGTGTTACTCTTTTGTTTAAACAACGAGACAGAGTGTTGTCTACAACCACTGTGGAAAAAAATGAGCATTTCCATAAGCTGTAATTATTAACTTATACTGCACTCAATATCATACTCAAAATGAGAGGTGGAAAAAGTTTGTGGAATTCAAATCACAAACGTATTAAAAACCTTACAGAAACCTGAAATTAGTTAGCAGTATAACCAAATAAATTAGCATCCCTTTCAGTATTAACTAATACATTCTAATTTATATAAATGTACTCTAGATTCCAGCTGATACTCACCAGATGTACTGCTTCCTCGATCTGAGCTGTTGTAAGACCCTCCTGTATTTTGATCATAGTTTTGATTGTATGGGATTGTTTGAGCACTATCATTTACTCGGTAATCTGTAAGTGTAATACATAAGTTTATATTTAGCGAAATATATGATTCCTTGTGTACTTGTAGGTTGTCATAATATAAAGGGTTATTTTTGGTTTAAATGAGGGGATTGTTTAGTGGCCTGTTTATTCCTGTTACCAGGAAAATTCAGAAAAACACATTCATGTAACATATATGTTGTCATTAAGAGTTATACATGCAAGACATTAGTCTAGAGGCCTACATGGTTTCTTTAGAGCTTGGATGGTAGGGCTGTCACCTGTCGTTATTTGATAAAATCTTTTTATACAAACAAATTGATGTAATGCTCCATATAAAAGAAGAAAATCGAATACAAGGCACAGCTAGAAGATTTTTAAATGCCTGATGATGGCTGTGAGCAATTTTCAAGCTGAATGGGAGTCATACAAATAAGTAAGAACTAATAATGACAATTAAAATAACTGTAAGCGTCCAAGACGTACGATACAGATGACCTCAGAGGTGTGCACCTGTGAATTATATGGTTGGAAACACAAATGCTACAATGAATTGTGATTAAATGTGCCCATGTCTACATAACCTGTATGCAGTTTAGCATTTCATACAAGTTGATGTGGGAATAGACTAAAGGGCAGATTTGTACGAGCACCCATCTTAAAATGGGGCAAACAATGGCAACAGCCAAGCTGCTGCTGCTTCTTCTTCTTCTTCTTCTTCTTCTTCTTCTTCTTCTTCTTCTTCTTCTTCTTCTTCTTCTTCTTCTTCTTCTTCTCCTCCTCCTCCTCCTCCTCCTCCTCCTCCTCCTCCTCATCATCATCCTCATCATCATCACACACACTACAAATCACTAGTCAAATGCTTCCCAAGTTTTTAGGACTATGTGACGTATTGGCGCATTATGCGAGCAGATCCCAGTAAGGTGGCCTTCTGCAGCTGACTGATGGTGACGTCAACTCGTTTCTTCCAAATACTTGCTTAGCTCTTTAGGCACTGCACCCAGCATGCCAATTACCACTGGGACCACCTGTACTGGTTTATTCATCATCATCATCATCATCATCATCATCATCATCATCATCATCATCATCATCATCATCATCATCATCTGGAGAACACAGCTGCCAGGTGTTAAGCTGGAGTTGGCCTTCTCCTATGATCAAGCTCTTTCCAAGAGCCTAGGATGACTGGAGATATCTTCGTAGAATATATGCTGTTCCTAATAATGCCACCATTTGTAGTTGACCAATGTTGATCTTGTCAATGCTGAGGGTTTTCAGATGTTGACCCAGGTCTTTTGGGATTGCACCCAAGGCACCTATTATTACTGGCATTGTTGTTGCTTTCTTATTCCATAGCTTTTCTATTTCTATTTCTAAGTCCCAATATTTGGTTATCTTTTCTAACTCTTTGCCACTGATTTGTGTGTCTCCTGGTATTGCCACATTGACGAATTGAACTTTGTTTTCTTGCTTGTATACTATTGTGAAGTCTGGAGTATTGTGAATAAGGTGCCTGTCATACTGGATTCTGAAATCCCAGAGCACCTTGATAACTTCATTTTCAGTAACCTTTTCTGACTTATGTATCCACCAGTTCTTGCTTGATGGTAGGTTGAAATTGTTACATATGTTCCAGGGGAGCATTGCTGCTACTTTAGTATGATGGACTAAATAATCAGTCTGAGCAATTTTTGGGCAACAGCTGATGATATGATCTATGGATTCATCCTTTTCTTTGCACAATCAACATTTACTGTCTTTTGATGATTTATCAATTTTCGCCTTGATGGCATTTGGTCTTAAGGCTTGATCTTGAGCTGCCTTGATTAGTCCTTTAGTTTCTTTCTTCAGTGTTGCTTTTCTTAACCAAAGACATGTTTGTTCTTGGTTGATCTTATCATTGGTGCCTTTTATAAGCTGACCATGCAGTGCTTTACTATGCCAGTTCTCTATTCAGCTTTGCATTTGTTGACTTTTAAATTCTTGCTTAGTTTCTGGATATTCCTTTATTATGCCTTCAGTAACTATTGACTTAAGCACACAATTTTCACTATGGTGGACATAGTGAAATATTTCCTGTTTTTCTTCTTGAACAGTTTGATGAACTTGCAAGAGGCCTCTGCCACCTCTTTTCCTTTGCAAGTAGAGCCTACTGACATCACTTTGTGGATGTAGTGCATGGTTCATTATTATTATTATTATTAACCACACAGCTAACTACGCTGGATTTTGTAATACAAATCACTAGTCAAACACTTCCTAAGTATTTAGGACTATGTGATATATCAGTGAATTATGTGAGCTGATCCCAGTAAGGCGGCTTTCTTCAGTTGTTGTTGTTGTTGTTGTTGTTGTTGTTGTTGTTGTTGTTGTTGTTGTTGTTGTTGTTGTTGTTGTTGTTGTTGTTGTTGTTGTTGTTGTTGTTGTTGTTATTATTATTATTATTATTATTATTATTATTTATTTATTTATTTATTTATTTATTTATTTATTTATTTATTATTTGCTTGCTTGCTTGCTTGCTTCCTTGCTTGCATTTACATGGTATCCCACACCATTTGTCCAAGCACTGCACTGAGTGCATTATCCAAAATTGAAACTTCCAATACCCAACAATAACAAAAATACATCAGTGCAACAGACATTCTAAAACAATACATCAGTACAACAGTGAAGAAGTTCTACTAGCCAAGGCTTCACACAGATAAGGTAGATATCACCTGTTTAATTCTGGCAATACACAGCTTTGCCTAAAGACCAGTCAAACTGAGGGACATATCGGCTGATATTAAAAATAGAGAGGTAAACATATTGTATGTTGAGGAACAAGAAAGAAGAGAAACTACTCTGAGATTGAAATGGATATTTGTTCCATCTAACTACTTGCATGTGTGTGCTACGACAATCTGTATGTGTCTATACAAGGTGTTTCTTATCTGTATCTCCCATAAGATATAAGACATTCCTATTACGTGTCTTTTATATGAATCTATATAATCACATAGACTTTGTGTTTATTACCACTTATAAACTTGTGTGATTGCATTGACACTATGTTTTCAATGTTAATTTCCATTACTCATCACTTTACATGGAATTTTACTCTCTTTTTAACTGCACACATTGCCCTCCCACGGCGAATAATGACGCGAGACAACTTTGTTGGGTATAAAAAACTTGGCCACACTTTATTAGCACAAGAAAAAACAGTCTCACCCACCTGTAACTTTGAGAGGGGCCTGCCGCCATGCAGGTTAGTGCTGGGTACCTGGGGCTCTCCCCGGACCTCAACAACTTGGGAGCCTTTGGGCGAGTCATGCCCCCCGGTAGCCTGAGATGTCCTCAGGCCTCCAGGGCTGGCCAATTCCCTCCCCCTCGCCCAGATCCTGAGCCACATTCATTGTGGCTTGCAGCCCAGGCAAGGCCTCTGCTCGCATCCTTCCCCTGCGCTGTAATCTCTGGATCTGCAGCACTAGGGGTCGGATGATACCGGAGGGGATATTAGAATTGTCCTCACCGGCTCCCTTCCCTCTTCACATATGCCAGTGTGACCAACTGCAACCATAAACACGGAAACAGGGAAGACCACCCCCAAGTGCCAGCGTGGGATAGGCGAAAAATCCCTGCCCCTCCTTGCCAATCTGGGGGTGGGTCAAAAATTCCTATCCAGCCCACTAGGCGACCAGTCAGACTCATGCTAGCACTGTTCAACATAGTGGGTGGGTGGGGGACGTGCCGAGAAGAAAGAGGCCTTATCCCGGGGTGGGGGTTGCCTTTTTAGGCTCGCCCCACCTCCATCCGGGTACTGGCCAGCCAGCCTTCCCCTGTCTCATGATACTCACGTGGGGGAGGGCAATGTAGCTCCATGGGCGCATATGCAGCCCCGGAGTGGCCATTCTCTTGTAGCTTTAATTATTATGTTGTCTTTTAATGCTGTAAGATGTCCCTCAATTCCCTGTTCTTAATACTTGGACATGTCTTAATTGTACTGGGCTGTATATAGTCCCTCATTATTTTAAGCCTCCTTGGGTCCTTTCCTAAGGAGAAAGGCAGGGTAAAAATGCTCTAAAATAAATAAATAAATAAATAAATAAATAAATAAATATGTATAAAAAGATAATGAGTGTTTTTCTACCTCTAGCATGTTTTTAGTCTACGGAATAATGCTGTCTTATTAGTGGCAATGGCACTGTTAACATTAATATTAAAAAACCTAAGGTTATAAAAATGTATTTTTCTTTCACCAGATAATACAATCATTTTTTTAAACTGAAGAAGCATCTGTAATATGCTGAAAGGTTACCAGAACCCGACTTTCATTTTATGGAACAAATGAAAGGAAGTCATAAACAAAGCCATCGGACATGAAATAGGAACAATGAAGCACAGTGTGAACTCATCTAGATGGTTATTTCTTGTAACACAGGCTAGGGATAAATTATCAGATAGCTGGTTTTATAAGAAGTCCACTATAAGAATGGTCTTTGTATGTGTCAGTGAGTGAGTGAGAGTGAGTGTGTGTGTGGCAGGGAGGATGAGAAATAAGGCTTACATTCTGGTATACAGTATGTGTGTCAATGGGTGTAAACCACCCAGAGTGGCCTTTGTTGTCAGATGGTGTGGTATACAGGTCTAATATATTAGACCTGTATACTGCACCATCTGGCAAAAAAGCCCACTCTGGGCAGTTTACAGGGTTAAACAGATACAAACATTAAGCATAATAATATATTAAATATTTACAGTACAATATAAACCAAAATAACAACACTAAGTCAATCAAAATCAATAAGAACAGAAAGAGACCAGAATACACAAGAAAGCAGTGAGACATAACAGTTGAAATTAATAAACAGGGAAAGCCATCCTAAATAGCCATGTCTTAAGATGTTTCTTAAAAACAGACAGCAAGGGGGCAAAACATATCTCAGGAGGAAGTTGATTCCAAAGTTGGGGAGCCACCACTGAGAAAGCCTGGCTCCTCATCAATGATTTACGAGCCTCCTTCAGTGATGGCAACCTCAAGTGTCCTGCCTGAGAAGATCAAGTACAACAGGCTGTGGTAGGAGCTGCTCAGATAAATAGCAAGGTCCCAAACCATTTAGGGCTTTGTATGTCATTGTTAGAACCTTGAAGTTGATGCGGTAACTGATTGTCAGGTAGTGCAGAGCAGTCAGTGTGGGAGTAATATGATAGAATTTACTCAAACCAGTAACTAATCTGGCCACTGAATTGTTTACCAGCTGGAGCCTCCGCATCAACCTCCAAGGCAGCCCCATGTAGATAACATTGCAGGAGTCTAATCTCAAGACTACAAGTGCATGGACTAGCATAGCAAGAGCACCGGGGTCCAGGAAGGCACAGAACTGAGCGATCTGCCGAAGGTGATAATTCACAGAACAGACTACCACCACCACCTCCCGGGATTCCAGAGAAAGTACTGGGTCCAGCGTTATACCAAAACTCTGCACCTCATTCTGTGTGGGGAGTCGCCCCCCCCCAACTGAGGGAGCTTCTCAACCCACCAACACCCAGCAACCCCACCCAGAGGGCCTCTGTCTTGCTCAGGTTCAACCTCAATCTATTTGTCCCCATCCAACCCAGTACAGCCTCCAGGCATGCATCCAGGGATGAAACGGCATCCACTGCATATGGAAAAAAGGATATGGAGCTGGTTGTCATCAACATACAGATTACATGAAACCCCATACCTCCTGACGACCTCCCTTGGTGGCCTCATAAAGATGTTCAAGAGCATGGGGGAGATGACTGATGCATGTGGCATCCTACAATTGAGGGATCAAGGGATATAGGCCATCTCCTCCAGCTGTACTCTCTGGGGACACCCCCCCCCCAGAAGGAACAGAATCACTGCAAAGAAGTGCCCCTTATCCCCAACCTGGAGAGCCTCCCCAGGAGGATACCATGGTTGATGGTATCAAAGGCTGCTGAGTGGTCAAGGAGGACCAACAAGGATGATTTGCCCCTTTCAGCCTCCTTCAGCAGGCTGTCTTACAGGGCAACCAATGCCAATTCCATCCCATGGTGCAGCCTGAAGTCAGACTGGAATGTATTGAGGGTGTTTGTTTCATCCAGGAGCCCCTGAAGTTGATCCGCCACCACTCTCTTGACCTTGCTTATGAATTGTATATTGGCAACAGGCCTATATATATATACAGCAGTGCCTCACCATATCACGCTTCAAATACTGCGCCCCCACTACATCACGGGATCTGCCCCCAGCAACTTTCTTTTCCCTTGCTCACCCACTTGCTCGCACACTGGCCACTGCGCCACCCAGGTGCCTTCCCCACAACCAGGGCAGCGGCTTCTCCTCCATTTCCCCTACTTCCTTCACCAGCTTAAGGCTTCTTCCTGCCTCTTCTGGGCTCAGCATGTCATAGTTGGACGCCCCCCTCAGGTGCCCTGAGTGGTGTGTGTGTGCATGCGCGCACACTTGCCTGTGTGCTTTCTCTCAAACACACCCGCTCTGTTGTTCCTCCACCTTGCTGGGCGGACGTTTTGCAGGGCTTGAACTGGTGCACACTGATGCTCACTGGGCAAGCGGGCGGGTGAGGGGAAAAGCAGATGGCAGTGACATGGCTAGGAATGAGGCATTGCTCATGGGAGCCATTGTGGGGGTTTGTTGAGAGGCTTCTAAGGGGAAAAGGGGAGCAGCAGCGGCATCCGTGGGGGGGGAGGGGGGGAGAAAGACAAGTGGAGGGGTTGGGTTGGGGGATCTCTATCTCTCAACCCTTGGCCCCAGACCAGCCCTCCTCCTAAACAGCTGCCCCAGAAAGGGTTCTCCTTGCCTGCTGGTCTGCCTGCCTTCCCCTTAGTTGAGGTGGCAGTGGTGTTTTCTGCTGCATTTTCTCTCCTTCCCTTGTCAGCTTGCTGCTTTTGCCTCAGGAGGAACGCACGAGAGAGAGAGAGAGAGAGAGAGAGAGAGAGAGAGAGAGAGAGAGAGAGAGAGAGAGAGAGAGAGAGAGAGAGAGAGAGAGAGAGAGCATGCAACCCCTGTTCAACCCCTGCAAAATTTCTTCCGTCCAACAAGGCGGAGGGACGACAGAGAGAACGCACCAGAGAGAGCACACAAGCCCGTTCAAGCCCTGCAAAACTTCATGCATGACAGAGTGAACAGAAGCCCCGTTCAAGCCCTGCAAAACGTCTTCCACCCAACAAAGCGGAGCAACACAGAGAGAATGAGAGAGAGAGAGAGAGAGAGAGAGAGAGAGAGAGAGAGAGAGAGAGAGAGAGCATGCAAGCCCCATTCAAGCCCTGTAAAACCTCTTCTGCCCAGCAAGATGGAGGAATGACAGAAAGAGTGCGCAAAAGAGAGAGTGCATGCAAGCACACACACACACACACACACACACACACACACACACACACACACACACACACACACACACACACACACACACACACACACACACACACACACACACACACACACACACACACACACACACACCACTCAGGGCGACTGCAGGGAAGGAGGAAAAATGGAGGAGAAGTCACCGCTGCCTTAGCTAAATAGAAGGCAAGTGGGCGAGGGGACCCGTTTCCTTAGCTGGCTGAGGTGAAAGCAGAAAAGGGAAGGGAAGGAGGAAAAACAGAGCAGAAGTCACCGATGCCGACGCCTCAGCTAAAGGGAAGGCAGGCAGGCTGGCTGGCGAGCAGACAAGGGACCCCTATCCCTTTGCCTGAGGGCAAATGCAGGAAGCTGGCGAGGGAAGGAAGAAGGATGGAGCAGAAGCCTCTGGACCCAATACGATATGCAGACACCATTGCCATGAAGGTGTCCACAGACTGTGGATTTTCATTTGTCGCAGGTGGTTAGAGAAGTTAATGCCCGCGATAAATGAGGGATTACTGTATAAGGGTATATAAAGATTG
This sequence comes from Phrynocephalus guinanensis, assembly GCA_037367245.1. Classification (NCBI taxonomy): domain Eukaryota; kingdom Metazoa; phylum Chordata; class Lepidosauria; order Squamata; family Agamidae; genus Phrynocephalus; species Phrynocephalus guinanensis. The sequence goes on from CM074736.1 coordinate 80,890,327, forward strand.
TGTGTCTGTGTGTGTGTGCGTGTGTGTGTGTACATATATGCGTGCATACGAGGCATAGTTCACTTTTCTTTACTAAATACATGCACTTAAATGATATTGGTATACAGAAAAATGAAAAATAAATGAAAGGGATGGATAAATATCACATTAGCATATTTTGCCTAAAGCTAGCTCAGTCCCTTTTACATTGCCTTCTATGCCACATTCATTTTTCCATAGTATAAAAATGAACTAGTACCAACATATGCATCCTACATACACATACATGTGCATCCTGAAAAATAAAATAAAGTTATTTATTGTACAGATATGTGGCTATAATACCCTCACTAATGTATCTGCATGATTTGCATACATACACGTATTGTATGTGCGTATACATGCATATATATGCATATGTATATGACATAATTTTTGAAAGCCCATATAACATGTTGTGTATCAATATGTCCAGGACAAACTATAATAAAAATGCCACAGCTACCAAAACCAAGAACAAAAAAGAGTTGTACATTCATATAAGATTTTGAATCCTTCTGGGGACAAATAAGTAGTAAATAGACTGATTTATTTTTTGATTGACACAACACTTTTGTAATGTAACATGCCCTTTGCCCTATCCATATGGATCTTTGAAAAGACAGAATAGGACTAGCTCCTAGGAATAGTGTTTTGCAAATAGTGGCATGGTATCCTGAAGAACTAGCAAAAAATCTCATCACTTCTTTTTTGATAGCCCACACATTACATCAGAAAAATGTGCCTTTAAGGACCTAAAACTCATTCATACGTTTCAGGTTAAAACCAAAATAAATTCATTTTAAGTGTATAGGCGAAGAGAGAGCAACAAAGTATAGTACTGAAAGCAAGATGAGTCTCAAGAATAGGGCTAAAATTAGTTCATTTCCATTTTAGAACCAACCATAATGCAAGCATACATATTTTCATATGCAACATCCCAGTCATTTATAGGAATATGTAGGTTTAATTAGCCTTCATTCACCATAAGAAGAATGGAGTGACCTATTTTCAAATGTGAGCTCAATGCCTATACTTTGCGTCTGGTTTATGAATTAAAGATGTGGTCTCAGTACCATCCAATCATTCATTTGTTATTATTAAATTTAAATTAAGCTCAAAGCCATATGAAAATTTATTTTATTTAATTCTCTTTTAAGATACAGCCACTTATTTTGTTAGAATAAATTCAATCTTCAAAGATTATTGTAGTGCTAATTAACTCTTTGACACTGTTAATTGGGAATTTCTAAATCTACAAAAGACTTAGATGCACCACAGTGCTTGGTTTTTTCTGACAAGTTCTACACTGCAGTAACCAATTATCAAATCCAGATATGATTTAAATCACTCTGGACCTACTGAAATATATGTTCCTTTTGTTTATACAAGCTGAGAACCTGAAAATCTCCAGCATATAAAAAAGGATTCAAAGTTATAAAGTGATTTACCTTTATTTAATTTGTTTTGTTCCATAATGTTGTATTGAACTGGTGCAGTCTCTTGTTTCTGTTGTGTAGTTGGCTTCCAGTGTTTTTCATTTGCATCACCACTGCTGCTGTTGACATTATTGCTGATGTTTGACTGGATGAGTTGGGTGGTGGCATAAGGGGTAGGTTGCCCTGGTTGGTTGACAAATCTTCCATCTTTTAGATTTGGGCTATTGAACGTTTTCATCTCATTGATTTTGTTGCTTAAGTCCACATCACCATAAACTGTTGGTTCAGGTAGCATCAGATTGGTTTGCTTGTTTTCCAGCTGATTGTTGTAATTTGCTATACAATCAGCTATCCCGTGGCAGGAAGAGGAGGGGAAGAGAGAGGGGCTGTATTCAGTTAAAACACATATTTTATCCTTGTGATGCATACATCGTATGCATACCTGTATAAGTGCACAATTGTATGATATAGCATGGTAAAGCAGAAAAACATTATGAACAATATAGTTACAGTGAACAGAAAAATATAGAATTGGACCTGTGATTCAGAGATAATATAGTTTAATTAAACAGAAATTCCACTGATTCTAATAGTCCCACCTTAACTGCAGCCAGCTTTAGAATCTGCACAAAAGATGGAGCAGTGTACTGGACATTAACTGTCACTTTAAATAATGCACACAAAATAGGATGAGGGAGGTGCGTGGTGGCTCAGTGGATTAAGGCTTCAAAAACTGTTGGCTGCAAAGTTGGCAGCTTGGCTGTTCGAATCCCGGGTGCCATGCAGTGGAGTGAGCTCCCACTGACAACCCCAACTCCTGCCACCCTAGCAGTTCAAAAGCATGTAAATACAAGTAAATAAATAGCTACCACTGTAAAAAGTGGGAAGGTAAAACATGTTTCTTTACAGCCATGCCAGCCACATGTGCACTTGCAGAGCACTGGGTCTTCGGCTTAAATATGAAGATGAGCCCCCGCCCCTGGAGTTGGACACCACTAGCATGCATGTGTGGGGGGGACCTTTACCTTTACCTATAGGATGAGGGGTATTAGATTGTGAAAGGAACCAAGCTCTGGAGCAGGCACCTAATAAAGTTACAGTTTATATGTCAATACAGTTCTATGACTCAGTAAACCTTAAAAGTTCTAGACTATGTGCATTTAATGTATTCTCAAACGCTTTCACAGGCAGGATCTGATAGCTGTTGTGAGTTTTTTGGGCTATTTGGCCGTCTTCGGGAACCAGAACATGGCCAAATAGCCTGAGAAACTCACAACAGCTATACGTATTTAGCCCCCATGAACATAGCAGAAATAGGATAACTTGAATTGATCTGTATCAATAAAACAGGGGATAAATAAGCAAGTACTAATAGAACCTAAGCTCAAAGTTAAGTCCTTTAATTACATTTACCTGGCCGGCTGTATGTAGTGAGGTTACTATCACTGTTTCCATTTCCTGAGGTGCAGCAGTTGATGGAGCAATCATTGTGATTATTCCCAGTATTCGGCCATGTATCTGCAAGCCAGGGCTGAGCAGCAGGTTCATTGATGTTCAAGAGACCTGGCCTTCAGAAGACATAGACAACGATGTTCAGAACCAACATATTTTGAAAAAGAAGCCAGTATTAAAAGTTCACAGTAGTTGCTGAAATATTTTTACAGTGCTCTTCTTAACACATATAGTTGCCACTGGGAGAATATGAAGCCACACCCATGAGTTCACCATATAAATCTCCCAGTTTCTTGGGATCTGCTATAGAAACCTGGTTTTGTAAAAACATTTCTATGTATGGAACACCTTAGGCCAGTGGTGGTAAACTATCGGCATTCCAGATGTTTTGGATCATAATTCCCTCAGTCCTTTGTAACTGGCAATACAGGCTTGGAATTATGTTCTTCTATTGCCATCTAAAACGTTGCCAGCAAAAGGGGGAGGCAGCAGTTAGTCTGCTCATTCATAGCCACAGTATATTCTCCAGCCATCAGCTAGGACCAAGCAGATAAACCGCTTGCCCCCTTCGCCTAGATCTCAGTGTCAAAGTGGGAGTGGCTGCCCCATTATCTCACACCTGTCCCCCTTCTCCTCCTGGCTGCTTGGATGTCTTTGTGATGCCCAGCAGCTGCCAGTGAAGAGAGCCAAGCAGTCAGGAGGAGGAGGAGGAGGAGGAGGAGGAGGAGGAGGAGGAGGATGGGGGGCTAGGCAACAGGGCAGCCACTCCCACTTCACCCAAGTCTCTGCGCTGTGCCGTTTCAGCACAGAGACCTGGACCAAGGGGGAGCAGCAGTTTGTTTGCTCATTCGTAGCTGCAGTTTACTCTCCAGCCATGCCACTCTTGGGATACCCAGAGCGGCATGGCTGGAGAGTAAACTGAGGCTACAAATCAGCTGACAAGCCAGCATGTAAACCAGCTTGGAGACCCATGAAAAGGGAGGGTAGCTGCCCCTTCACCTTGTTCTTCCTCCTAGCTGCTTGGATGTCTTCATGATGCCTGGCAGCTGCCAGCGAAGATCACCAAGCAGCCAGGAGGAGGAGGAGGACGGGGACAAGGTGACAGGGGAGCTACTCCCTCTTCACCCGGGTTTCTGCGCTGAGCTATTTCAGCACACAGAACTGGACAAAAGGAGTGTGTGGCTGCCCGAAGCAGGAAGGGGATGAGTGATTTGAGTCACCGCTTGCCTGTCACCCCCCTCCCCCAGGTCAGGGAAGCCAGCAAAAGGGGGGAAGCTTTTCCCCTGTCCTAACCCAGCAAAAAAGGGGAAAAGCTCCCCCCTTTGCTGGGTTGGGGGTAAACCCTCTCAATCAATGTCAACTGAAGGCTGTTCCCCACTGTCCCTGGCAGATAGGTGATTTTGACAGCTTGGATCTGTCAAAATTAGAGATGGGCACGAAACGAGTGATTTTTCGTTTTCGTTTTCTCGTTTCATTACGCAATGAAAACGAAACAAAATTTAAAAAACAAACAAAACGAAAATGAAAACGAAACGACCAAATTTGCCGTGTTTTTTGTTTTCATTGCAGCAGATGCATTGAACTAAAAAGAATGCTAATGAAACAGCAATTTTTCGTTTGTTTTTTCGTTTCATTACCTAATAAAACGAAAATGAATTTTTTTGCAAAAAAATCATGAAAATGAAAACGAACCGAAACGGACCCCTAAATGACCAAACAACAAACAAAACACCATTTTTTTGAGTCGTGCCCATCTCTAGTCAAAATCCTCTGCCTGTTGGGCTGCCGATTGAGGGGATGTTGAGACAGCCTTCCCATGGGAATGTATTGAAAACCAATGTAATCTGTTCCTTGTTTTTTACTTTTCTGATCTTCGGAATGGACTAATTGGTTTTCAATGCATTCTTATCGGAAATGGGGTTTTGCAAGATGAACTTTTGAAAATCCCTCAGTCGGGGTGGGCAACTTAGACACAATCTGTCTACCTCTTACACTGCCCTTTCATCGATCCCCAGACAAATCAGAAGCACTTCACACCTCTACCAGGAAGACTATAGCTAATGACCAATACTTAAAGGATGTTGGGAAGGGCTGCAAAGGTGAGACTTTCACATGCGAGGCCATTGTACATTTAACAAGTCTATTCAGGCCAATGTACATCTAACAAGCCTACTCGGACCAAGGTGGTGTGAAACCAAGGTGAACTATAATTTTTGGAAACCTCGCACTAGCATTCCTGACGAAGAAACTTGGATGAGTAGTGAAACATTTAGACCTCACAAGAAGTCCAGTGCCATGACTCAACTTCTGGACTTCATCCCAGCTGTTTCTGCTTCCATCGTCACCCAGGAACCTTATTACAGATCATGTGCTCATCTTCTGGGATCCTCTAGCACTGGACAATTCTACATGAGGGAAGTTTCTGCTGGAATGTGTGTGTAGTGTATGTATATTTAAACTTTCTTTTAAAACAGCTAATGGAATTTAATTCTTTAAAAATATGGTTCATGAATGTTTTACACATGTGAAAAAATAATCTTGACAATTGTTTTGTGTTTAGATGAAAAGTAGACAACTGATGAAAAAAGTAGTCTGCATCCTTGCTTGATGTCACTTTGTGAACGATAGTGAACACAAGAGGGTATTCTTTAGACTTCATGACTGTCATCAATGGTGTTCTCAACAGTCAGGCTACCTTTTACTATGTAAATTTTGGCATTTTTTAATGCTTGCAATGGAGGAATGAGGTGTAGCAATACTGGGCCATTTCCTGGCATTGGGGAAGTCAAACACAACATATTACTGTACAAATTATGTTTGAAGTGTTCCTCGGTTTCGAAATAGTCACCATGGAATATGGCTTTTTTTTAGAAGCCAGCAGCTATAGCAAATTTTGATGCTCAGAACGTTGTGCAAGGTTTTTTAAAAGATTAAAGTCAGTCTCCCCCCCCCCAATTTTCAGCTGTATTTATATTCTGAAAAACAAGAGGTAGAAAGTCTCAAAGATAGTAAGGAAAGGACTAGGTATAAATACAGACCAAATTGTTCTCCATAGTGTATTATGCTCAGATGAAATGGTATCAATCAATATTTAAAAATGTTTTGTGAATAAATTACTTGGAATAAATCCAAATCTAGTCAAAAACTACAGCTGCCAAGAAAATATTGTGCATTACATAGATGTGGCATCTACTGCCTCTGTGTGTGGGGATAGCATAGAATTTTAGTTTAGTACAATTCCTTTGGAATAGCAGTATTAATCTAAACAGGAATGATTCATATGCAGCACCAGACAGTGATGTGGTAATATGCAAACAATCCAGGTATTATAAGCCCCTTAAGCTCATGATTGCTTATTTCACCTTATTCTTTTCATGTTGATTTTTGCTTTTCAACCCAATTTAGGGTATATCAGAGTTTAGTACAGTAGCTAAAAATGCATTGAATACCTGCACTTTTTTCTCCTCATTGAGAAGAGGTTCTTTGACATACTGAGACAGCCCATTTAGCAGCTACTATATGTTCTGTATTCTATGAGAGTGAAAATGCCTTTTAAAAACATTGTATATTTGTGTGTTTTGTGAAAAATAGAACATTTTTGTGCAATAGCCACTTCCACAAATTTTTCACAAATCAAATTCTTAAATATTGAGAATAGGGAGAAAACCTTTGAAATTATTTATTCTCAAACTGCAAGTATTAAATAAGGGAGACTTTTAAGGCAGGAATATGTAACAGACCATTTATCTCTTTCTTTGATAAAATTACAGGCCTGGTGGATGAGGGGAATGCTGTGGATATTGCTTATCTGGACTTTAGTAAGGCCTTCGATATGGTTCCCCATGGTATTCTTGCTAGGAAGTTAGTAAAAAGTGGGATAGATAGTGCTACTGTTAGGTAGATTTGTAATTGGTTGACTGATCTCACCCAAATGGTGATCATAAATGGCCTCTCTTCAGCTTGGAGAGACGTGACCAGCGGGGGGCCCCAGGGTTCTGTTCTGGGTCCAGTGATGTTCAATATATTTATTAATGACTTGGAGGAAGGAATAGAGAGTATGCTAATTAAATTTGCAGAAGATACCAAATTGGGAGGGGTTGCTAATTCCCTAGGATAGGATGAAAATCCAAAAGGACCTTGACAGATTAGAGTGCTGGGCCAAAGCTAACGGAATGGATTTCAACAGAGGGAAATATAGGGTGCTACATCTAGGTAAAAAGAATGAATTGCACAGATATAGGATGGGGGATAGTTGGCTGGAAAATAGTACTTGTGAAAGCGATCTGGGAGTCTTGGTGGACCACAAATTGAACATGAGTCAGCAGTGTGATGCGGCGGCCAGGAAAGCCAATGCGATTCTCGGTTGCATCAACAGAACCATAGTATCTAGATCAAGGGAAGTGATAGTACCACTCTATTCTGATCTGGTCAGACCCCACCTGGAGTACTGTGTCCAGTTCTGTGTACCTCAATTTAAAAAGGATGTTGACAACCTCAAGCTGCTACAAAGGAGGGCAACCAGGATGGTTGAAGGTCTGGAGGAAATGTCTTATAAGGAACGGCTAAGGAAACTGGGAATGTTTAGCCTCTCTAAAAGAAGGCTGAGGGGGGATATGATAGCTATGTTTAAATATTTGAAAGGATGTCATATTGAAGAGGGAACATGTTTGCTTTCCATGGCTTCAGAGACTAGGACTCGGGACAATGGTTTCAAACTACAGGAAAAGAGATTCCATTTGAACATTAGGAAGAACTTCATGACAGTTACAGCTGTTCGGCAGTGGAATATGCTGCCACAAAAGGTGATGGAGTCTCCTTCTTTGGAGGTTTTTAAGCAGAGGCTGGATGGGCACCTGTCGGAAATACTGTGCTGGGGGTTGCTGCATGGCAGGGGTTTGGAGTAGATGGCCCTTCAGGTCTCTTCCAACTACATGATTCTATGATTCTATGTCCAGTCCAGTACACTTGAGATTGAGGGTGCTGTGGGGCTTGAAGAGACCAACCCTTGGGATGTACATATTCAGACTGCTACAGAGACACATGAGGGAAGCAGGAGAGGCCCACATGATGTCAGAGCAGGTGGAGGGAAAGAAGACGCCCCTCCGCCCCCAAGGAGGGAATATACAGTGAAGCAGGGTTGGAAGTGCAGGATATACAGGAGTCCTCCAGGAGGTAGAGAGGACGCACGAAGAAGAGCAAGTGAGAAAAAAAGAGGAGCCCTCTGACTGGGAAGACCATGGGGTCTAGGGCAGTGTTGGCGAACCTATGGCACGGGTGGCAAAGGTGGTACTCAGAACCCTTTCTGTGGGCACCCAACATCGCCCCTTCACAACCACCTGTATTCAGGTTAAATTGCTGTATTGGCACTTTGTGAAAAAAATAGTGGGTTCTGAATCGCAGTTTGGGCACTTGGTCTCTAAAAGGTTTGCCATCACTGGCCTAGGCCAATACCTGTGAAGAGTTTGAAGAGACATATAGAGGGTGAGTGGAGCTATGCCGTTAAAAGAAGATCCTTGGAGCAGGTCTCTGGTTGAGTTGAGGGTGCCCAAGGGAGAGAAAGACTGCCACTCTACATTGTTATATGGTCTGAATTATTGGAGAAGAGAGAGATGGAGATAGTGCCTCCAACCAGAACTGGGCAGAGTGAAATCAACCCCGATCCAGTTTCAGTGCTGACAGAGGAGGAGGCAGAGAGAGGTGCCAGAGGTGGTTTCAGCAAGAGCAGGAGCAACATCAGATGCAGACCAATGTCTAGAGAGGGGATTCAAGTGAACACAGGCCTTTGTCCTCACTGTGGGTGTCAAATACACCTGATTTTGTTATAAACCTTAACAGGGTAAAGATGTAATAAAAATATGCAGAAATGACCCAGTTAATTAGAGATGATCTAAGGAATGTTATTAACCGAGGCACACAATCTTTAAAGTGGCATACATACATACATACATACATACATACATACATACAGACATACAGACATACAGACAGACAGACAGACAGACAGACAGACAGACATAACCTTTATTGGCATCCAACAAAACATACAACATAAAGTGGCAAACCTTACTGGAAATATAACATTGACACCAAATGCATAAGTGATGTAAATATACATATTAGCCACTTACTAAAACTACGCCATATAACTGTTTATGTTACTGCTACTGAGCAAACAGAGTTACTACCGAGAAGCGATGTTCATCACTTATAAGCTGGCAGCCACTGCTTCATAGCAAATTAGGTTTTAAAAAAGTATTTTTTTAAAAACACTCTCTACCAAGAAGTAGCTGCAGCAGTGAGAGATATCTTACCCAGCTAGCAGTTCCAGAAAATAAAAAGTAGGTTTCACTTAGACTTTTAACTGTAACCTGGCTAAAATGGAAGAGAACATTATTTTCTGACTCTCTCTCTCTCTCTCTCTCTCTCTCTCTCTCTCTCTCTCTCTCTCTCTCTCTCTCTCTCTCTCTCTCTCTCTCTCTGTGTGTGTGTGTGTGTGTGTGTGTGTGTGTGTGTGTGTGTGTGTACACGCACATGCTAAGACGTTCAGAAATGTTTCTCATTTGATATTTCTTCATAAACAAGAAAGCTTTTACAGTTGATAAGGCTTATAATGGTTTTGCCTCCCTCTGCAAAGATGGGTACTTAATTGACAGACCCGATAAGGATGGAAAGTTGAGTGAACCTTGAGCCAGATACCTGGGATTGAATCTGTGTTATGAACAGAGTTTTGCTTGCAGCACTGCAGTTTAACCAGTGCACTACATTTTATTTATTTATTTTATTTATTTTTACAACTTATTTATTATTTTATTTATTTATTTTTGCATTTATACCCCGCTTATCTTCATTGCGAACTCTAAGCAGCTTACAACGGCTATCATGGCCACACGAAAGTTACAACGATTACATAAACACAACAATATAACAGCAAACGATGAACGTTAAAACCTTATAGCACCTCAATAACTAGGGGGGGGGGAAAGGCAGAAGATGATGGCGGGAAAAAAAACTAAATTAAGAATCGCCAAAGGCCTCCCGGAAGAGGTAGGTCTTTAAAGCCTTCCGGAAGGCCAGCAGGGACTCTGCAGAGCGCACTTCACTGGGGATGGAATTCCAGAGGCTGGGGGCCGCCACTGAGAAGGCCCGGGTCCAAGTTCTCGTCTTCTGGGCTTCATGAGGGGTGGCGACCCGAAGCAAGTGCGCTCGCGCCTGCCGAACGGGACGGGCCAAGGTAGCTCGCTGAGCGATACGCTCTGCTAGGCAGTCTGGTCCCAAGCCATGGAGGGTTTTATAAACTAAAACCAAGACCTTGAATCTAACCCGGGCTGCAACGGGCAACCAGTGCAAGCGGGCCAGGACTGGGGTGATGTGATCATAACGATGCACACCAGCCACCAGCCTGGCCGCCGCATTCTGGACCCGCTGCAGACGCCGGAGAAGAGTCAAGGGCAGCCCCATGTAGAGAGCATTACAGTAGTCCAGCCTCGAGATCACCAGAGCTTGGACCACTGTTCTCAGAGAGTTCGCGTCCAGATATGGGCGGATCTGGGCGATCCGACGGAGATGGAAGTAGGCGGACCAGGTCACTGACGCCACCTGAGACTCCATGGTGAGCGCCGGGTCCAGGAACACACCCAGATTCCGCACCCTCTCCGTGAGTTGGAGGGAAACTCCCCCCAAACAGGGGAGAGGGCCACCATATCCAGACGGCGAGCTCCCAAAGAACATGACCTCCGTCTTCTCGGGGTTGAGCTTAAGCCTGTTTGCCCCGGTCCAAGTCAGCACGGCATCCAGGCACTCGCCAAGGGTCCTCACACCTTCCACTGCAGAGGTGGAAAAGGAGAGATAGAGCTGCGTGTCATCAGTGTACTGATGACAGCAGACTCCAAAACTCCGGATGACCCCCGCCAACGGCCTCACATAGATGTTAAACAGCATGGGGGGCAGAGATGACCCCTGTGGAACCCCACAAGGGAGAATCCAAGGGGCGATAACTCCCCCCCCCATGCAAAACATACTGGGGCCGGCCCTCCAGGAAGGAACGGAGCCAACTGTGAACAGAGCCTCCGATTCCAACCTCAGAGACCCGGTCCAGCAAGATACCGTGGTCGACGGTATCAAAGGCCGCTGACAGATCCAGGAGGACCAACAGGGTAGTGCAACCCCTGTTGGCCGCCCGGACAAGGCCATCTTGCAGGGCAACCAAAGCTGTTTCGGTACTCCGGCGGGGCCTGAACCCGGACTGGCATGGATCGAGGCCGATCCTCCAGGTATGACTGCAGCCGGACCGCTGCCACCCTCTCGATTACCTTGCCCATAAACGAGACATTGGCGATAGGACGATAGTTTGTTAGATCGTCCGCCGCCAGACCTGGTTTTTTCAGAATGGGCTTTACCACCGTCTCCTTCAAACGAGAGGGAAAGACCCCCTCGCTGAAGGAGGCGGTGGCGATAACAGAAGCCCATTCGGCCATAGTTCCTCTGGCAGCTCTAATTAGCCAGGCAGGGCAAGGGTCGAAAGGAGTGGAGGCAGGCTGGCAATGCGCCATAGCCTTGGAGACCTCGACAGCAGAAACAGGCCCAAGCACATCCAACCGAGGCGACGAAGGCGGGCCAGCAACTGGGGATGACGGAGCGGGACCACTGCAACCAGAGTCGAAGCCGGCACGGATGGCCTTATATGCCGCCCACTATCCAAAGGTCTCTGGGTGGCTTACAATAAGGAATTAAAACAGTTAAAACATCAAATATCAATCAATAATTAAAACAACAACAAAAACCTTATACTAAAATCATTACACTAAAATTGCCATCAAAGGACCCACAGTCTATGTTGTATCAATTAAAAAACTTCTGGAACAGGAAGGTTTTTACCTGGCGCCGAAATGTCATCAATGTTGGCGCCAGGCGGATCTCACTTGGGAGGGCATTCCATAACTTGGGGGCAGCTGTCGAGAAGGCCCTATGTCTACAAGCCATCCCTCTCACCTCCTTTCTCATCACCGATTAAAAAACAAGGAATTTTGAAAGTTGTCTTTCCATCTTTAACTACTACTTATGCAATGGGGGTGGGGAGGCTAAACTCACCTAACATACTGTTAGAACAGCCATTCTCAACAGGTCCCATATGCCTCTCTGGCACATTTGGAAAAAAATTATTCACAAACCATCTTGTAAGGTGTGTTGAGTGACTGATACAATCTTGATTCAGCCTATGTGCGTTTATGGCCGTGTCCAAAGAACATTGAAAATAGCTGCTCTAGAGTTATACTTGATTTAGGATTTAGTTGGCAATATCACATCACCTTATTTGGTGGTATTTCCAGATTTAGTTTATATAGGTAAGAAAGCTGGTGTACAGGCGGGGAGGAGAAATACTCCAGCAAGATATGATCAGTCGTGGTAAATACCAGTGTCCTGACATAATTAAAGAGGCAATGTATTCTGTCCCTGCGGCCTCTAAAACTGACCATGCCCATAAAGAAATACAAGCAGCATTGGCTAAGACATTTTAGATGTAACAGCACCTTCATTTCTTAGAATACAGTAGCCTCATTTGAATGGAACTCTTCTTGAAAAACTTCCAGCAAGCAATGGTCACTACCATGTTTCATGTTTTTAGATTTCCAAAAGCACCTAACAAACCACTGCTGCAATAGTATGTTTTCCAATTAAAGGTTTTTTCCCCATTACTATCTTTACTGCTTTTTAAAATTCTTATGAAATGCCATAGTTTCGATAATTTAGCTCTCTGTAATAATGCTTCATTGCAGATGTATTTTGAAGTTAAAGTGCTCCCTCTGCTGTTGTTTTTTTGAGATGCATGTTTGCCACAAGGCCAAAGAAATTAAGGGGTAGTTCTATTGCATTATATTTCAGAAATATTACCTGCTTCCGCTGCTTATGGCTTCTCCTCCTCTTTGATACGTTACTAAAATATGAAATAAAAATAGTAAAGTGGTTAAAGTTATTTTTTTCATTGTTCTCTTACTGGATTTGGAAAAGAGCACTACATAACTATTTTTGTACCCTTGTTGCTAAATTTATAGCAGGTCATACAAATGTAAATATTGCAGATGAGGAACTTAATCACATGGTACCATAGTGCCACCTACATATCACTATAGGTCTAGGGCTGTTTCCTCCCACAAAAGTTAACAACAACAACAACAACAACAACAACAACAACAACAACAACAACAACAAAGCCACCACTATTTAATGTGTTTCTTGAACTTTGTAAAACAAACTGTAAAATACTATATATGAATATTTCCAAATGTTTCTAAATAAAGACAGGGAAGTGGTTTATACAGAACAGTGCCTGAAAATGTCTTTTCAGCTCCATATAAACTGGCTGTACTTTCACTGCTGCCTCCAGATTAAGCAAAGGGTTAATAAAAATTAGCTTCGGTGCAAATGATGATGGATTCCTCAGCTATGCAGTTCCAAAACCAGGAATGTGTTTTAAAAGGCAGCCAAATTCTACTCCTTAGAAGAACTCCAAAGTGGGGGTCTGCAAGCCAGAGATAACTGCTTGCAGCGATTACAATAACAGGATTAAATCACAGCAGCCAATGGTATGTGGGCCTTTTACTGCGAGTGCTGCTAAAGATGTGCGCCTGTTACCATTTAAATTGAGTGGAACTAAACTAGTTGGATTCTGAATTATAGAAAGAAAAGTTTTAAGTATTAAATACAGCCAGGATTTCAAACCACTCCTTGTCAAATCTTCCTGCTGGCTGTTGTGCAGCTGTCACTTATTGCACCAGTACTAATTCCAATATTTTAATCATTACATTCTAAAAAATCATCTTCTGTGAAATATCAGATACTGAGTATAAAGATACTTAAATCTAAGCTCCCCCCCTCTGTGTTTCCCTACAAAGCCCAGATTGAAGCTGATAATCTAGTAATCTAGTAAATACTGTATATTAGAGACACTAATAACCACTCTTGCATTCATTCATATACAGTGGTACCTTGTACAAAGGAATTAATTCGTTCCAAATGAAATTATGTTAAGCAAATTTTCCTTTATACAAATTTCCCATAAGAATGCATTGAAAACAGAGTAATCCCTAATTGCGACCACTTTTATGTTGTACAGATTTGCCCCATAGATTAATCTAATCTGTTAAGCAAATTTCCCCTATCTCCATAATTTTTATGTTGTACAGATTTTATGATATACAAACCATTTGTTATACGAGGGTTCACTGTAGGTGGTTATTTGAACATTACCCCTCTATCTATCTATCTATCTATCTATCTATCTATCTATCTATCTATCTATCTATCTATCTATCTATCTATCTATCTATCTATCTATCTATCTATCTATCTATCTATCAGCTAAATTCATATATTCCTATAGGAATCCATCAGTTCTAGCATCAACTGCATCAATATCTAAATATCTAATATCTAAATATCTAACTATTATAATCATGCAGTAATAATGACTATCTGGTTCTTTTTGTTTTTAAGTCATAAATCTTCACAAGCAATGACTATTTACTTGCTGCTATGATTGCTTTTTCAACATTAAAGTTTTTTTAAAGTGATGACCCTTTATAGATCTGCAGTAGATCTATAGATAAAATGCAACATTAGTTCTAGCTAGCAAAGACTCACTGAAGTGAATGGCATTTGGGTAATGGCTTTTGATTCCATCGGGCCTACTCTCTTTTGGTCTAATAGGAAGCTCGGTACAATCCTTGTATGGATAGCTGACATTGTTATTTTAGTCTAGTTCAACATTTTTAATAAATAAGAGTATCAGTGAAACATTCAGCTCATATCTGTCAGCATCAGTGTGACAAATCCAGGTAGATTATCATGGTCCACTGTTGAAGTTAAGGGAAATTGCCAGGTGAAGTTTAATATGGGGATTACTTTGCTTTTACATATGTTGTGTATTCGGGGTTTCCTATGGTGTGAAACTTTTTAGTGCTCATCAAAAACAAAGTTTTGGTATAAAGTGAGTCACAAACATCATTCAATTTACAGAAGTCTTCCAACTTCTTTTAGATGTCTATCTACTTAAGCATTAAACAGTGGTCCCTAATCAATAGAGAAGTGAATGCTGTCTTCCCTTATACAAAGCCCTTTGAAGTTGAACAGTTCATGGTGTAAGAAAATTTATAAATAAACAGTTTCATAGTAATGGGGGCCAACGGAGTCAATCAGACTATGAGATGTGCTGTGGCCTTCCAGGGAACATAAAAAACCACACTTCTGGTAGTAGTGATACACTGATAAAATACGCACAAGGATGCTAAGAATGATACCTTAAGTAACATTAATAATACTTCTATTATATAATATGTTACCTTGTTATAAGGAAAAAGGAAAAAAAGAGGAAGTGACACAGTATCACACAGGCGCATGCCAAACTGACAAGGGAAAAGTACAAATATATATATACCTGTTGGTGTGAAGGTAAAAGACGGGACTGAAAAATCAAAACATAATAAAATACAGTTATTAAGCTGAAGAATGAAAGAGAGACCATACAACATTAGTATAAATCAAGGCAGCAACAGAACATAAAGCAAGGGTAAACACATCCAGACACAGTGATGTGTGAATAAAACAAAATTTGTAATTTTAAAAGGATGATTTTTCTCCACAGATACCCGTTTTAATGAAGAATGTCATTCCACAGCAGTATGCTCTTGAGAGAAACAGAATGTGGTTTAGCCTCTGAATGACCTTACTATAGAGTATTATGTTTTGCTGCAATATTATGTACAAATAAAAATTTGATAGTGTATAAAATTAAAACAAAGACTTATGGTTACATTTACAATTCTACTCAAGATTTTGCTTAACTTTTAATTTAATTGCATCAAACAAATAGACTAATATGGACACTTACTCATTTGGTAAAGGATCTGAAACTACAAGGAGCAATGAAGAACTGTAAAAATAGTTTCGTTTTATTTTATGTGGCCATGCAAATCAGTGTTAATAGCTAGCTTTTAAAACTGTTTTCTTATAAAGATCATGGGCACACATAAATCTAGTTTTATTTGTCCATTTTTGAAACTGGGTATTTCTGATTGATAACTACAACAATTTAGACAGAAAATTCTGGGAATATAATAATAATTCTCTCTTTGTTAAAAAAGACTCTTTAACTCTCTCCGTCCTTGTGAATCTTAATTGAATCAATAAAACCTCTAATCAAAAAGCATGGCAACATCTAATACATTTTCCTAGCACACAGTTCCTCTTCTTCTGAACAATAGAATATATTTTCTATATCACTAATGGGAAGAAGAAAGCCATGAAAAGCTCCTTAATTCTAAGGGGGGGGGGACACCAAGCAAAAGCAAGAAAAGCAGCACAATAGTTTTTAAATAGGTTTTGGCCTTGAAATTTAGGTTACAGGCAGGCCACAAAGGGATGATGGAATTGCTGAGATATAGATGTGCCAATAGCTCATATTTTGCTGCATATAGATCTGATTTTTGTATTAGAAATAGGATCCTTAAGTCTCTAAGGGGCCAGAAAAGCCTAATTTAGAACATGGTGCATATGTGCCTCTGTTCTTATCAAGCCACTGTTTCTGGGAATATTGGCGCTGAGCAAAAAACTGAAAACCTCGAAACAATTCAAGCACTGTCCTTCATTTATAGCAGTGCTGTTTTCATCTCAGGAAACCTATTGTGATTCTCTTTCTGTCCGTTCTTTTCATAGTCAAAGGAATTTAGTGTCATTAATGGGGAAGATACAGACCTACAGTAATAAAGCTTTCACACCAACATACAAAATGGTGTATTTAAACTAAGTGTTGCTCATAAAAGACTAAGGCACATCCACGTTAATTTAAAATAACAAGGATCTGGGAAGAGACAAAGGATTCTTGTCATCACATTCCTGCAAACTAAATCCCCAGCACAGGGCAGGGTAGGCTTTTTTGTTTTTTGCTTTGCTTTCTTTTTTGAGAAAACAAAGAAGGGTCAGTAAAAAAAACCTTAGATGCTAACTTAATTGTAAAAATTCGTCTTAATATTTCCACTGGTGCTAATGTAGTATGCATGTGTATGTGAAAATAGAAATATTTTAACAGTTGTCAAAGCCTCACTCTGAATCCCCACAAAGAAAGAAAAGGAATTAATGAAGTTCATGGGTCCTCAGTTTTTGTGTTGACATGTCTGACTTGATGCTCTGAATACTAACAGAAAATCTTATAATTTACATTTCCTTGAGGATAATCATTTTCCGTCAACTGTATTTAATAACTTTGTTTCAACTGACATTTATTAACATATTAATGTTTCTAAGTTTTGGAAAGGTTATAAAAACTGTGGAGTCATCCACAAAAATCTGCAAGAGACAAAGATTATAAATAGCTTTAAAAAGGTACCAGAGTTTCAAAAACTGCATGCTGTGGATTTATTTCCATGTACATCAAAGTAACAGTATTAGTCTACCATTATAGGAAAGACTGCATGGCACCATGCAATTAGTAAGGTGAAATCAGAATTAGTTAAAACAATATGAAGAATATCACTGAATTTTCCCAGGGGAACAATGACCAAGCTTCATTAGGTTTGCATGGGTGTTACTGAACCACTCATTTCTGTTTTGGTCTGAACAGTTGTACTTGAAAAAGTCTGCATGAAAACACACAGCATCTTCAGACTTCACCAATTTTAATAAGAAAGTTGAGAAAAATGTTACTATATGTTCTAGACTGAGCTTAATGACTGTGCTCAGAAATGTTATTTTTATTTTTAAAGAAACAAAATCTTAAAATTTCCCAGTAATATTGTACAAAAAGGAGGAAATGATACTTGATTTTCTAATAATGTATATTGTCAGTGTTATTACCATTAATGTGTTTAATTATGTTGGCCTTCATTTTGCATATTAAGAATAAAATTTCTACTTTTAATGTGATATTTCCAAGCTTTGTGAAAAACATGTACATCTTAGAGAGTTTCTTTGCAGTTTCCACTGCTTAAGAATAGTTGGTCCTTGAGCACATTAAAATGCCAACTACGATAACCACTAGCAGTAAGAAGGAACAAGTTCCTTTGCTACATGGAGTTACTAGCATGTCCATATGAAACTGTTTGAAATCAATGCTTGTTTGAGCTTTGATCTAAAAATTAAGGTGCATTAGTATGTGTCTCTTGTTTCCAACTGTACCCTTGTCTTAAAAAGCAATTATTTTGCTACTTCAAGTATCCTTGACTGTTATTAAATCCCTATGATTAGTGTTTTGGATTTGTATTCCTCTCACCACAGCCAACATAGTGAACGTTAAGGCATTAAGGAAATCCAAAATATCAGGAAGGCCAAAGGTTCCTTACCCTGCTGTATGGTTGTGTTGGTGCAGCTTTCATTCTCAATATAGTATTAAAACATGGGAATTCACCTCACTGGTGAGGTCAAGACTATAATTCCCCCCTCTTTTTTTGAGAAAACATTTTTATTAGCTCTGTGTGTATCTTTAGTTATGGGTTTGTTGATAAAAATTTACACTGAACTAATTTGAGGAGACTCCATTATCTGGAAGCATTAAGAACATCTGAAATTAATGGTACCCAGTCTTTCCTAGTGCTAATTTTTATATGAAGTTTAGAATACTCCTGATTTCAATGTATCACAATGGTCTTCATTCTGGCATCAAGGACTATTTTTCACCCTTCCATTCAGTGAGAAGGTTATGAACCTTTCTATCCAGGTCAGACAGTAAAAAATACTCATAATTTATAACATTAAAGTCAGACTACCACAACATGTTATATATAGTCTGCCCTTGATGACTATGTACAACGGCTTTTCCCAACCTGATGACTTTGGACTGGCCATGGAGGTTGGGGACAATAGTATTTTTTCATGT
This sequence comes from Phrynocephalus guinanensis, assembly GCA_037367245.1. Classification (NCBI taxonomy): domain Eukaryota; kingdom Metazoa; phylum Chordata; class Lepidosauria; order Squamata; family Agamidae; genus Phrynocephalus; species Phrynocephalus guinanensis. The sequence goes on from CM074736.1 coordinate 80,909,098, forward strand.
GTAGAGTGAATCATTTTGGAAAACACCTCCACCAGTGTATCAGTACATCTTGATCAAAGAGTGGCTTGTGTCACATCAGTGATTTATGATCATTCCTGGCTTCCAGCTATAAAGAAAAATGCAAGAAGAGTGACCTATAAAGTCACTACTTGTAGATTCACTGAAAGATACCAGGGGACTGTCTTCTCTCATTTGTGCCACTATAATAGATCCAACTGTCTAACAGAAACTTCCTGATAGTACTCTGAATTTAATCGGAATGGATAGATAAAATAATGATTTTTCTTGATAATGATTACAATGGATATTCCTTCCTTCAAACCTAACATTTAAATAAGTTTAAAGAGACATTATTAGACCATTCTATTTGGGCTCACCTTTGTTTAAACCAAGAGAGATTTAAGTAAGATTGTATGTAGTGTCCAGCTGTACTCAACAATCAGCTCAATCTTACAGTATTTTCCATGTATAAGACTATGTTTGTCTAAAATTATCAGACTATAATTGGGGGTTGTCTTATACATGGAAATAAGGCAAGGAGAGAACCGAGCGGTTGCAAAACTGTAATTTTTAGTTGGAAAACTGTGTGTGTGTGGGGGAGGGGGTCATCTTATACATGGGAACATCTTATAGACAGTAAAATAAGGAATCTTTATTTGGTTTACTTTTACCAGCTCCATGTCTTAGAGATAGGGGGAAAATGTATCAGATTTAAAAAGTGCACTACAAAATACCTTTTCTGATGCCAGCGTAAGTACTAGCGAGTCCATTTCGCTTCTTTCGGTGGCGGTATAACCAAATGCTGAAAACCATGAGTATAATCCAACAGGCAGCACCAATTCCAGCAATGAATGCGGGTTGCTTTACAACATCTGAAATCTGCTGTGATAAACTAACTTGGTCTTCTGGTGAGACAGGGTTCCCATGAGAATCTGAAGAAGAAAGATAACTTATTTTAATAAATACTGGAAATTGGGTTAGATTTAATATTCTGTAGTATTTCCATATTACACAACTTCCTTTCTTTGCTAGAAGTACAACAGCATGAGAAACAAGGTAAATACAGGCAAAATTGACATTCGTTTGTCCAGTTCTGCATGACAATAAGAAGGAAGCAGCACTGTTATTATGAGCTGTTGCCAGAAACTGGGAGTTTGATTCCCAGCTGTGCCTCCTTGGCAGGAGCTGGATTCAATAATAGTTTAGTTACTTACCTGTAACACTAGTTATTTGAATGTGCATCTGTGAATTCACACATAGAATTGCTTTGCACCTGCACGAAGATCACCGGTGCTCCAAAGCTACTGCGGAGATAGGACCTCCACCTCCCACTGTGCATGCTCCTCCGTTCCCCCTCTTCCAGCCTCAGTTTCCCTGCAATTCCTCACTGTAGAGAAAAGGAAGAACAGACACGATGGAGAGAGGGGAAGGTCGGGTGGGTAGTGTTGAATTCACAGATGCACACATGAAGAACTAGAGTTACAGGTAAGTAACTAAACTTTCTTCTTTGTGGCATCTGTGAATACACAAATAGGGTGACTAACAAGCAGACTTACTGGTGGTGGGTTATCACGGCAACAGAAAAGATAATACGGCTCTGCCAAAGGCTGCGTCCGTCCATGCCTGGACACTGATCTTATAATGGGTTACAAAGGTTGATGGATTAGCCCATGTAGCAGCCTTGCAGATATCAGGGAGGCTAATTCCTCAGAGGAAGGCTGTAGAGGATGCCAATGCTCTGGTTGAGTGTCCCCTAGGAATGGCACGTAGAGGAGTGCCAGCAGATTCATATGTCATTTTGACCATGTTGCAGATCCATTTGGAGATAGTTTGAGAGGAGGTGGCAGATCCCTTGAAAGGGTTGGTCATCCTGACAAATAGCTGCTTGGTCAAACAGAATGTGGCTGTTCAAGAGAGATAAAAGAGGAATGTTCGTCGAACATCTAAAGAGTGCAGAGAGTACTCGAGGTCAGTCGACGGAGTAGGAAAGAAGGTTGGTAGAATGAGTGATTGTGACAAATGAAAATGTGAAGCCACCTTAGGTAAGAACGAAATATCCGGAAACAAGGTAACCTTGTTGGGGTTGAACTGGAGGAAAGGAGGATCGATGTGGAGGGCAGCCAGTATGGAGGCCCTCCTGGCAGAGGTAATAGTCACAAGAAATGCAGTCTTCAGGGAAAGTATGTAGAATGGTACAGAGGCCAGAGGCTCAAGTGGAGGTTTTGTGAGCCTCACGAAAAACAGAGTAAGGGACCACTGGGGAGGTAAAGGGTGGTCACAGGGATGCAAGTTCTTTAAGCCCTTAAGAAACTGTTTCAGTGTAGGGTGGCAAAAAAAGCTGCAGCTTCAGAGTGGAGGGGCTGAAAGGGTGTGATCACTGCAACATATACCCATAAGGTAGAAATGGAAAGCCCTTATGAAAAAGGGAGAAGAGAAATTCTAGTAAGGTGTCCAGTGTGGTCGGGCAAACAGGATATCCACGCTGTGTAGCAAAAGAAGAAAAAAATTCCATTTATACAAATATAAGGCAAGTGTAGAGGGCCTGCTGGCTTTTGCTAAAACATCCTGGATGGAAAGATTATCAGTCATGCTGTCAAGTGGAGAGCTGCGCGGTCTGGATGACGAACGAGTCTGTTGCATTGGGAGAGCAGGTCCAGTTTATGTGGCAGGCAGAGGTAGTTCGAGGCCATCAATAGAAGTGTTCGAAAACCAAGCTTGGTGCAATCACCATGGGGCAATAAGGATGGCACGTGTCGCTTCTTGGCAGAGTTTCAGAACCATGTGGTGGATCATCGGAAGAGGGGGGAAAGCATACAGAGCTGCAAGTCCTCGGCTGGAGATGGAGGCTGATTGTCTACAACATCAGACTCTGGGGTAGGCAGATTAGCTGGGGATGAAAATGAAGCTGAATGAAGTTCATCTTCCAACATCAAGGCCTCAGTGTCAAGTGGTCTATCTATCGATGCTGGAGAGCCGTCGCAGGTAGGTGATGCTGCTCGAGAAGGTTGTTACTGGTGTCTTTGAGGAGTTTTCGGAGCGGTAGCTTGACAACTTGAGGTTGGGTATGAAGTGGAATTTCTTTTACCAGTGCAGAAGTCTCATGTCCAGGTCTTTTCAATGTAGGCTGAAAGGCAGTAGATGTGGATGCACTTCGATAATGAGGGTCCTTGGACTCGGAGTCGGAGGTACATGACACCACTTGAATATATATGTATGGCGATGATGCGGGCAACTGACTGAGGACGCTGTCAAGGTGGTGATGGAGATACTGAGGACTCGCCATCATAGCAAGTTCGATACAGATGGCGTGATCTCGACCTGGGAGAGTAGTGTCTTGATGTTGAAGGGAGACAAGAGTTTATCGAAGCATGATCTCTCGATGTTGGTGAATGATGCCTTGATGTTGAGGGTGACACAGTATATTCCATTTGGTGTCAATGTCGGTGTCAAGGGGGTGGAGAAGCGTCCTTGAATTCAGGGTCTTCCTGGAGCCCCACCTGTTTTTGATGCGCCAGGCAATGGTGACTTGGCCTGGTTTGGAGAGTTTCTTCCTCTCCGCACAGTGCTCTGACAGGTGGGACTCTCCCAGGCAATCAAGACAGTGATCTTGGCCATCTAAAAATGGTATCTTATTAGGACAGGCCACGCAGCATTTGAAAAGGGCTCCAGAGGCCATAAAATGATGGTAAGGGTAGTGGGGGGAATGGAGAAAGCTTAACTAAAATTAATTTTTAAAGGGGTGAATTTACAGAAAAACATGGAGGAGGAGATCGTACTGCAATAAGGTAAGTAAAATAAAATGAAGAAGTAGGATAAAAATAGAAATGTATAAGTTTCCTTTTTCTTTCCGCAGGAGCTCAGAAACAGGTGACCTAATGCAGCAGCGGTAAAAAAGGAACAGAGGAACATGTGCAGTGGGAGGAGGAGGAGGAGGTCCTATCGCCACAATAGCTTTGGAGCACTGGTGATCTTCGTGCAGGTGCAAAGCAACCCTATGTGTGTATTCACAGACACCACAAAGAAGAACCAAAGGTTCTGTTGTTGCTGCTGTTAAAGTACAACAAGCACAGTCAATGAAAATTACAAAAATATTAACTGGTCTTATATAACAGATACAAATGTTAAGCAAAAACCTATGCATCATTGGTGACTGGAGATTTTACTTCATATATTTTCATATGCCATCATCTCTCACAAATCTGAAATTTCTTGGTAATCTGAAAGTTCAGTAAGTGTGTCTATCCTGCCTCCTGGCTGAATTCCAGAGTATTAATATCCATAGGTATTTACATACATTTATGTTGGTTTGCTTCTGATGTTATGGAAAGCCACAACTAAAACCACCATAATAGATAGATTAGTTTAAACTGCTTGAAGTGTGCTGCCACTACTTAAGTTAAACTACCATCTACTTCTTACTGGTTATCTCATAAGAACTGAAATATGGGGCAAACCCACACCATTCTGTTTCTGCTACAATAATTTATCACTTCTACAGTACTGAACATGAAGGAGCCTCGTGGCGCAGTGGTTAAAAGCCTGTACTGCAGGTAAAACTGTGCTCACGACCTGGGTTCAATCCCTGGTAGCAGGCTCAAGGTTCACTCAGCCTTCCATCCTTTCGAGGTCGGTAAAATGAGTACCCAGCTTGCTGGGGGGGGCAATGTGTAGCCTGCACACTGTAATTAAAAATTGTAAACCGCCCAGAGACTACTTGTAGTGGTATGGGGCGGTATATAAGCAGAACACTTTGCTTTAAATATATCATTTTCATGAATAACTTGTTTCTACATTATCAATGCTTATCTCTGTGTGGTAAAAAACAGAGCAGATTGTGAAGAGCTCCAGAAGGATCTCTCCAAACTGGGGGAATGCGCTGCAAAATGGCAAATGCAACTCAATGTAGGAAAATGTAAAGTAATGCATATTGGGGCAAAAAAAATCAAAACTTTATCTATCAACTCATGGGCTCTGAGCTACCTGTGACGGATCGGGAAGAGATCTTGGTGTGCTAGTGGACAGCTCAATGAAGGTGTCTACCCAATGTATGGCAGTGGTGAGGAAGGCCAATTCCATGCTAGGGATGATCAAAAGGGGGATTGAAAATAAAACAGCCAACATTATAATGCCATTGTACAAGACGATAGTAAGGCCACACCTGTTAGTCTGTGGAACTCCCTGCCATAGGATGTGGTGACGGCATCTGACCTGGATGCCTTCAAAAGGGGATTGGACAGATTCCTGGAGGAAAGGCATCCAGGTTATATACCATGATGGAGATGTGCAATCTCCAGGCTTAAAATCAGGGTACTTCAAGGGCCAGATGCAGGGGAGTGGTATCTGGAGGCAGACATCTAGTCTTGTGTGTTCCTAGATACATTTGGCAGGGCCACTGTGAGATACAGAAAGAGCTGGACTAGATGGGCCTTTGACCTGATCCAGCATGAATCTTTTTATGTTCTTATCCATCTTTTTAACAGTACCTTGCTTTCAAGCATACTGTATTTTATTATAATAATGTAATTCCTTACCATTCCATGAAAACCTCTTATCAAGTTGTCACATAAGATAAGCACAGTGTAAAATTTCATGGAACCTAGAGAATTTTGCAAAACAAATACAGTGCCACTTTCTCACATGTTATAAGTGCACAGTTCATACAGTGAGTGCCTCAAGTATGTAGAATATAACACATGCCTCCCTGAATCTTAACTACTTAAGTCAGGCCTGAGTGTAAGTCTGAATATTCATCAGGATATAATCAACATAAATACTTGCACTGAACTCTATGAAGAGCTTGCTATGTTTCAAACCTACCCATATCCAAATGTTTTGTGTCTACATGAGCAGGTATTGTTTCTCTCTAAACAGTCAACCTTGTTGGTTAAGACAGATCTACCTTCTTAGGAAGCAGGGAACAAATCAGCACATGGAACCCCATGCAAATCTGGCTTGCCTACCGAATGATAATGGCAACAGAAACAACAGATGTGTGTATGAATGCTCCAAAGTGAAAGAAATAAGAATACACTGTGTGTGAATGCATGGATGCTTTTAATATATTACTTTAAATGTTTGAAGCATTGTAACACATTCAATATTCAACAGTTTTACAAAGGGGGGTTAACAAACTAATATGGTGAATGTACAAAAGAATGGCTGAATTGCTGCAGCCGCCCAGAGGATCAGAGAAGAACAGGAATATTCTGCAAGAGCATCAGTAACTCCTGCACAGTCCACTGCAGGAGCAACAGCTTTAAACCACAAGGAACATTAGGGAGTATGGGTACTTGCAACTGCTAGCAGATCATCACAAAGGCAGGCTAATTAGTTCACAAATCACACTTCAACTTCATTATGAGAGCTGTTACAACAATAAAAGTTCAAGGGGAATTGCTTCTATGGATCAAACCTGAGATATCTATGGGCCTTTTTACATGACCCCTAATATCCGCTGGCCACTTAAATTCGGACCAGAGATCTTAGGGGTTCCTGCTCTTCCTCTGTCCCCACCCCCCTCCGCACTTCCTGGTTGCTGGCTGCCTGAGGGAGGGAGAAAAAAGAAAGAAAAGAATGCCTTCTTACCTCCGTTTTGTTCCCAGCAGCATTCAGATCTCTTAAAGGGGCGGGGCGCAAAAAAAGAACAAACAGAAGCCAGGAGAGCCCCGCACTCACTATCCTTACACCGGATCAAATATTTGTCACATCCAAAAAGCAGGTACAAGAAAACTGCTGTTTGGTCGTGCTAAAGTGGGCGGTGTCGCACTTAATTGTCTGCAAAGTCCGGAGCTGGTGGGTAAACATTTTTAAGGTCCGGACCTTGCAGCCATTTGCGGCGGAGCTTAGGGGTCATGTATAAATGCCCTAAGGCAGGAGTAATACAATGAACATGTAATTATTTACGTGAAGCGTCTCATATATGCAAGAGTCATATCTACACAGCTACCATATTTCTGTTAACTTTTATGCTGGAATAATTGTATGCCAGAAAGCCCGTCTGAAGAACGTACTGAAAGAGTCAAAGGAAATCAAATGGCAATCTCTTGTTGAATGTCTCATCTATTGGGATTAAGAAAAGCTGGGTTCAATTTTCTGTTTGGCCATGGTAATTCTTTTAGAGATGCCCTAAGCACATCTGATCTCGCCTGATTTCAGAAGCTGAGCAGGGTCAGCCCTGGTTAGTAATTGTATGGGAGACCACCAGGACCAGGTGCTGCAGGCGCCTGGAGTAGGAACTGGCAAACCACTCCAGTATTCCTGCCAAGAAAACTCCATGGGCATGGAGTCACAAAGAGTCGGCCACGACTGTAATGACACAACACACACACACACAATGAAAAACTGCTCCCTGGACTTTTCATTTACTTAACAACACTGGCAGGGTTGTGATATATAAGAATCAACTTGCCAGCATATAACACTTCTACACACTCTACAATTATGCAAGGAACACAGGGAGTCAGTATCAAGCAAAACCTTGTTTCTACAGCTGCTTTTTCAGCAATGAGAAAAAATGTGAAATATGTTAGAAAAAAGAATTAATAGAGAAGTGTTCCAGTCCTTAATCTGGTCAATTCAATACTGCTATTGATGAAATCTAACAGTTTATGCTGAAATGCTGACATTGCTTCACAACAAGTAATCCCTAACAGGAAGATCAAACATGGGACCAGACGTTTCTGTTGTACAAAGAGAGTGCTCGCTTAGATAAAATTTATCCAAGTGCTTATGTTGGAGAACACACAGATACCTCTCCTAGATTGTGTTCTGGAGGACAGAACCGAATGATTCTAACCTGTATCAGAAGTGAATGGGACAAAATTGCATTAGCAGCAGCAGGACTTGCAAATATCAAAACCAATCAATGGGGTTTGTAATCAACATTCTGTCGGCTTTTTGTATACTAATATACAGCTGGGTAGACTTTAAATCCAGAATATGTTAAGTCGAGTTTGTGTGTGTGTGTGTTGTGTCGTTACAGTCGTGACCGACTCTTCGTGACCCCATGTCCATGGAGTTTTCTTGGCAGGAATACTGGACTGGTTTGCCAGTTCCTACTCCAGGTGCCTACAGCGCCTGGTATTTCCTGGTAGTCTCCCATCCAAGTACTAGCCAGGGCCGACCTTGCTTAGCTCCCGAAATCAGGTGAGATCGGATGTGCTAAGTTGAGTTTAGAGGAATTTATTTTGCTCTCTCATGAACTCCCAAAATGTTCAGAGCTATTTCCTCAAAACTTAGGAGGGGGAAAGAGAAAGCGATGAAGAATGCTTTGGCACCAGTTTAAATGCTGGACATGTAAAGAACAAAGAAAGGTGTGCTTAATCTCATAAAACAATGATCACCTTTAAATCTCCAATCAAAAATCATATGGTAAGCAACCAGATAAGATGGGAAGAGGAGCTTCTTCAGCTTTCCTACAATAGTGAAAAGTATTTTTTTGGCAGAAACAAACCCGACTGTTTCTTATTGTGCCTCATCAAAACAAAGCAGCACATCTGTGCCCCACACCCAAATCCTAAATGTAAAAACAAATCAGATCAAATCAGAAAAGGCTTACCTAACTGAATAAACTGTGGTTCACTTTTCACTCCAGGTCCTGCTGCAGTACTTGCTGCCACTTCCACACTATATCGAACGCCAGGAACTAGTGACGGGATCACCACGGAATATGTGGAGCCATCCACTGTCTTATTTATATGGTACCGACTTTCATTGCCCAGGCACCAGACCTACAAGAAATAAAGCAAGGTTTGTGTGCACAGGCTTCAAGATAAGAGAGGTAAACAATAATATAAAATGTGCCATATGGTATCTTTTCCTCTTTACACAGCAAGCCAATTTTATTAGAACTGCTGCAAAAACTGTTAACAAAATTATATAAACACATTAAAAAAACAAACATTCTGAACTATTTGTGGATAAAGCTACAGAATGGCTATACAACAAATGATGTGTTTTTGTATTTTTGAAAATTTAGAACAGTCCACATGGTAAATTTTGTGCAGCACCAGTAAATAGCCAACAACAATGTGTGTGTGTGTGTGTGTGTGTGTGTGTGTGTGTGTGTGTGTGTGTGTGTGTGTGTGTGTGTGTGTGGCTGGGTGTGTGTGTGTGTGTGTGTGTGTGTGTGTAAAACTATGCATATGACCTCCTAAAAGTCTATGACACCAATACACTAGAATGTTAAAGTTCCAGAATCAGAAATTTTGAGTAAACTTAGGATGTGTACTGTGGTCCAACTTTGTCTCTCAAACCCTTCTCAATAAAAGATGACATAATCACGATCTACAGTATGTGATCTGAAATCCTAGTAAGAAAGATTACAGTAGGAGAGGCAGAGCCTCAGTTTATATTCCCATTCATCTCCCTACTTACAATTGTGGAATGCCTGAAAAGGGCTTGCCACTTATCTACTAACTACAAAATGTAGTTTACAATATTTTGACAATGATTGAGAATATGCATTATAATGATATATTTTAGCAAATATATTGGCTGTTTTCCCATGAGATTTAATTTAAAATATGTAATTATAATCTATACATGTGTTTATAATCTATACATATGTATTTATGTTGTTTTCTCTCTCTCTCTCTCTCTCTCTCTCTCTCTCTCTCTCTCACACACACACACACACACACACACACACACACACACACACGTGTGTGTGTATGTGTGTGAGTACATGTATAATTGTGTGCATCTCACAATTATATACCGCTCTATAAGACGCATCTGACCATAAGATGCACCCAGTTTTTAGAGGAGGAAAACGAGAAAAAATGTTTAGCCTAAAGTTTCATAGCCAGGGAATCCTGGCGGCAAAAGAGGAGACTTGCAAACAAGGTGATTGGAACTGTGGAATGCAAGCTGCAAAAGGGGAGGTTTGTAAACAAGGTGTTTGGAACTGTGGAATGCAAGCTGCAAAAGGGGAGGCTTGCAAACGAGGTGATTGGAACTGTGGAATCTAAGCTGCAAAAGGGGAGGCTTGCAAACAAGGTGATTGGAACTGTGGAATGAAAGCTGCAAAAGGGAGGCTTGCAAACGAGGTGATTGGAACTGTGGAATGCAAGCTGCAAAAGAAGAGGATTGCAAACAAAATGATTGGAACTGTAGAATGGAAGCTGCAAAAGGGGAGGATTGCAAACGAGGTGGTTTTTGACTGAGGAATCTTGGCTGCAGAAATGGAGGGGTTGGGAGAGGCTCCCTGGAGGAAGCCTCTTTGCAAACAAGATGATTAAAACAGTGGAATCCATGTTGCAGCAGGGGATGGGAGGCTCCGTGAAGGTAACTTCTCTCTAAAGGAAAATCTGTGCTATATAGGAAGCGGGGACCACTATATTGTCTCTATAAGACGCACACAGACATTTCCCATTACTTTTGGGGGTGGGAAAAGTGCATCTTACAGAGTGAAAAATACAGTATACAAAATCACACTGTTTGTTTGTTTGCTTGTTTTTTGTTTGTTTATATTTATAGACCACCCAACTTTCCAAAGGAACTCTGGGCAATTCACAGAAAAGAGCAAATACAATAAATCCATATTACAAGATGTAAAAATCATATAAAAAAAAAAAACATCAAACCGTTAAAACTGTAAACAATTTCAACAGAAGGCTTTGCAGTTCATCCACTAATAAACAGTGTTAAAGCAAATTAAAAATGCTGGTTGCTGGAAATCATGCAATGATACAATCAAGCAATTGGCTTTTGGGAAAAGGATCTATAACCTATTTGCCAGGAAACATAAAGTCCCTTCTTCCTTAAAGCACTGTATTTTTTTTTTTACAGTCAGGAGATAATGGTTAACTTCAGTTATTTGGGCAGACAAAATGGGAATAGGTGGCTCTATATTAATACTATAGTGCAAGATATTTGGGGCTTGACATATCAAGCACATTTCTTTGAACTTCACCTAGAAATCTAGAAACCAACTGGCAGCAGATGTAGTTGATGCAAGATTGGCACCAAATACTCCAATTTAAGAATCATAATTAATACTTAGCACCCGTTGAAGTTACCATGATGATAGATAAATATCTAAGCTACTCTTAATTGTTTAAAGGCTTTAAGCTGATGGAGAATCCTGAGTGAAAACTTCATATCATTATGCATCTAACTGTACTGTCATAGCATCCTAAAAGACAATTCAGTGAAATCTAGTTCATAGTTCGTGACATAAGTCCATGTCAATTGTAGTCATGGCTACTCACCGCCAGGATCTGATAACTGTCTTTTTTTGAGAGTTTGGCCAGTTCTAGAAGTTCTTTTCGCTGTCTCTGTACCTGGCATCTTCAGAGGAACTTTCATCTGTGCTCTGGGGTATAGAATAAGTGAGATGTTTGTAAAGTTGCAGGAAAGGGAAACTTGTCCTTCTTTAGGAGAATAGTCAGCTTGTACCTCGGGATTGTCCCTGCAATGGTCCTTTCTTCTTCTGGAGACTCATAAAAGCAGTGAATGTATGCAAAGGTCTGAAATAGGCTTTAAATTATCATTTAGGGCTTTTATGAGACATTAGTGGGTCCATGTGATCAGTAAGGACTAAGCAATGGCTGACTAAGGTGCTGAAACCACCATCAAGAATGGGTCGTTAGCTCTGACTAACAAAATGGTGGTGAGAGGCTTTTCTGTTACCCAACTGATTTAGGGCAGCTAAAGGCTTTCATAAATGTAGAAATCTCTGATGGCAAATAGCTAAAGGCCTCAAGGTCTCTGGGAGGAAATAATGCTCCAACAGCCAATTGTCATCACGACCAGCTGTATGTTGCCTCTTTTCAAGGTAGCATTTTTGGTTTAGAGAAGCATTTATGTATCATGCTTGGGATTATGCATGTACAGAATTTGAGGTCAGTTATAACTAGTTAGCTATTCAATCATCTTTTTTCATTACAACACCGCCTCTCTTATTCTTTGTCTAATATATTAGACATCAATTAATCATCTTTGAAAGAGTGGCATTTTCCCTTCAAATGGATGCATTAGTACTGCTGTAGTTAGATATTTTACCATGAATATAAAGAGTGGTGACAGTAGTGATAATGCTGACTATATATTTTATTCTACATCTCTCTCTCTCTCTCTCTCTCTCTCTCTCTCTCTCTCTCTCTCTCTCTCTCTCTCTCTCTCTCTCTCTCTCTCTCTCTCTCTCCTCTCTGTGTGTGTTTGGAAATATTGTTATCAGAAAGACATATTCTAAAAGCACATAGACTTTCTAAAAGGACAGATGAGGGGAGGGGGGAATTGATTCATTGTACATTAATTTTCACCACCAGATGGAGCCAAGTAACCACAGAAAGGTTTCCTTTCCAAGTTTCCAGTATTTGGACAAGGTGTGTTACCTTATATTCCTGAACCACTCCATTCTGTGTGTTCTCTGGGGGAGGCTGCCAGCTTATTATAATTGCTGTGCCATTTCCATCATTCTTCGTTACTGAAACACTTTGTGGAGGGGCACTTGGAGCTTATTTGTAGAAACAAAAACAATTTTAATTTAAAACAGTATTTCCAGCAACTTCCTTAAGGAGAGAATTAAGATGAATCCTGGATTCAAAATATATTCTGCAACATGTGACTATAAAATTCCTTGAGTATATATATTTATATATTTATGAGTGATAGATAGATAGATAGATAGATAGATAGATAGATAGATAGATAGATAGATAGATAGATAGATAGATAGATAGATAGACAGATAGATAGTACCATAACAGATACAATTCTTATAGCATTTTTAGAAAGAATAAATACCACTTCTTACAAAATTGTCCCAGAGCTTAGAACAGTACAGTATTCCTAAAATATCTAATTGTAACCCACCATTTATTTTCAAAGCCCACTTTCACCAATGTGATTTTACACATTTTAATGTGTTGCCATTCAACTACCATATATACTCGAGTATAAGTCGACCTGAGTATAAGTCGAGGCCCCTAATTTAACCCCCCAAAACTGGGGAAACTTATTGACTCAAGTATAAGTTTAGGGTGGGAAATGCAGCAGGGCCTGGCAGCTCCTCCTTTGTGAGCTGGGGGAGTGGTGTGTGATGTTTAAAATGACTTTTAGCCACTGACCCAAGCACTTGCCAGGCCCTGCTGCATTTCCCACCCTAGACTCCCCTGTGATGCAGAGGGGGGTCATGAGAAGCGGCACACAATGTTTAAAATGACTTTTAGCCACCGACCCTAGCACTTGCCTCAGTGGCTAAAAGTACTGACCCGCATATAAATTGAGGGCCCCTTTTTTCAGCCCAAAATTAGGGCTGAAAAACTAGGCTTATATTCGAGTATATACAGTACTTAAATTACAGTTAAATAAATAAACACCCTTCTCAGCAATATCTGGGAGAAATGATCACATCAAAAGTCAATGTTACATTAAATTGTTCCATAAAATATCACTTACTTCCTTATTAGTCCCCAAAATTTGGTCAATTAAGTGGGAACAAGAAAGGATAATTTGTGCTACAGAGACCTGTCTCACTAATCAGAAACTCTGTTTATACCCCTCGATAGTTTAAAGGTCTCAAAAGAGCCATAGCAATAGCAAGACTTTCTAACTAAGCCTTAGGTCAGGATTTAAAAGTTGTTTGGAACGTTTTACTCAAGCGTGATCAAAGGTAAGCTGATTCCCATTAAAGCTGTTATGTGTACCCTGAATAACTTGCTGAGGAGGGTTGCAGAAATCTCTAAAATAGCATATTGGATGTGAGGTGACAGGGAAGAGTGAAGGATTCCACCACCACCAGGTATTTGAACATCACTTTGTAATTTCTTTGTTGTTCACTAACATAGGCAGGAAGTATCAAAGCGTGTGCTTTTCATTCCTTTAACTACTGTTATTTGATGGTACAGTCAAGTACCACCATTAGGGAGTGTCTTATGAACTCAACAGACAGGCCATCAAAAATGTAATAGCATGGGAAGAAAAATATACAATTCTTCTTACCTTTTAGGGGGTGTTTCTCATTCATATGATTTTGAATATCTACTTCTATATCAATTAACAATTCACATAAGAATAAGCCTTTACTATGACAAATTTACTAGGGAGAGAGGGCCGAGTTCCATTTTTTTTAAAAGGCACATCAAAGCAAACCAGAATACTTCAAAAAGAAAAGATAAAAGCAAATATGCTACTACTTGCCTTCTTCCAAAGTTTTGGCAAATTTCACTTCACTGTCAGCTCCCTGAAACTCATTAAAAAAAGGCCGAGCTTTAATTTCATAGTTTACTCCTTTTTTAAGTTCAGGAATGATAGCACTGTTTTTTGTTGGTGTTCTCACTTCAAAAATTAACCACTCAGATTCCCCCTGTGAAGCTGTTGTTGGCCTATACAAAATTTTATATCCTTGGATATACTGGGATTGTTGATCTACCTAAAAGTAGCAAGAGAATAACCATACAAAATTGATTAATATGTATCATGTGCTACGTTGTGATATAAATCAGAGCAAACTGTGGCATTCATTCACTTCCCTCAAAGATTAGTATTAAAGTAACTTGATACCATAGCAAGGCTTTGATTGGCTGAGACTTGAAGAATAACTCAGAGATCAGTGAATGAGATTTTTAAAAAACACTTCTTTAAGATATCACGAACTGTAAAGTTTTCAAGATACCCTTTTGCTGTGCACAACACTGCTATTTTAACAGTGCAACTCAACACCTCTTGGGATGCTAGATTAGACACACAAGTCCATGGCAAAAATCTATATTCTGCCAGGCAAGACTGTGGGCAACACCGAGCCAATCCCTTTTACTACACATAAATAATTGATACAAATAGTATACTTTACCAATGAAAAAGTAATATAGAAGTAAGTATTATGAGCAATAAATTGAATTAACAGAATACAATGCAATCATAATATAAAAAACAATGTAATTCACTTTAATCAAATTAGCATTACTGTAGTTAAAAAAGGAACATCATGTTTTAAAATAACAGATATAATTATTTTATTCATAAGGATCAGTAAACAAATCAAAGGAAAACAAGAAGAACAGCCATTCAGAGCATATGGAGATATACAACACAAAGATTTATTAAAATGTTTTTACTACATTGCCTGAAACAGACATGTTAGAAATAGACTGAAAACCTAATTAACACAGAATCACTGAAGTTTACAAACTTATAACACTGTCAATATATTTTTTAATAAACAATACTTGGCAGTGTATAATGGATTGGGGCAATGGAAAGAATCATTTACATAGCTCCTGCTAGGGTCTACCAATACATTACAATTAGAGATGGATATGAAACAAAAAAACCAAAATGCTGTTTCATCATTTTGTTACATAATGAATTACTTTGTTACATAAAATAATGGTAGGACGTTTCATCACAAAACAAAACACAATTTTCCCCTCTAGAAATGAAACAATTCATCCTAGAGAAATCAATGGCATGGGAACTCTTCTCTGTAAGCCCCCGAATTTTGGAAAGGTTTGGGGGCCAGGGGGCTAAGTTATTAAACTCCAAAGGGGGTGCCCCTAGGAAAAAATATTTCTAAATGAATCTGTAAACTGCAGTAGACCCTCTCCGCCACAGTGCTGCCACAGTTTGGCTTCCAAATTGCAATTCAATCAATTAGAAATATATTTTTCCTAGGGGCACCCATTTAGAGCTTAATAAGTCAGCCCCCTGACCCCAAACCCCTCCAAATTTTGGGGGCTTACGTAGAATTGCTTGAGAAAGCAGACCCTGCCATCTCCACACCAAAACAAATAACGTTTCATTATGTTATAACATGTACTCGAAAATGCAGATTGCAGCCATGTTTTGGCGTGGAAATGGCAGGGTTAGCTTCCTCAAGTGATTCTAGGTAAGCCCCCCAAATTTGGAAAGGTTTGGAGGCCAGAAAGGGGGGCGGGACGAGGTATGTACTTGCACAGCTCCTGATTGGCCAGTGTCAGGGAGAGGGAAAGATGACGCATTGGAGGCTGCTTCTTGGTTGAATTTTCGCCCAGTATGAACAAGAGCAAAGTAAAACAGTGGTTGATTTTGTTCCAGAGGGTGGGATGGGGCTCTGAGCACCAGCTGTGCTGGCGTGTTTTGTTGCGGAACCAGTCCCCTTCTGAAACAAAACACCCACCTCTACTGCTAACCTCCACAAACATGTTCAGCATAATCTAATCAGAATGTATCATGAGTTTCCCAATACATTTTATACGCTTTAAAGATACTTCATTGTATAAGCTAGCATCTTTTGATTTACTTACTGTCCAGTGAACTTCAATGGAGGAAGAAGAAAGGATTGTTGGATTATGTAGATGAAGAACCACATCACCCAGCTCTCGTTGAACTTGCTTGTGATCTACTCCCTGACTTGTAGGTGGAACATCTGTAACAAATTTAGCAAGCAAACATAATGAATTTTAACAAATAGGACAAAGAACAAAAATGGTTGATTCTAAGATCAACCTCTGGAAGAATGTTAGTATGCTTCAAGATTATGTATATATTTAGTTATGTCCAACCCTTGGGCAATTTGGAGAAAGAAAGAGAAAAAAACCAAAAGGAATATGTAATAATAACTTAAAACAGTAAAAATGCTGGCTAATTATCAGGTCTGGCAATGTTTGCTTCGTTTTGTCTAGAAACAAAAAAAATGTATTTGGTTTTGTACTTGTCTGCCTTTGAAATGAAGCATCTGTTCAGAAACAAATTTAAATGCCTCTGCTATCCATGAAGTTCAAAGTTGGCTATATACAGCTGGGGAATGCAGCTTTGTCTGCCTTTGTATCTGCAGCAACCAACTCACTGGGTAGGGGAGGGGGTTGGTGTGTACCCTGCACAATTATCTTGTAAACCACCCAGAGAGTGCTTTAAGTGCTATGGAGCAGTATATAAGTAGCACATACTTTCTGCAGGGCAGCTGCAGTTCCATTGGTCCATCATGCACAATGACAAAACTGATATAACTCTCCTCCCACAACAAACTTGCCATTTTTGGACAAAGCAGGGAAAATCTATGGAAGATTGACACTTGTGAACTCCATAAAAGGATTCTTACCAGGTTGTGTCAAATTCAATAATTATTCTTCAGAATCCCATGCACATTCAACTCTAGCATATTATGTCAACTCTACAGTAGTTCCCTCCAAACTGTCCATTCTACCTAAATTTTAAGTATGTTGCTGGCTGCAGAGTGAAGAATTGTAACTGGTAACCAATGAGTGAATGGAAACCAGACATTCATAAATGGATTTGTCTTAGAAGATGTGAATCAAGGATTAACCATTTTGCAAGGTGAGGGCAACTGAATTAGGTAGCTTCTTGCAGAGAGGCAGAGGTTGGGAGTTCAGCTTGCCAATGTACAGCCCCAAAAGCTAGCCTGTATGGTCTTGGACAAGCTAACACAGTCCTAAGATGTGCCCAGAAGAAGGTGAATAGTAAATCACTTATACAGTGGGCTCCCAGAGGAATGAGAGTGACACTGGCCAGCCCTGTGCCCAAGTGTCTCAAAAGGGTGCCTTGCTGCCTTGGCAAGCTCAGGGCAGACTCTGCTCTTGGTCAGGAGGATGGTATGCTGCTCCTTCATCTGCCATCCAGGCCTCTTGACGAGCACCGGGCTGGAGTGGAAGTGGCTGTCCCATCACCTTGCCCTCCTCCTCCTCCTCCTCCTCCTCCTCCTCTCCTGGCTGCTTGGATTTCTTCACTGGCAGGCTTCGGGCATTGTGAAGACATTAAAACAGCCAGAAAGTGGTGGTAGAGGATGGGTGACCCTCATTTTGCATAGGTCTCCACACTGGCTTATGGGCTCATTTGTAGCAGCAGTTTACTCTCCAGCCATGCCGCTCTGGGCATCCCAACAGTGGCATGACTGGAGAGTAAACTGCAGCTATGAACAAGCAGATAAACAACTGCTCTCCCTTCGGTGCAGAGTCTCAGTTCCCTGATGCAGGCTGCCCCCACACAGGAAGGGGATGTGTGGGTGAGATACCGCTCATCCACTCCCCCCCCTCGGGTTGGGGCAACCAGCAAAAGAGGGGAAGCTTTTCCTCTGCCCCAACCCAGCAAAGAAGGGGAAAAGCTCCCTCCCCTTTGCTGGGCTGGGTGTAAATCCCCTTAATTAACAGCAGAGAAAGGCTGCTCTCCACAGCCTCTGACAGACAGGTGATTTTGACAGCTCGGAACTGTCAAAATCAGCTGTCTGTCGAGTTGCCGGTTGATTGGGACAGCCTTCTCATGGGAATGTATTGAAAAATAATGTAACCTGTCCCCTGTTTTTGACTTCTCTGATCTCTGGAACAGATTAATTGGTTTTCAATGCATTTCTGTGGGAAACTAAATTTTGCTAGACAATCTTTTTGTAAAACAAAAGGACCCCTGGAACAGATTAATTTCATCTTACAAGATACCACTGTATTATCATTCTGTCATGATACTAAAAAATAAACATACAAAGAAATAAAAACATTTGCTCATGTAAAAAAAAGCTTTATTTTCATTCATGGAAAAAATTAAAATGAAGATGGGGTGGGAAATGAGGAACAATACTGTGGTAGTTTGACAGATTTTGTCCCTTTTCACTTTTTCTTCTGATTTTCCTTCAATTCTGCCAACATGCTGAGCCAGACTAACATAGTTGCTTCTTTGGAAATTACTCTGTTCATTTAGTTCCACTTCCTAATATAACCTTGTCCCCCCACAATAATCATAGACTATTGGTGTTGGAAGGGACTTTGAAGGCCATCTACTCCATGCAAGTTATTTTGCTATAGATGGTTCTCCAATCCCAACAAGCATGTTTAAATTGATATAAAAGAATCTGCATGAGAAGGCTATTGAAGAATGTCCAGAAATACCAGCTGTTCCAACTTAGATGTTTATCCTATGTGTATTTAACAGACCACATAAATGCTAGCCTTTAAACAGCTGTGCTGCCTTTTACTTTGTTTCTGAGCCCAATTCTAGGTACTGGTTCTTTTCCATGGTATCAATGTCTCTTGAATGATCCTCTTTCCATGCAATAGCCTCCCTGAAATCTGCATTTTGTCTTTCTATTCTTTGGGTTGCTGCAGGCGATAAACACCCTTCTGGCGAATGGTATTTCTATTTGTTTTTATTTGTAAATCATCTACAGCACTGTTTGAGCAGATGAATAATTTGGAAAACGTTCGACATAAACTTTTAAGAGAAACTGAGGACTACAAAGAGAATTGGGAAAGTTCAGTTTGTGCAAGCCCTTGACTGTTCACTCACTGGCTTTGCTCTTTTATTCAGGTAACTGCATGTTCTTACAGATGTTTCCATTATTCCTCTGTAGAATTTAGATCATAAATACTCCTCCCCCCCTTTTGAGTCTGTTTTAACTACATCACTATAGCAACATGTATACAACCTTATGTATATATACATCTACGAGTGGAATGGTTTCTGCAGGGGTTCAAATGAAACGGCTGTATATACTGCACTCAGAAGTCTGCTCATGCAAGACAGCTTTGGTCATTGACCACTTGGGTATGTTCAGTATGTTGCTTAGAAGCAGCCTCAACTAGATGGACCACTAGCTTCTTTTAGCAAAATTAATATTATTCCAGTATCTTCCTGATGCTTCTCTAACCATCACAAAGCTTCTCTAAAAGTCGCAAGGCTGCACTCCATGGGAGCTTCTTCCATCAGTTCTCTAGCCTTCTTTCTTGTTACGTCTTCATTCTAAAGCATTGCATCCAGAACTGGACACAGTACTTAATAAGATGACTAACAAATCCAGAATAGAGGGGAACTAGTACTTCAGAGGATTTGGAGACTATACTTTTGTTAATGCAACCTAAAATAGCATTTGCTTTTTTACAGCCACATTGTGTGGTGGGCTCGTATTCAGCTCGTGATCAACAACAATTCCAAAAGCCTTCTTGCTTGTAGTATTAAAGGGAAAAATATACCCCATCATGTAATGGGTTTTCCCTCTTCTGCACATATCTCTATTAAATTATATTCAGATGTTTTTAGCCCAGTTCTTGAGCCTATCAAGGTCTTTTTTTAATTTCTGTCTTCTTTGCTATTCAACCCAATATTGTATTCCACAAATTATTAAGTGTTGCACTTCCTCATCCAAGTCTGTAATAAATAAGTTGAAGGGCAGTGGGCACAGAGCTGAACTTTGAGGCACACCAGTTTTAGAAGTCATTGATAAGCAATCTCTAAATATGATTCTGTAACCGACAGTTGTTCTATTCAGCCCCTACCTAGTTAGGTTTCTAATTAAAATATCATGGGGCACTTTGTTAACAGTTTTCTTAAAGTCAAGACTTGTCTACAGCATGTCCATCATCTATCAGGGAGGTTATCATATTGGAAAATCACATAAGATTAGATTGTCAGCATTGCAGCCAAAATTCTGCTCACAACCCACGCTCAATCCAAGGTAGCCAATTCTAGGTGCACTCAGCCTTCCATCCTTCCAAGGTCAGTAGGTTGAGTATCCAACTTTCTGGGAAGCAGGTGGGAAATGTGAGGCCTGCATAATTAAATTGTAAACCACTCAGAGAATGCTTTAAGCAGTATGGGGCAACATATCAGTAGTACACATTTTTGCTTTTGGATTTTTATTTCATAAATCCATGCTGGTTTTTAGTTATTATTGCATTGTTTTCAGAGTGCCTGCAGAGGAACTACTTTATAATCTGCTCCAGAATTTTCCTGGGATTGGTATCAGTCTGACTGTTTTCTAGTTCTGTGGTTCCTCCTTTTTGCCCTTGTTGAGGATAGGAACACCATTAACCTTCCTCCAATCAACTGGAATCTCAGTCATTTCCCATGATTTCAAGAAAATGATGGTGAGTCCTGAGAGTTATACCGCAATTGCCAGTCCATCTGGCTATGGAGTCTTGAACTTGTTCAAAGTAATAAACTATTTGTTTATCAATCCCAAGTTTAGTCTTACACAAATAGTTTACCTTGCGTTTTTACTGGGTCAGATATGTGGCTGGGATCACTAATTCCATATGCATTGGCTGCCCGTACAAGGAAGAGATAAATAGCATTTGGTTTCAGCCCTTTAACGGCAAATGTTTCTGTTTTCACATTTTCTGCTACAGTTTGCCAACTGCTGCCAGCTGCATGGCTAAGAATAAAACATAAAAACACAAACACAACAGGTTAATGCATGTCTATGGCATAACAACCTAATCACTGTCAGATCATATGGAAGGCATAATACCTGAAGGCCTCTATTATATAAGAGGTTGGAGTGGCACCTGAATTCAAATTAGGCTTCCAGGATAGTGTTACTGTGTTTTTGCTGACATCAGCAACTTCAGGTTTTGATGGTGCACTGGGAATCAGGTTAGGGTCAGTGGGTCTTGGTGGCTGTACTGGAACTCCAAACTCTAGGAAACAATGATAGGAGAGATATGAGGAGAAAGCCAACAAAAGATCACATCAATACATTTAATGTAATTTAAACATAATGAGACAGATTATAGTCCAGGGGTGTCCAAACTTTTTGCAAGGATGGCCAGATTTGGTGAGGTAAACATGTGTAGAGGCTGAGCATTCAGCACGAATGGGGGGGGGGGAGAAAGGGTGTGGGCCCACACGTGACTGCAACAGCCACAAATGCTCCAGTTGTGAGGCACCCAAGGACCCAGTGGCTATTGCATGGCCCGGGAATAAGCCCATGCGCGCGCACCCACCCAAGATGTACTGCTGCTTGCATAAGCTGCCCTCCCTTGCAAGGAGGTGAGGAGGACATTGCAGCAATAGGAAGGCAGGACAGGTGGCTCGTGACAGATGGAGGCTGGGAGGGTAGGAAAACCATAAAACTGCAAGCTGGTGTCTCTAGCTGGCATGGGGAGGAGCTGACCGGCAGGGATGAGTGACAGGCTGAGCTGGCAGGAAGAAGAGGCTGCGGGCCACTCAAAATTTTAAAGTCCAGTCCCGGGCTGGACTTTGGACATGCCTGGATTAGACTGTCAATGCCTCTATTTATGGCCTTTTCTTTATACAGAGAAATCCTGATTAATTTACCTTGGACTTCAATATAAGCACTCCATGATGCTTCACCACTTGGAGTTGAGGCAATGCAGGTGTACCGGCCAGTGTCACCCAACTGAAAGGGGGAAATGAATATATATTTTTCAAACAGCTCTTTATCAAGGACCATGTGTTTAACGTATTTGTTTAACAGATATCTTTAGTTTACATCCCCACTGCAAGCATTAGCACATGGATGGGAATCCCCCCAATAAACAACTAGGTTGCAACCCCCCCATTCCATTGTACTGCTACTTTCATGTATCTGTTTGCATGTGCATGTTATTCTGTGAAGCTATATCAAGAACTCTCTGTCTAACTGAGAGAAAGGTGCTGGCATGTGTACATGATCTACTCAAATATTATGAATACAGTACAGTATGTGAATATAAATGAGGAGCATATTGGTGCGTAAATGAAAACGAGCATTTGGAGGGGCTTTGTAAGAGTTTTGTGGTTGACAGATCTACAGTTGTATGGGGTAAAAAGGACCAGAGCATGGAAAAATGCAGTGGGGAACCAGAGCAGCAGACCTTTAAAACTATGCAGCCTTATTTTGTTAGAAGGCTATTCTTCAGAGTTTCATATCCAAGAACAGCAAAATTCTGAACTCAGATGGCTCATGTCATACTTTAGGACAGTGTTGGTGAACCTACGGCATGGGTGCCAAAGGTGGCACTTCGAGCCCTTTCTGTTGGCATTCAACATTGCCCCTCCACAGTCACCTGTATTCAGGTTGAATTGCTGTATTGGCACTTTGCAAAAAAATAGTGGGTTTTGAATCGCAGTTTGGGCACTCAGTCTCTAAAAGGTTTGCCATCACTGCTTTAGGAGTTTCTAGATCTATTCTGCCACTGTTATTGGAGATCAGACTTTGAACAAGATTAAACATGCCCTTATCCAGCAAATCTCATTTTGCATTTTGCTATGCTAAGGTGGACTTTTACAATACGTACTGGAAAAGCAAAATACCTTGACTCTAGAGTAAGCACGGCACAGGTAAATCTATCACATCTCCACTGTTAATGAGTTAGTTTGCCCTACCTGTCACTTTTCTTACATGTAGGTCCGGTTCTAAAATAGATGTGGAGTGAAGCTATATCAACTCTTCAATAAATGAACTGAATCCTTTTTTTAAAAATCTGTAATCTGCGATGTAATGAAGAAACAGCATACCATAATACCTTGGTTTAAGATAAACTTGGTTTAGGAGTGTTTATCAAGACAAAGCAAACAATTCTTCTAAATTCTGCCTTGATCAACAGGCAATGTCTTGCAATACAAATAACTGGAGCAGATCACTTGATAACAAGTGAGCCAATGGTGATGCTCTCTCCCCCTGCTGGATTATGGGTGATTGTCTGGAAGATTCAATCTCCGGCAGCCTCCAAAGCAGATGAAGGAGAGATGAATGGAAGTTTCCCTTGGACCAGCCAGGAACATTTTCAAAAGGAATTGCAGGCTAAGGGTTTGTTCTATTTTTCTTTAAATTGTTTCCAACATCCTTTCTTATTTTTCAATTCTGGTCATAGGGGAGCTAGTCAAATGTGTATAGAGCTATGCATTGCATTTCATTATTGTCACATTAAAAACACAGAGCAAAATCCAGATGTTAGTCCCAAGCAGAATAGATTCCGCAGCCAAGTACCTAAACCATGGTGTGGACTGGACTTCCAACCAATTTTTGTGAATTTTGGCATTTTGTTTGTACAGTATGTGGTCTATGGGGCCCTAGAATGAATCATCTGAGTTTCCATTGTTTCTGGAACGAATTATGCTCGTAAACCAAGGTATTACTGTAGCTTTATGACATCATTTATGCCTTCCAAGATCCCATGAGACCCGTTGTTTCTATAAGCTCCATTAAGCTATTATTATCATTAATAAACAGGTTAAAACCAGAATTTCCTAGGAGAGTGCCTATGTGCTTTCTTAATTGGAGAACAGAATAAGGATTATTATTTTATACAGCTTCCAGTTAGAAAACAAAGCTGTAAGTAAAAATCCTTCAGAGATTTTCAGTACTGAAATGATCGTGAAATGTTTGGATAAACATTTCAGGAAAATAATGAAGGAATACTGGCCAGAAACCTACTGAATATACCCAAAGGAACTCTGGGCAGTTTACAACAATAAGTTTCGTACTGAGGGCCAAGTCATGCGACTAGTGTGCAATGAGAATTAAAGTGCTGGCTTCTTAATTAATGACAATTTGCCACTGAGGTTTATATTGTTGAACCTATGCCAGCAAAAGTAAGTAACAGGATTCTGGTTGCAAACCATTGCTATGGAAAATATAACAAAACTCACTATGTAGAATTGCAAACAGAACACAACAGTTTATTTACATATAAGATTAAAGGACAAGTTTTGCACTATGTAACATCATCATTTTTATTCCTATAAATAAAATATGATTAGAATTTTTTTTGAAGAGGGAGGCCGTGCAGGATTACTACAAGCCTGACAATTTAAGTTCCCTATTATGCTGTACTCTATTTAAAAAATGAATGAGATACTAGATCAATGAGCATGTCTACAGTACAATCAGTGGTCTGATTTTGAGCTTGTCAAGATGTTCTGTTCACAATCTTCAGAGAATAATGGTACATAAATACTAACTTGTCAAAAAGGAAGCAGAATAAGGAAGGAGTTGCAGTACAAGACAAAGTTGGTTCATTTTTCCTGTACATTTGTATTTTCACAAGATGTTCAATTTCACAGGTTAAAGTAATAATGCTTGTTCTCAGTAATTTAGATAAAATAGTTGCAAATTGGACAATAAGCAAGATGTGTACTCTGTCTTAAGCCTGCCAGAAACTACTAATATAGAAAGCAAAAAACGGTTTTAGCTTTAATCCAATGGAACATGCCAAAAACACAAATTCTCTATGGTATGAAAAGCTGCATAGGAAGATACCCATAAAGTGTAAGATTAAGTATTGAATGAAAATATAACAGCATGGACCAAATTATCCTAAGTCAAATATTTACAGTGAGTAAGAACATATGCTTATGTGCCTTGCAAAAACAAATGATTTTGCCACAACATCTCTTAAAGGAATATCACATTGACCATGCACATTTCTTGAGACCTCCAGTAAACCAGCTCTGTATTTTGAAACACTAATCCTGTAAGCATACAGGTAGTAAGAAGAGTAAAAAGCAAGAACATGGATAACTACCAGTAGAAATTTAAATTATAGAAACATAATTATACTGTGAAACATATGGAAAAGTATTTTATTAACTACAGTGTTGTCACACTATGCAAAAAATGCTGGAAACTGTGACTTGGTTGCTGTTCACATCCTTGTTAGCTACTATGGAAACATTAAATCACTTTTTAAGCTCTTGACACTGTTGATTCCAAGCACACATCCCACCTCAAACATGTAGAGCCAAGCCAGATGAAAGGAACACCTGGTTTAACCAGGTGCTGCAGCCAATGGAAAGGAACACTGTAGCAGTGAGGACAGGTAAGAAAGCCTGTGTTTCTGCTATCCCTGTGTCTGCGTATAGTAAAATAGAGATGTTTTCCCACACTCTGGAAGGTCTTCTTCAGTAGGGGACTGGAGACTTGATGCTGGAACAACCGGTTGCTTTCTGTGAGCAGTTACCTATGTGTTCTTCAAACAAACTGCAGTATTGGAGTAGACCAAGTTGATGTAACTTTGGCAACTGTTGGTATTATTATTATTTTTTATTTGTAGATCTTGAGGCTATGGAAAATGTTAGGAAGGTGTACTGCTCCATGGCGAGAGTCATAACAATCCCCTGCAACTTGCAAGGTGAAAGTAGGAATGACTCATGGAAATTCTTGGCATTTGGAGTTCTGCACCTCACCTGCCACATAGGGAGCAATCGGGAGCCTTGAATACAGCCTGACATTGATAACAGGCTACATGAGGGTGAACAAGCTAACATTATATCCTACAAAGGGAGGTGCTGTAGCTCAGTAGAAAGTCAGACACAGGGACTTGGCTTCAGTCTGTTCTAGAAAGCACTGTGTCCCCCGCCTCCCCCCATATAAAACAGGGTCATGATGTGACTGCTTGATTATTGACAGTCTCGGCATTCCCAGGTGAAAGGGGCAGCATTGGAGTGCCTCTAGATGAGTTTACACAGCCTTGGTCTGGCTATCTAATGGGCCCCCTTTCTTGTTATTAACCAGATGTTAAATCTTTAAAGAAGGTCCACTTGAAAATGCTAACACCTACAGAAGTCCATTTGACGGATACATGGGACATGTTTTTTTCTTGCATGGCATCCCGATTCTGGAATGCGCTGCCTTCAGAGTGACGAATAGTTTCCATTCTCTCTGCTTTTCACAAGGATATGAAGACATAACTTCTTTAATTGGCCAGCGAATTGGGATGATTTTAACTACTTACTGATTTATAAATTTTAATGGCCGGACAATCTTCTTTCTTTTTATTTGATTGCAATGATTCTGTGCTGTATCTATACTGTTTTTACTATTATTTCACAATTGTAAGCTGCCTTAATTAATGGAAACAAGAATAACAGCAACAAGGCCAGCACTCCCATAGCCATCTCTTTCCATGTATAAACACTGTTAGAGCAGCATCACCTCTTGCATAGAAGAACAGTTTTCCCAATTAGTTCTTCTTAGAAGACTTTAGCACACAAAATCTAAAATAATGCTCTACCCAACAAATTTTTGGGATTCATAAAAAGCTGCCTGTATTAATAATAATAAATTTTATTTATGGTCAATGACCAAAAAAGCTACCTGTGTTAACCGGAAAAATTGGCTAAATTCTGTGTGGCAGCAATAGTGACTCACAAACAGATGTTTGGGTTGCAACCAAGATAGATAATAATATCTCTATACCATAAACCTGCCCATGGTTTTATCTTATTTTTAGAATCAGCTTAGTTGAGTATGTAATTTATGAACTTGTAAGTAAGGGTTTATTTATTGTGATTTTAATGGAAAACTATATAATTTTGTACTTATTTCAAATTTCAATTTGTATGTGTTTATTGCGGATTGTTTGGTGGTTTTGGTCTTTGACCATAATAAAGCTATTTATTCATTCAAAAAGCTACCTGGAGAAGAATCAGATAATGATAATATAGTATCTGGGAGTTCCAGATTACCTCACCTGGGTGACTGAGAATCTCCACAGACATCAATATAGTATTAAGTATAAAATTAGGGACTATAACACTAAATCCCTCACCACCAGTACCAGCAACATAGAAAAGATATACATAAATCTCTGTGCATTTTCAGTTTCAGACTACCTTGGTATATCGAATCTGTAATGCACCATTTTCCAGCTGCTTGATTCGGGAATCCTGTGTTGAGATGAGAACTCCATCTTTCCTCCAGAGTATTGTAGGAATTAGAGGGCCTGCAGCCACACAGCTAAGTACTAAAGTGCCATCCACAGCTACAGTCTGATTCACAGGTCCCTGCCGAATGACCGGGGGAGGCCGGTCTGCGATCACTGGTAACAGAAAGAACACGAAATAAAAGAAGATTTCTGCAACTGGAAGCAATTTTATTTTATCATCTAAGGAACAGTGGTTGCTTTAGGCTTTAAAAGAATCTGCAGATAATTAAATAAGTAATTAAAGTGGAAGACATACATAATTCAAAGCACAGTAATATGTTCTTCAACTACAGACTATCCAGTATTATTATCCAGTCCCTGGCACTCACTTAGCTCTCTTAACCTTCAAAGAGATAAAGACTGAATAAATTTCTCACCTTCTTTGAAATAAAATTCTCACCTTTTTTTATTATTTCTGTCACATCAAATAGCAAGCTGCCTTGATTAGACAGTGGAAACTTCTCAGCATTTCTGTTACTAAACATTAGCAGAATGGGGACAACTCAGCAAAGATTCAGACAAAGTTTATGCAACCATTTAGTACCATTTTGACTTCCAAGAGTCCCTGGATTTCTATGTCATCCACAGGTTAGTAAGGGCAGTAAATATAAATAGCATTAGAGTTGACCAATGATTTTTCACAAGCATTCTCTGATTTACTGTTCGTTTTCTATAAAGTTCCAACAAATCATTTTTACAGAATGTTCAATCATTATACTGCATTGTACAGCAGATCTGTGAACTATATGGGTAGTCATTTAATTGATCTGCTGTTTGAAAACAACAACATAAAAACATGTTCATAACATCCCCTAACTAATAAGAACCAACTGCAATTTTGTGATAGCTTGAAACTGGTTTGCACTGCACAACAAAATGACCAGAAGCCTCATTTCCAGAGCTTGGAAATAGCATGCCGAAACTAACTAATCAACATTAAATTTCAATGAAAGGAAAAGGGAAAATACTATTTCATCCAATGTTTCGGAAGCAATGCCCTAAATTAAAGATTATCACATTTACCATGCACTAAGTTAAATTACACAGACTATGTGTCTCTGTCCTTTTCCCCCAAAAGAATGGTCTCATATACATAAGAACTAACCTTCGAGAATACATTAACTGGCAATTCATGTATTTCTGTACAACCCCCAGAACTGTTAAAGCATAGCCAGTGGGAGTACCTCTTGACTATAGCTCCACAATGTCAGGGAATTTGTTCCCTGTTGAAGTGAATTTGGTCACTGTGACCTGCTGTATAGCCTGTGGAGAACTGAGGCTGCAGGTAAGAAACCGCACAGCCTTTGGTGAAGACAAATGTGCCAGGCATCAACCCAGTTCTGTAACAGTTTTTATATTGAAAAATAATATCCCTAGACAACAACTGTATATATAAATGAAATGAAGTAAGGTGAATAAATAAATAAATACAATATGATTTGCGGTCCATCTAGAGATATTCCAGATTAGATAAGGCAACGCAAAAGTGACCCTCCCCTCAAAAAAGGCATTTTTGAAAGAGGTACAAGAAGAGCTCAGTGGTAACAATAGATTACAATAATGTACTGTATTGTAATACATTATTTATAAACCCCATGCATTATTCTAGAACTGAGGATTAACAAATAATTAATGCCAATTTTATAAATGATATATTTTAGGGTTTAAGCACTAACAACAACATATCTCCCTCTTTCAAAATTCAACACCAACAACTTAATTTTCAGAGCTGGTGTTGCAAGCTCTGTAAATTCCCAAGATCAGGGTATTCTGGGTATCTCTTCCACAAAAGGTTTACATTTGATGATGAAATTTAAAACTAATTTCATTTGTTAATTAACACAATCAGCCTGTTTAGATTTGCATAATTTACTATTCCTACTAATCCAAAGGAATTATGTTACTAAATATAAATTAATCTCTGTCTTCTTCCTTGAGAAGGTGCAAATAGCTCTCCAACATAACTAATTCATATTACACAACACTGACCATTAGGCTGCCTTGTAATTATAATAATTATGCACCATCAAGTCAATTCTGACTTATGGCAGCCCTTTCCAAGGTTTCCCAGGTATAGAGCACACAAAAGTAGTTTACTCTTCCCCCTTTCCTAGTGGTGTGACTGATCACCGAATCTTCTCCTAAAGACATGGTGGGAAATTGAACTTTCAGCCATTGAGTTATCCAGTAGAAATCTATCATCCCTCAAAAATGTTCTTATTTTATTTTCTACCTTGTGCCTTAAATTCTTTACAATCTCTTCTTGGGCGACTACTGACCTGAACAATATTTAGGCACAGTTCAGATGTCAATGTCATAATCCAATAAACCATGGAATATCAGACCAAGAATAGTTACTTTTTCTTTTCACAGTGACAATATTCTAGCTCCTTAAACTAAGCTCCATAAAGAACTTGGGTCCTTTTTCAAGGAAAAAGGCAGGGTAAAAACACTCTAAAATAAAATAAATAAACAAACATTACCATCAGTAACCTCCAAGTATGCTTTTGTTGTAATGCTTCCTGCAACATTTAAAGTCTGACAAATGTAGTATCCAACATCAGATCTCTGGATGTTTGTAATAGTGAGATCGCCTGTCTGAGAGACAGAAAACCGATTGGAAGACTGAGGAGGTTGATATGAAAAAAGCAGATTCTGAAAAATAAGAGTATTGGATAAAGCAACAAGTCAAGCAGAGTATTGTCAAAATATATGCATATTTTAATGTTCAGAATATTCTCTAGAAGAACTTGGTTTTCTCTCTTGTTAGTATAGTTGAGCTACGATGGGGCTCATTTTCCAGATACAGACATTATGTTCAGTACCCTACATCAGTGGTTCTCAACCTATGGGTCCCCAGATGTTCCTGGACTGCAACTCCCAGAAGCCTCTACCACTCACCGTGCTAGAAGGGATTTCTGGGAGTTGCAGTCCAGGAACATCTGGGGACCCACAGGTTGAGAACCACTACCCTACATGACCAAGCAGATTTTTAATGCAACGAAAACCAATATTAATACCATTCTTTGTTTTATTTTTAATATCACGATATATTAAAGTGTTCTTCTTATATACTGCCCCATACCACTTCAAGTAATCTCTGGGTGGTTTACAGTTTTTAATTACATTATGCAGGCTACACATAGCCCCCCCCCCCACAAGCTGGGTACTCATTATACCAACCTCGGAAGGATGGAAGGCTGAGTCAACCATGCATCTGATACCAAAAATTGAACCCCAGGTTGTGAGCACAATTTTACCTGCAGTACAGGCATTTAACCACTGCGCCATGGGGCTATTATATTGATTTTAATGTGACTTGCATTGTGAACTACACCGTGTGTTTATACAATGGGGCAGTATATATAAATTTAAATAAATGAATAAATATTGATCAGGAACATCTGAAGTGAATTTCACATATATATGGCATCAAGCTCTAAATTTAGCTTCTTCCTAATTTAAAAATATTCAACTTTTTAATATTTCATGAAAAAATTGTAAGTGTATTTTTTCTTCAGATATCAATGTCTATTCCTAAAACAGGATGTATCGTCTTTCATCAAAACTCTTTAGTCCTAACAGATCCATATCATTGATCTTCACCTTCTCATTTTCCTGCTACACATTGGCATGTGATCAACAGAGATGAAAGCAGCAACGTCTTACTTTAAAATTTAGTTTCAGGCAAGATGAACTCTGAGAAGTCTAAAGCCAGCAAGATACTTGAAAGCCTTCCTGTTTTGGAATCCACCGAGTGGAAAATACATTCTTGGATGAAGCAAATAGAGGAATCTGTAGAATCCGCAGATCCATGTTGTGTTTGCCAAATTTAATCTTTTTCAAGCATAACTGTACACTTTGTGGTCTCTGAATTCAATTGCTGACTCCTCATGCACATAGGGTAGGTGCAGTGATAGTTGTCCTCTGCTTCCCAGCACAATCGCTCTCCACCAACCTGCCAGATAGCTGCTTGGTGGCAGTCCAATTCAGCTAGGAAACAGGCTGTGTGAGGATGCTTCTTCTTGTATCTTTGCCTATAGAACCAAGAATGTTGGGAAAGAGGACGCATGCAGAGAAGCTACCTTTGCTACCATTCTCCTCAGCAAAACGGCTGGGAAGAAGATGGACTTAAAGCCTCTGCCTTTTCCCAGGAAGCTCACTAGGTGGAGACTTTTAACTCCATGCTCAACCCAGTGGTTTTGAGAAATACCACTGGGATCTGAATGCAGCATAAACCTCAACCCCCTGTGATCATCAGCAAGATATCTATTAACAGGTTTTTATGCCTTCTATGTGCCTCTGAGTATGTAGATATGTGCATGCATTTACAGTATATGCATGTTTGAGCAACTATGATTGGAGTGCAGTGATTTCCAGGAGTTCAGCTGAATCCCCTCCCCTGGTAGACCTCTAAGGTTGTCCACCATAGCTTTAATAATTAATCAAAACTTTTTAATGTGGCCTAGTTTGCAGGTACATTACAAAAAACCAGCTAAACATCCAATGAGTGTTTATAAGATAGGAGAAGAGGCTAATCTGGGGAATCAATGTTGCTAGACGTAGTCAAGAGAGTTGGAGAGAACGTAAGAGGAATCCATATTACCTGACTTCCTTCTCTTCGCCAAAATATTGCTGGTTGAGGGTTTCCAGTCGCTTCACATTGGAAAGTCACAGTTCTGCCTAATGCAGCCACCTGGTCACGAGGTTTCACCACAAAATGTGGAGGCTCTGAAGGACGAAAGAAGTAGTAAAATTAGAAGGATATATTTTCTAGCTTTTTAGGCTATGCTGAAAGAAAAAGATCTGGAAAAAAGGAGGATTTTAAAAAAGATACAAATTTGCATACAACATTGATACACTCATTTATCTGAAACTACAGTAAATTTATATGACTGCCAAATTAACTCTGGGCTGGATGTGAATTCTTTTTTAATCCCAATCAAGGAAAGGAGGGTGGAGGTTTATTGCTGCACTTTTCAAGCTAGAAAGGCTGGTTGAAGCAGCAGCAGGAGCTACACATGCTGCATGGAAATCGGTGCATACTAAGAGTTGTCAGCTCCTTTCCCATTCCCTACCACTCCCAGAACTGAGAGCGGGTAGAGTTACTGCACAGCCAACACAGTCAGACACTGCAAATGGAACATAACAGAACAAAGCAAACACAAAGCATGCCTGCCACATAACAATAAGTGCAAAGTTTTACCTATACAGTACTTGAACGCTAGTTTGTTAACAAGCAAAAACCCTGCTTAGTTGATACTTACCTGGTTCTCTCCAATACTCTTAAGGGGGAGCACCTAATCTCTTCTCTCTCTTTTCTCACTTTTTGCACATGGAAAACAATGGGATTGTAAAAAGATGGTTCGTGCTTGTATGTACCCTGGGCAAACAATGGTCTGGAATAGTAGGGTTCTACTTTCCGAGGAGAGCCTGTTTGAGAGCAGAAATCTCTTCACTGAAGAATTTTGTGCTCCAAATGCAGAGAGCGGTGATTGAGAGAGAGGAGCCATGTACTCCACTGCTGAAATCTTGGAGAGAACTGAGTAATAACTAAATTTACTGAATTAAAGACAATGAATTTTGAGTCATACCAAAGTATGGACACAGGACTTGCCTATTTAAAATATAATCCCTGGGCCAGCCAGTTCCTGACTAGGAACTGGAAAGGGAAAAAACTCATTACAATGAAGGAAACAGAGCTCATCTTAGTCTCAACATCCCTTTAAATAGGGCTGGTGCTTAGAAATGTATCATTTAAACCCTAACTGAATGTGACCAAAGTTACTTGTATTATGGAAATATGCATGGGGGGAAGAATTTAGAAAAATATTCTAAATGTCACTCCAAAGGGGAGGAATCCCTCACATTATATACTAGTAACTGTTACCCAAAATGATTGTAAATTCAGGGTTTAGATAGATAAAAGTCATCATCATTGATTTACTGTAGCTTAGGAGTCATTTAATAGCTTCCATAAGAGGTTTGATTTTGATGTAGGATGAGATGCTCTTTTTTTCAGTTTAACTCAAAAGCCCTAGGATTGCTACTGTGTAAATTATAACCATTTAAAAATCTTCAGTGCAATTACTGAAGAGGAATGAATCTATAGCAACAGTGAAGCAGAATACCTCCTTCATTTACATAGGCAAGGGCATGTTCAAACAAAATCTATATGTAAATGAAGGCAAATTTGAAACATCTGCTCATCGTGACATTATAAATACTGCCAGCATTGTCCAAACTATTTGATTTATACAGGCATAAATGGCCACTTCATCTAGCAGTAAATAGAACGTCAAAAATTATGTCAGTTTCATTAAGCTACGGCAGTTGAATGTATTAGGCATAGTGACTGAACTGGAGTAAAAGAAAATACTCTTTCAAAAACCTCTGCTTGAGTTTACCATAGTACACTGCAACATTGCAAAGAGAGTTTAAATAAAATACCTTACTGATCTATGCTTTAATTTTTTAATTCTTTCACTGATTGAAGGGCTATTTTTCTTACCCCACTTCTCACTGAGTACTATAGCATTAGTAGAACATCTCTATTCAACTTCTATTATCTTCTGCAGTTTAATAATCACTTGTCCAAAATGTTTTAGATAGAATGTTATTCCAAATTGTATGCACCAAGATGACAAGAGACAATAAAAGGCTTTATGGGTGAAGTTAGTAATGTGTTTTGTTGTTGTATGTATTTTTTTTTTTTTTGTTTTGTGTCATTCAGGATGAATGACATCATGACAGCCTATAGTTTAACTATAATGGAATTTTGGGGGAGATGAGGATCTGTGAACATCAGCTTTAGCTGAATGCTTCTGACACTACCAGGTGAAGTAAGTATCAGAAGCACTGCTTGCTAAAAATAAAATGATCTCAAAGGTGTCATTTTAAACAACCAGGTGGGCATTGCCAGGGGTGACCACTGTGCTGCACTCAGATGTTGTGGGTTTGCAAATACTATTGTCTCTTACCATGGGGGCTATGACCAACAGAAGTTGCTGTTCAACAAATCTGGAGAACCATACCTACCCCATATCCTATATGACAGTGTTGGCGAACCTATGGCATGGGTGCTAAAGGTGGCACTCAGAGCCCTTTCTGTGGGCACCCGACATCACCCCTTCACAGCCACCTGTATTCAGGTTAAATTGCTGTATTGGCACTTATTTAGTGGGTTTTAAATTGCAGTTTGGGCACTCAGTCTCTAAAAGGTTCGCCATCACTACTATATGATCACCTGAATAGAACTTGAGTAGAAAAATGTGTTTTATATGTGCATCTGGTGTAGGATTTTAGGGTTCTAGCAGGCTGAAGAATTAGTATAGGAAACATGTCAATAACAAACAAGATTAGCAGTCCTACTGGTTACTAATTGTGCAAGGGTCTGAAAATTAGCAAGTTTATGAAATCTGAACCTAATCACACCTCAAGTCATGGGAAACAGTGGAATTTCTGATCTGCTAAGATAGGAACTACCTCAATCCTGAAACCAATTACAGTAGTCCTGGGCCATAATGTGGTTCATATATGTGCCTGCATGGGGCTGAGTTCCAAGGAGGAAGAACCCTCTGATGTCACTGTTCTATTCTTTCTCCCTGACGCTGGCCAATCAGACAGGGAGGCAGGATAGTGCATGTCCCTGCACAGCTCCTAATTGGCCAGAGTCATGGAGAAGGAACAATGACATTGGAGGCTTCTTCCTTGTTGCTGCTCATCTCCATGTGGGTGCAGAGCAAGGTAAGGGATTGGCTGATTGCATTTCGGAGACTTCCAAACACCACCTGGGCCTGCGTTTCAGTAGCTTCTAAAACTAATAGCCTATCCCTAGTCAAAACTTTTATTTTCCCTATAATTTCCAAATTTCCTACATGGTATGGAAAAATCAAAGTTTTGTTTTTAAGAACTGAATCAGCAGGAAGAATTTTAACTCAGAACTATGGTAATATAGTTTATTTGGCATAGTGCACAGATCTTCCCTTATTTTGTGCCATCCCTTATGTTAAAAATAAAGAGAAAGAAAAAAGTAGATGAAATCATGTCACTTTTGTACATTGTGCCTCTGTGACTCCAGGTCATATAGGGACATCTTCTGAATCACTGTGAAACTTCTTCCTTTAGCTTTAATTTCAACTCTAATGCAACATACTTTGAACATTTGGGATTGTTTAGCTTTGGAATGTATGTAAGTTATGCATGATATGGAGACAATGGATAGGAGACTCTCATGACCCTAAAATTTATAATCACCACGAGAAACTGAATGACTTGCAATTAAAGACAGATATAAGGAATTTCACACAGCACCTAGTAAAACTGTGGAATTTTCTACGACAAGATGTCGTGAAGGCTTTCAACTTGCACAGCTTTAAATGAGAGTCTAAAGCAATGTACCATCAATGGCTATTGGTGAGGTATGTATATGCACTCTTGAAAATACAAATAGGTAGTATGCCTCGGTTGTTGGGGATGTATACATGAGATTGTTTGCATATTCACATCCAGTAGACTGCTATGGGGATAGAATGCTGTGCTAACTAGAACTTTGGTTTATTACATTTCAGCTCTTCCTGTATTCAACCAATAATCAAAGAACTCAGATTTATTTTTCTCTTGAAAATCATTAGTAACTTTGACTCAGGAATACATTAACTATTCTACAGAGCCTCTTCTGGATTTCAGATCATAATTCAAACAGATTTGGCTCATGTACTTTTAAAAAAAGTCCATCCTTTATATTAAGTACTTCCACACAAAAAATCAAAATCAAAAGAACACCCAAGTTTTCTTAATTCTTTATCCCTTTCCAACTTTTGGATGTGTGTGTGTGTGTGTGTGTGTGTGTGTGTGTGTGTGTGTGACAGTAGCTGCTTTAAAAAAGTGTTGTTGCAAGCCAAATAGAAGGTCATGGTTTTATGCAGTTGGTTTTATAAAGAGATCCATAACCACATTTCTAATACATTAATTCAGACAATTTTCCTTCTACCAATGCAGCCCCAAGCAAGTCTACTTAGGAACCCTTTGCATTAACTCCACAGTAGAGATGGGCACGAAACAGAAAAATGACGTTTGTTTTTCGTTTGTTGTTGAGAGGTCTGTTTTGGTTCGTTTCTGTTTGTCGTGAAATTTTTGAAAAATTTCGTTACCGTTTTTCATTTTTTTGTTTGTCGTTTCTACCCGCTTTTTGCGTGATTTTTAAAGCATTTCCATGCGCAGGCATCCCCCAACACCCCAGACCAGAGGGAAAACACTAAAAAAATGGATGCTGGCAGAGACACAGTACAGACTAGATATGCAGGGAGGCTGCAAAGGCAGCATCGGGCGTTGCCCAGGGTGCAAGGCAGCCGCAGAGTGACTGCACTGCGGGGCAAGGGAGGGTACTCACTGAGAGGTACACAGCACGCACACACACAGGGAGGCTGCAGGACTGAAGCTAGAGTCGCAGCAGAGACAGCAATCCCACCCTAACTCCCACCAGAGACTGCAAGGAGGACGGGGGCTGCCAGAGCTTTTTATGCATTCTGTGGCTGCTAGACCTGCCCGCCCAGTCTGCAACCTAGGCATGCTATTGGTTGAACATGATCCCATCACATGGCTTGCTTCAATTTTGTGGCTGGTGGCGACATCCATTTTAAAGGGAAAAGAAAAATACATCGCGATGGGAGAAGACTAAAACAAACGTTTTAAGAACCCCAACCCCCGGTAGGTATTATCAAACAATATAAATAATTATTGCTGCATTTTTATGGATGTCCAGGGCATTTTTTAACATTCAAAGCAGCTCATTTCATTGCGCGTCACCATTAATGGAAACAAAACGTAACGACCTCAATTTTCATGGTTCTGTTCATTTCATTGCATTTTTATCACAATTTTCGTTTGTCATTTCGTTGCATTACAGAAACGACAAACGGTAACGGAAATAAAAAAATGTTCATTCCATGTCCATCTCTACTCCACAGTTCTGTTAACACAGAAAATTTGTTATGTGCTAAGAAACACTAAAGTGGATTGCAATATTGTCGAAATTCATTTAATTAACTCTCTTTGCATTCATTTTAACCAACTCAAAATAGTATCTTTGCAAACCATATTACAGTTGATGGACAGACTTTGCTCAAATACACTGCACTGTTATTGTGAAAGCTATAGAAGAATGAGAAATATTTTATTTAATTCAATTATGATTGGTTAATTGATTATAATATATAAGCATAACAAACACCTTAGCATTTGGGGATATAACAACTGTGGTAAATATATTTTCCCTAAACAAAATTTAAAAAACCAAACACAGATACACACACACACACACACACACACACACACACACACACACACACACACCACCACCACCATCATTGTTATGTTTAAATTAAATATCTTTAAATTAAATTATTTCAGTATCCAATAAATCCTTCTTTAACCAAACCTGGTGGGAGATGACAGATTTGACTAATCTCTACAATCCACATCCAATCCAATCTCATGGAACTTGCCAAATAGCAACTAAACCATGCTTAACTAATCTACAAATAAATCAAATTAATTTTTTAAATTTATTTTTAATACTGGCCGTGCTGGAAGGAATGCAAATATAAGATTTTTTTATTTACATAATGAACCAGGGCTTGGAAAAATGAAGGATGTGAATAAAATTAAAAAAACAAAAACAAAATGTGATTATTCTGATTAACTAGAAACAGAAATCTTTTTCTACTTTTTAGAATTTGCACATTTTAAGGCATACATTTCAGATTTTTAAAAGCAAGAATGAATCATATTTTATTGAAAGGTAAATGAAAGCTTAAGAATCAAAAATATGTATGGCAATAATTAAAACACATAAAATAAGCAAGCCATTACCTGTGATGCTTGCCACAAAATTTACCCATACTTCATGCAGAATGTGCCCTTTTGCAGTCTGTCCAGTCAATTATGAGTGAAAGTTGAGAGCTGATTTGTTGGCAGATATGGAAGGGTATGGATAGAAAGGGAGAGAGATGTTCCAGTCACAGGGATAACGATGATTAGAAGATGGCCAATAAAATTTCAACTTACCAGACACAACTAAAAA
The DNA here is from genome assembly GCA_037367245.1 of Phrynocephalus guinanensis. NCBI lineage: Eukaryota > Metazoa > Chordata > Lepidosauria > Squamata > Agamidae > Phrynocephalus > Phrynocephalus guinanensis. Next base: position 80,947,537 of record CM074736.1, read on the forward strand.
CAAAACAAAAAGAACAGAAAACATGGAATAAATAAATTCAAACATAAAATGAACCAAGGCAAAATGAATGTGCTTTTAATTATACAGTAGGACCCCCATATCCACTGTTTCATTATCTACTGATTCAGTTATCTACGGTTTGCAGAAAAAATAAATAAATAGTTCAGCAGCCACAAAGCAAGCTTCTGTGACAGACAGCAGCTGTAAAGCAAACTGCTCTCATAAAACAGCAGTGTAAAGCAAGCTACTGTCACAAAACAACAGTTTTTTTTTTGGGGGGGGGGATGCATTCTCTCTTATCCACGGATTTCATTATCCACGGGTAGGCCTGGAACCAATCCCCAGTGGATACTGGGTTCCTACTGTATACTTCAATGTGCATGGTGTTGATTCACAAAAGAGACACATGTAAATAATAATATTATTAAATTAAAAATAACTATTTTAAAACCTACAAACTACTATTCATCAAAATACAACTGTCCAAAAATAAAAATTCATGATATACACAAAACAGCACAGAACAGATGGCATTACATGTATTGCTCTTTCCAGCTGTGGAGAAAGTTCAGTTCTAAACCTCAAGATGTGAAGCATGAAGAATGAAGGAGATGCAAGAGATATGTTATACTGTGAAAAGCATCACCCTGCTGAACAGAGTACACCGACTTCAGCATGATGCCACCCCCAACCTGCAATAACATATGAAGTGATTGTCTACAATCTGAGAAACAGCAAAAATGCATTATGCTATGTCATTTGTTACCTAATCTAGGAGTAATTTTCTTAACCACCATCAGTGTTCAAGGCAATTATACTCCCTGAAAGCAAGATGGGGTGAATACTACTCTCTGTTTCTCTTGTACTGGGCAGAGCTGCCTTGTTCACTAAATGACCCGCCTTTTCCACCATTTCCAACAGAGCCAATATTATTCTTCCTTTCCCATCACTCAAAACAATTGCTCAAAAGGCATTTCTATGAGAACCAAACCTGTAGCTGGTATGGGATGTGATCAGTAGGACAGAAAGCATTTTAAAAACAAAAACACCCACCTTTCTGAGGGAAAACAGGAAAATAAAATGGCTATCCTTTCCTTCTACCCTGCCTGGCTCTAGGCACCCTGGCTATGGATGAGGCTGTAAATTCCCCACATATTTCCCTGGGACCCCACATGGGGTTATTCTGTTAGCAATTTGTAGATGGTTTGGCTTATTGTTGGTAGAGTCAAGCTAAGTTTACACTACAGAGCTTTAACCTTTCCTTCTGTAATCAGGAAGAATGTTCCTAAAGCAGAGGAACATTGCTAAAGCAGAGGTGGGGAAAGCTGTGACCTTCCAGATGTTGTTGGACATCAGCTTCCAATAGCTTGAGACAGCACAGCTAATGGTGATGACTATGAGAAAGAACAGGCCAGCAACATCTGGAGGTTGGAGGGAAATTTATAGAAATGAAATGAAATACAAATTAGATAAAATAATAAAAAGTGGGCTTGATTTTATATTTCAGTGAATATATCAAATAAGAAATAATTTACATTGGATGCACAAATGGGAAATGTCAAAGCATTCAGGAATCTAGGGAATGCTGAACATATCTTAAGCCCTCATTTGGTTTTATCTTTTTAAGGAGAGATTAAAAATAACTCCTGTCAAGCAACAGTACCCTTTCCTAATCAGCAGGTAAACACCTGCACCATGCTACCCTCCAAAAATACTCTGAGAATATGCCACCTGTCAAAATTCATTAGGTGGAGAGATAAATCTTTTGAGTTCAATTAATCACTATATGGGATGAGCAGTAGATATACCGTATATTTCCATGTATACAATGCTATTATTTTTTCTAAAACCAAGACACAAAAAATTAAGGGGTGTCGTACACACAGAAGCAAGCCTTTCCTGGGGTTGGGGGCGGCGTGGAGGAGAACCCAAACTCACCTTGGAGTTTCCCTCCATTGTTTGGTTTTTGCAAAATTGGTTCCATCTTTCCTTTGGTTCTCTTCCACCCCCACCCCACCCTGCTGTTTCTTTTCATTTCCCCATTCTGAACACTCCCCTCTGCTTTGGTGGATTTCGGATTTGCAGGATTGGCTCCATCTAGGGAAAGCTCGGGCTTGAGAAGCCCATTAAGAAATGCACTCCCAGAAAGAAAAGGAAAAAAAACCCCCCATGCTTTTATTTTAGAACATCAGAAGGCATTTCTTAATGGGCTGCTCAAGTCCAAGCTTTCCTTGAAGGGAACCAATCCTGCAAAAACCAAGCCAGAGATGAGTTACAGCAAGGTCAGTTTGGGTTCTCCTCCACCCCACCAAAGCAGAGAGGAGTGTCCAGAATGGGGAAATGAAATGAAACAGTGGGGTGGGTGTGAGTGAAGGAGAACTCTAGAAGAATTTATTAATTTTATTTATTTGGAGTCTAAAAAGTGGGGCTGCCCAATAAATGGCAGTGTCTTATAAATGGAAAAAATACAGTATCAGAAAAATAAAATTGACGCAGAAGGCAGTTATTTGCACCGTGTTTCCTGGATGTGAAAGTATTTAGTATGGTGTAAGTATATAAGACAATTTGATAATTAAATATACAGTATATTAAATATATAGTATGGATAGTACTAACATCAATATATTTTAATAGAATTTATTCTGGATATAGGTAGGGCAGAGAGCAAAGACAAAGGCTTTTCAGACTGAAAAATATAAGTCAATTTTTGATTGTTACGAGTCAATTTTAGACTTCACTGGAATATACAAATTATCTAAGAACCTGCAGTGGAGTACACTGAAGGTCAAACAAAACACTTCACCAAATCTAGTAAATATTTGGCCTTGACTTTTCTGAGGTTAAAGTCCTTCCCATATGTTCTTCCCCAATGAGTTTAATGATTTAGTCAATTTAGTGTCTAATGTGGAAGCTCATAGCTACAATTTTCCCTCCAAGAAATGTACAGTATGTGGATTTAATATTATATTACATGTTGTCTGCTTTTATGAATGGCCATGCAACTAAGTCACAGGACAAAATTAGATGGTCTAGATACTATTTTGTGGAGACAGGAACTAGAATCTAAGAGATCCTATATAGAATTAATGAATATGCAAAGTATGCATATTAGTACACTAGGTAGGTTTTTGTGTGTGTAAAGATTATGTAACAAAATAGTATAAATTAAACCAGCACCAGTAGGCCTTTACCGGGTGTGGGCTAAAATACACTGGGATTTAAATATTTAAGTATATTCATTCTGAAATTTATTACCCTGTTGGTTTTATCCAAATAGTAGGGTAATGTTTTAAATTTGCATATTTAAATAAACACAAAGTTTTGTGCTACCTAGTTGAATAGAATTGATGAAATAAGTTTTCTAACTTTTATATTCATTTAGGAATTAATGTTAAACAGTTTTTCTGTTCCAGAGTTCTACATATGAACACATGTACATGTTTGTATCAGAGATCTCACACCACATTCTAGATTATAATTAGTGCTCAAAGTTTAATAATTAGATTGTCTATTAGATTCTGCTCATACATTATATATACAATATATATATATATTAACTGATGTAATTAATTCTAAACAGATTAATGATAGTTAGAGATGGGCACGAACCACTGGTTCGGCAGTACAGCATGGTTCATTTCCCAAATGAACAGCTGATCTGCAATTCAGCACCCCACCCACTCCAGCTGGCAACTACTCAGTGGCAGCACCAAGTCACTCATTACAGGGCAACAATAAAGGTTCTTCCGCTGTCTAGTATAATTTGCCCTCCAAGTGTATTTGTTCAAAATGTTGCCCTAACATCTGCGTTGCTGTGTTCCCATAGTGAGGGACCACCCTCTTTTAAAAATGCTCATTTCCCCCCAGAATTGTCTTTGTGTACTGTATGATTTGCAGAACAGTTCTGCTGTTAGGTTTTTAGCACATCTTCCTTTCTTGCTTGTGCCTCCTACGGTGATAGCATTCACTGTTACACAGCAAAATACTTTGAAGTATAATATAAAATGTAGGATTTCAAGGAAGCATGTAGATAATAAATTACACCAGTTGAGATAATAAATAACAGCTAATTTATAAACAGTTATAAATGAGAGATTCAGTAAATCAACAGAGTAAAGTCATTTTTTGATCTTTTAATATTTATAATACTCAGCAACAAGGTCTGCTGGGTGAAATAGATACATTTTCAAAGGAAACCTGAACTCCTGAGCGTTGCACATAGTCATACACATATATGCTGCAAGCTGCTTTGTCTTTTTAAAGTTTAGATGAGTCATGGAATGATATGAATATTCAACATAGTCCAAAAGCTATGAAATCAATTGTCTGAAAAACTGCATACTTAGAAACTGGAATGTTTCTTTTTTTAAAAAAGAACTCATTCCATTACTCACAACTTTGGATTAAAATACTGTACAATTTTAGTTATCCTGTCTGAAAAAGTAATTATTTCAGTATTCATTACTAGCATTTATAGATACCATTTCCTTTACCTCTGCAGGTTTTATTCAATATTAAACAACTCCTCTACTTTGGAACCTAAAGTAGGCTGCAGCCATTTGCGTTCTGGAAAATGACTTCTATTTCTGACCTTTCTTCTTTTTTCCCTCCCCCTCACCCCCAGCTTTGCATTCTCAAGGTCTTTCTTTTGACTTGAACTCAGACCCAAGGCAGGGAGGTCCCTAAATAGGATAAAAACAGTTGGGGAAGATTCTCGACATTCTCAAGAGGCTTCCAGATCTAAGGGCTGCACTTCCTGAGCACTTAAGTCAGTTTATGGTTCCTCTTCCAGAAGCAAGGGAAAGTAGCAGCCACTGCAAGAAGAAAATGTCCACCCAACTATTGGGCTATTGGGCAAGGATGGGGTGCATCTCACCACTAATGGTAGCAATATTTTTGCCAAGAGGTTTGGAAATTTGATAAGGAGAGCTTTAAACTGAGTTCTCAGGGGGAGGGAGAAACTCTTCTTAAGGGTAGGAAACCAGAAGGGGTGGTAGGGAATAGCCCAAATGATCAGCAGGAACAGGAGGAGTATTACAGCCCAACACTCTCAACATGGGTACTCTACAGGGCTGTGTGTTGAGCCCACTATTGTTTAGTATTTACACCTCTGACTGCACCCATACTCATCCTGAAAATAAAATCATCAAGTTTGCCGATGACACAACAGTAGTGGGACTCATCTCTGGTGGAGACGAGTCAGCCTACCGAGAGGAGGTGCATCGGCTGCTACGGTGGTGCAGAACCAACAATCTGATAATAAATATCAACAAGACCAAAGAACTTATAGTGGACTATCGAAAAAGAAAATCAGACACTCAGCCCCTGATTATTGATGGAGTTTGTGTAGAGCGGGTGATGGAGAGTAGGTTCTTAGGAGTTATTCTACAGGAGGATTTGACCTGGAGTGCCAACACTGAAGCACTGGTTAAGAAGGCCCAACAGAGATTATATCTTCTGAGACTTCTCAGGAGGGAACAACTGTCTAAGAAACTGTTGGTAACACCGGGGCTTTATAGAAAGCACTATCACTTACTGCCTCTGTGTCTGTTTTCCAGTTGCACAGTGGCAGATAGAAGGGCACTCCAGAGGGTCATAAACACTGCTGAGAGGATAGTGGGCTGTCCTCTTCCTCCTTTGGAAGAATTATACAACTCCAGATGCTCAAGGAAGACATCTAGAATTTTGAGAGACCCTTCGCATCCTGGCTACCAATTTTTTGAACTGTTGCCGTCTGGCAGGAGATACAGGACTCTTAGGTCAAGGACAAATAGACTAAAGAACAGTTTTTATCACAGAGCGGATCCAAGCTAAATGCGACAGTTTTAGCACTATCTTAATCAGTTTTAAGTAGTGTTTTAAATTTTGGCAATTTTAAGAGTTTTTAATATTTTGTATGGTGTTTTAATGTTTTATGTGTTTTGTATGCTTAGAGTGTGTAGTGGAACAGCACTCTAATTTCGTTGTGCATATTTTGCATATGCATAATGACCATAAAACTCTATTCTATTCTATTCTAAAATAGGTTAAGCAAAGGGCTTGTGAGAAGGATACACAGCCTTGTCTCTACACCAATGCGCAATGCATGCAAAACAAACAGGAGGAGCTGGAACACCTAATACTGTACAGCAAAATAAATATGATATAATCAGCATTACTGAAACCTGGTGGGATGAGGCTTATGATTGGAATGTTGTTATTGAACGGTATAACCTGTTTCAGAGGAAAAGGCCTAGTAAAAAAGGAGGAGGAGTTGCCTTATATATTAAGGGTGTTGATGCTGCTGAAGAAATCCAGGATACACAACTGGGAAGGATTTTTTTAAAGGACACTTCATTTTTTGTTTCGTTCTGTAACGAAACAAAAAAGAAAAATGAAATGGAAAAAAAGTGTTTCATGTCCATCTCTACGTTACAATGTTATATGTTTAAGTAATGAAACAAAAAAAACATTTGTGTCATGCTTCACATCCCAAAAGATCCACATTTTCAAGCCTGTAAGTCAGGGGTGCCCAAAGTTTTTTAGGAGGGCCACATTTGGTGCCTGACAATGTGTCAGGGGCCGGTTGCTCCCCGACCCTGCCACCCCACTGCAAGCCCCACCCATTGACCCATAAGCCCCACCCACTGACCCCTTGCAACCCCACCCACAGGAAGGAAGGTGGGAACCAAGGGAGGGAGGGAGGAAGGTGGAAACCAAGAGAGGAAGGAAGGAAGGTGGGGAACAAGGGAGGGAGGGAGGTGGGGACCAAGGGAGGAAGGAAAGGAAGGAAGGTGTGGACCAAGGGAGGGAGGAAAGAAGGAAGGTGGGGACCAAAGGAAGCACAGGGAGCCGTGACCACAGGTCGCCCCTTGGAAGAGGTGATCTGTGTGGCCTTGCAACCCCCCAAGCTCCCCAGCAGTGGCGACGGCTCGCCCGCCAGCCCACCCCAAAGCTCCTTGGCGGTGGCAGAGGCCCACTGGCCTGCCCACCCCCACACTTTCCCCTGTGGTGCCGGTGGCGGCAGACTGCCCAGCCGCCCAAGCTTCCCAGCGGTGTCAGTGTTGGCAGAAGATTTTTTTTAAAAAAAATGGGGCAAAGGAGGGGGAGGGAGGGGGTGGGCCAGCCAGCTGTGGGCCACTCAGAATGACCTGACGGGCCGGATTTGGACCCCGGGCCGGACTTTGGGCAGGCCTGCTGTAAGTGTTAAGGAATAAATCTGCCACTCTGGCCTTCCTAATCTCCCCCCCACACACACACACAGATCAATGAAGGCAAAGAATCCATGCCAGTCATTAAAACAGACCTTCTGAAGACCCTTCTAGTACTGGTATTTTATACAAAGGCTAAAGTGAGACAGAGCATCTAAGACAACTACTATTATTAATAGCCTATATAGAGTGGCATTGCAATTCAGAGGGATCATTCAGCCACATGTGTGGAACTGTGTATGCCTTAGAGGAAATATGCATACTTGGAACTGTGCATATTTTACAAGCGGTGAATTTAGCTTGAGTACCTGTCCTCGTATACCATTTTCAGACCTTAAAATTCAAAAGTAACAAGCAATGCAGATGTGAGAGGGCATGCTATTTAAAGTATTAAAAGCAAAAACAAAGACCTGTCACTCTGATATGTACTAATCAGTACAGCTGTATCTTCCAGACTTAATTTTGTGGACTTATCTTACATAAATATTATTTCTGGAGAGGAAGTTTGAATGTAAGTATTGAAGGAAATTCTGTATTCAGATATGGATTACTGGAGCCAATCATGAGGAGTTTTCTATTTGGTAAGTGGAAAGAATTATTTTCTCTTGGACGGAGGAAGAGTATGTTATTGTGGAAGTTAAAAAAAGAATTGTATCAGAAATACTTATGGTATTAGGTGGCCCTAGATATAGTGTGAACTGATTAAGCACATGCCTTTTGTCTTGTTTTGTTTAGTGTAGTGTACTCCAAACCTCAGAATATTCTTGAGACTGGCATCTAGTTTGTTCACCTAGTTTGGATAGACTCATGGCCCAACATAGGTCAAGTTTGGCCTTAGTTTCCTGATGAAAATAATGTTTATTAGGAACTCCAGATAGGCAAAATTAAGAAGAAATGTTTGCTTGCCTTGCAAAACACTCTTAAACCAAGTTACTCTTAAACTAAGCTATTACTGTATATTTTTAGTCTGGAACTTTGGTAGCCTCTAAAACCATTTTAGTAGATTCTTAAATAGGCCAGAAAGAGTGCTACTTTATAAGTATGTATGCATTGAAACCATTACATAGTTCATATTTTGTGAACTTTAGTTTTAAAAAAGCATTAGCAAGACTGCATAGTATCATTGTATGAACTGTCATGGGACAGAAGAGCCATTCTTCCAGAAAAAGCTCATGTTACATATAGGTTATGACTTTACAAAATTCAGATGGGAAACCTGGAGATGGAGAGTATTGGCAGAAAAAGCAGAAAACAAACCAAATGAAACCCTTCCCTATATCTCCATGGAAATAATAAGGCAGATATTAATTAATCAGATCACTGCTTAAAAGCTTTTATTGACATTTGTTTATTAAAAAGTGAATCATAGAAGAAAAATGGAAAGAATATGAGACAGAATGATCTCAACTCATTAAAGTCAGAGTTAAATATTTTTGTAGCTTTGTAACTTCCCAATACCAACTTCATAATCTTAGAAAATGCTCTTTTATTCCCATTGGAAATGTTTAGTGTAATTAGTTGATTCTTGGAAAAACATGACTTGTAATAAGTGAATTTGGTGATCTGAAGAACATCTAAAATCCGGTGGTGATTACGTGTTATGTGCTATCAGCTAGGAACTGACTTACAGTGACCCTATGAAGGTTTCTTGTAATGAAAATGATTTCACTATCTGTATTAAATGCATCTTGCTGTAATATGACAGTGACAGTAAGTTCTCATTCTAATTCATGATAGTTTAACTTGGCACTTTTTGGTTTCATGACACTGAAAAGCAGATTGAAATATGACAACCTCACTGCTGAAACCATTGAAAAATGCTCCCATATGGGACTATATCTGCATAAGGTTTGTAAAAGTGCTCAATGTGTGGATGTTTCACAGTTTTGGGAACCTGGAGGAGACTGGTGCCAGCATCCTCTCTTGAAGGAGGAGAAATTTTCTGTGACATGTAGAAAACCTGTTTATTAAGCAGCAGTACTTTGTGGGAAAGTTGCCATGCTATCTCATTTCTAGTGCTTTCTACATGAAGGCTATAAAATGTAGATGGGTCTTCCTTTATAATGTGGAGTGAGACAGAATAAACATATCAGTCTGTGAAGGACATGCATGGGGGAGGGCGAACACTAGAACATTTTTACTGTTCTTAAACAATGGAGAAATCATTTGAAGAATTCAGTGGGAATAAATAATTGCTAAGCAGACTGAAAAACTATAGACTGTAATGACAAAATTCTTAGAGAAGAAAATGAATTCAGTTACTTTTCAATTCTTATCAGAACAAAAACAATGGATTTATGTTTTCTAAACGACTTAATGTGTATTTTGTTTGTGTGTTTGTTTTAAGAGACAAAAGATGATTACTTGGCCTGCACCTAGAAGATAAAGATCTGTTTTCAATTCTTTTTATAATAAGAAGCACAATATTTTTCCTCTGCTACAGATTAAATTTCTGTGATGATGCAAATGAGACCACTATAATAAAACCTCTCTGAATTCACAGTAAGAAACCTAGGTGGACTGCTTGAGGCAAGTAAGAATGAAAGCCATTGTTACTGAAAAGGGAATGTAGAACCCAGTCTATGCAGCTGCCTTGAAATGTTGCAGAATTTTTTTCAGAAAGGTATCTGTAGTAATTTATTACAGCAATAGGAAAAACAAAACAAAACAAAACAAAAAGCATTCAGGAACCTTTTACACGTTAATTTCAGTGTGAGCTTTCATGAGTACAGCCTGTTTCTTCAGACACATGGAGAACAAACCTTAGCCACAGGTTTATGCTTGATGGTGAGGATGGGACCGAGTGTGAGGACACTGGAGAAGGGATCAATCTAAATGACAGCTAGCTATGTTAAAATGGGTAAAAGAAGTAAGAATGGAAAAAATTTAAGGAAATGCAGTTGAAAAAGTGTTGCATAAAGGGTACTATACCCCACATAAATTAAGTAGAATAGTTTTAAAAAAAACCTTGCCCTGTTGTTGCCATTGTAAAAAAGAGAAGGGTACTTTTGGGCATATGATTTGGAAGTTTGAAAAAGTGAGGAAATCTGGATTAATGTAGAAAATTGGTTAACAGAAATAACAAAAAAAGGATTCGGTTAAAAATAGATCATATGTTTTTAGGACTGGTGGAGAGAGAAGGCAAGTGGAGAGAAATAAAAAAGATTATGTATTATGGAACAGCAGCAATTGGGGGAAGGATGAAGGGAAATGGAAATATAATAAATGGAAAGATTACGTTTATCAGTTTTTCAAAAGGAAGGTAGAAGGGAAAAATAGGATTTTGAAGGAGTAGGAGAAGTTTATAGAATGTATAAAAGGAAAGCCTGAGAATGAGAAATGGGCCTGTCTTTCCCACCATGCATTGACGTCGTATAATTTGAGAAATAATTTACATTTATTGCTTGCTGGGGGATGGGGAAGATAATGAGGAAGGGCAATCAAGTCAGTTAAATATTATGGGACTAGATGTTTGAAATATAAGTGTATGTTCCTGAATATATGACAACAGCTCAAGATTTGTGATACTGATTCCTGAAGTACAGTTATCATTTCCTCAGAATCTTGTGGAAGCAACACAGAGAAAGGAAACAGGCCCAATGTAACACCAAGGTTCTTTCAGTGTCTTCATCACCAAAGACTGGTGAAGTAGGATGATGAATTTAACCCAGAGTTCTCTTCATTCCCTACTCCCCTCTTGTACTTGGAAAATTTGGGGGGAGTGATCTTGCAAAAACTTCATTTATTATGTCCTGAAGTATAGATTTTTGTGTCCATGCATACATATAAACATACAGTGGTACCTTGTATAAAGGAATTAATTCATTCTAAATGAAATTATGTTAAGCAAATTTTCCTTTATACAAATATCCCCTATGAATGCATTGAAAACGGAGTAATCCCATTTTTATGTTGTACGTATTTTCCCGACAGGTGATTCTGTTAAAGCAAACTTCCCCTATCTCCAGAATTTTTTTATGTTGTACAGATTTTATGTTATACAAACTGTTTGTTATACAAGGGTCCACTGTAAGTACCTTCTTCAGTCTGGTAAAGTCACCATGGTGGCTATGATTTTTGATGATTGAAGAGTTCCTCTTCCCATTCCCAAGACTTCTCACTGATGAAATCAGTAACACGAAGCCTCAGGACAGAATTTGGAAATGTTGAATTTCTGAAAAAAATCACTCCTGCTGATGACATCACCAGCCTCATTAAACAGAATTTCAGTGCTTGTCTCAGTCTAGTGTGAATGAAAATAGACAGTCACACCTTCTGTTTTCACAAACTGTATGAGTTAGACAAAGCATAATAGTTGAACTTGACAAAAACAGAATATATCCCTGGACTTTCTTCTCTCCATATGACTGCTTAATAGGATTGCAAGACATTGATGCTGGGCCAACTGTAATTACTAGACGACAATTATCATCTCAAACTGGATTACAGAGAAAGGGAGTTTTCTTTTCACCTTTACATATGGTTCCTGTCTTCGGCCGCTGCAACTTTACCTCCTTCCTTACAGATTTCTGTTCTAAAGCCTCTGTTTGCTGTCTCATATGCTTCTGTTCTCAAGCCTCAACTGCCCTGGAGAGATCTTTGGTCTTTCTTACAGTTAATGACTCTTTTACAAGCTGTCAGATTCTTATATAATTCTTTTATTTAACATTTTATTAAATATTTATTTATTTAATCATCGGGAATACTATGTCATGGTCAAGGAAGACTGCCAACTACTGGAATTTTGATCTTAATTTCTGTTCTATCTTGATTAAATTGATAGTTGCATGTACTACGAAAAAAGAAGGAAGAAGACTGACAGTCATACATTAAGCAGGATGCTTGCCAACTTGCTGCTTTATGGTAGAAAAGGAGACTTCTAGGGAAGCTGGAACATGTGAGTCCGATGCCATAATTTGCAGATTCTTGGCAATGAACTGGCATAGCATGGAGTGAGCTTATATACAATTGGGCAGCTTATGAACAGCAGCACATGGTTGTTTTAGTAAACTATGGCTCAAACTGCAGGCCATAATGACACTGAGTTGAATCTGCAGCAACTACTGCCACTGCACATGACCCAGTTCCTACTGCAGCGCTAAAATGGTGCCAGTGCACAGTCTTAAACTCCATACTAGGGCCTCTATAATCAGCCAGCCAATGCTGGGAGGTTTCCTGCTTATGGATTTGGGGGGCAGGGTGAAGAAAAGTTCTCACTCACAAAATATGCACTGGAGTGGCACCTTAAGCAAGAACACTGTTGTCACATGATGAATGTGGGAAGGCTTCCATGACACCTTAGCATTGATTGACCTGTGCCATGGAGGGCAGCTACGGCAGCTCCCTTTTTACTGTATGATAGGTGGGCAAGGAGTCTTAGTCTGGCACAAGCCATTTAAGGTATTTATTTATGATTTATTTATTTATTAGACTTGTATACCGCCTGTCTTCCCGAAGGAACTCCGGGCAGTTCAAAACAAACAAAAGATACAAACAAACCAAAACAATGAATATATCAGTGTAAAAACAATTAAACAACAATAAAATCAAACAAACGGGAGGTAGCAGATGGGGGGGAATTAGTCACCGAACGCCTCTTGGAACAGCAAGGTTTTTAATGCTTTCCTAAAGGCTAGCAGAGACTGTGCAAGGCGCACTTCGCTGGGGAGATGGTTCCACAAGACCGGGCCAGCCACAGAGAAGGCTCGGGATCGGGTGGAAGTTTTCCGAGCTTCCGTGGGTATGGGCACCCGCAGCATGTGCGCCCACGACAACCTAGTCAGTCGGGCCGATGTTGACCGCTGGGCGATTCGCTCTGCCAGGTAGTCAGGGCCCAGGCCATGGAGGGTTTTATAAATTAACCAAGACCTTGAATCTAATTTGGGACGCAACGGGCAACCAATTCAGATGAGCCAGAACTGGGGTGATGTGGTCAAACCGGCGCACACGCGCCACCAGTCTGGCCGCCGCATTCTGTACCCGCTGCAGTCACCAAAGGAGAGTCAAGGGCAACCCCATGTAGAGTGCGTTGCAATAGTCTACTCTCGAGATCACCAGCGCTTGCACCACAGTCCTGAGGGAGTCCCCACCTAGATAGGGATGAATCTGGGCTATCTGATGAAGATGAAAAAAAGGCAGACCTGGACACAGCAGCCACCTGGGCCTCCATAGAGAGTGCTGGGTCCAGGACTATGCCCAGATTCCGGACACTGTCCGATGGCCGGAGGGAAACGCCCTCCAAGGTGGGAAAAGGGCCTCCGTAGCCAGATGGGGAAGTCCCAAAGAACATAACCTCAGTCTTCTCAGGGTTGAGTTTGAGTCTTTTGGCCCTGGTCCATTCCATGACAGCATCCAGGCACTGGTCGAAGGTCCGGACAGCCTCATCTGCAGAGGTGGAAAAGGAGAGATAGAGCTGCATGTCATCAGCGTACTGATGACAGCAGACTCCAAATCTCCTTATGACCTCTGCCAGTGGGCTCATATAGATGTTAAACAGCATGGGAGAGGGGGATAATCCCTGTGGAACCCCACAAGGAAGTATCCATGGGGCCAACAGCTCCCCCCCCCCATGCTGCACACGCTGGGGGCGCTTTTCCAAGAAGGACCGGAACCAACTGAGGACAGTGCCTCCGATCCCAATCTCGGAGAGCCGACCCAGCAGGATACCGTGGTCAACGGTATCGAAGGCCGCTGACAAGTCCAGAAGGACCAACAGGGTAGAGCTACCCCTGTCGCCCCCCCCCCCGGAGGAGGTCATCTTGCAGAGCGACCAAGATCAAGGTATGCAAAAATAATTCCTTTACATGACTTTTTCCATCCTAGTTGTCACCAAAATGTGGCGGTGGCCTTTTCAGGGTGCCTTGGGGGAAACCACATAATTGCCAGATATTTATGTGCTTAAAGCAATCTCCTACTTGCAGTCAAAAAGTAACAGTTCATATGCAAATCAATCTACTAATAAATAATAAATAATACAGTGGACCCTCATATAACATGCAGTTTATTTAACAGAAATTCCACTTAAAGGACAAAAAATTCCAGAGATAGGAGAAAATCACTTAACAGAATCACCTATGGGGTGAATCCATACAACCGAAAAACTGTCGTGATTAAGGATTAACCCATTTTCAATGCATCATTGTGGGAAATTTGTACAAAGGAAAAATTGCTTAACAGAATTTCATTTGGAATGAATTAATTCCTTTATACAAGGTACCACTTTTATTTCTATTTAATCTTTATTTTGTTCATCTCATAAACCTTTCCTACGACAAGAATTTAAAAGCATTATTGGTACTGTACTATGGTAGTACCTGGGAGTATATTAACCACCATGGGAGTGAGAAGCATAGACCCAAGCAGTGCTGAGAGGAACAATATTTTTGTAATACAAATCCCAGAAAATTTAAGTGAGCATAAAATGTGGGTGTGCTGGCCAAGGGAGTCTGAAATCTATCCAAGCCGTGGAGCCAACCCTTGAAATTTTAAGATAGAAACATAGTTTGCTATGTTGTTTTATTACCAATTAGCTGAAATGACTTATGGAAATTTACTAGGCTTGTTTTTAAAGTTCTTGCATTCAGTGTATCACCATGGCTCGAAGGACAAACAAACAAGCAGTAAAAGAAGTCTGCATTTTCAAGCAATGTTTAGTGAACAGTGTTCTCATTACTAATCAGGTTCACTGGACTGATAATCAAAATGTGTGCAATATGAAAAGGTTGTCCAAGTAAGTTTCCACAAACACAGTGAAATCAAGTTGGATGAGAATCTGGGAACTAACGCATAAGTAAGATAGAATAATTGATTGCAGCCATGAAGCTAAGGAGACAAAATGATATACGGTAACATCATTGCCTGTCATCTAGCCCAGAATGGAAGCAAGGAATTATCTGAGGAGTGGACATCTGGAATGAAGTGTGTGTGAGAGTGTGTGAGTGTGTGTGCGCACGCGTGTGCACGCTGTGTGTGCTGTATGTATTCAGTGCATATATCCAGTGATTTTTCACAAAATAGCATTGGTCATACTTATCTTACTAAAACAATGCTGACTCCTTCAAGAGGTGCAAAATGATCAATATATTATTGAGTTTTGATTAAATATAAGGAATAAAAATACTACACACGTATATGTATTATCTCCATAAATGTACCAATTGACAGCACAAAGGGGGGATGCCTATGTTTCCAATTGTACCCTTGAACAGAAAGCAAATGCTTTTGTTAACTCTTAAATTGTTCATATTGCTAATAGCATAATGCTATGAGCACAAAATGCCTTCATTTTCCATTTCCATGATAGCACATAACTCTTCCCACATACTGAAAGAAAATCGTATTTGAAATGCTTCAGTTGTTGAATAGAAATCCAACAATCAAATCAGAGTGACCTTCCTAGCTTTTGATAATACAAGTTCCTGTAATTATTATTTATAGATACAATAAAATAATGGTTTACATACCACCCTTTTTGTTCATCTCAGAGTGCAAACAGAATCTCAAAGCAGTTCTTACCTTGAACTGTTAAAGTTGCTGATGCTTCTGCTTTCCCCACCATATTTTCTGCAACACAAGTATAGGAACCCATGTCTCCTGCCATAACTTTTCGTATTTTCAAGGTGTGATCATCACGGATTTCATATCTTTTAAAAAGAGACAGACATGTATCCGATTTATTTGGCTTATTGTTGCCTCTTGAGAATGAAATAAACAAACTGTAACCTAACAAGATTATCTGTACCACAACCAACTGGTCAAAGTCAACTAAGTGCAAAACATATGATCACTGCATATTTTTTTCTCTAATACTTGCATAAACACTCATTTTTCTATGAGGAAAAACATTCAGGAATCATAGCAGTAGGAACGATAATAACAGTAATAGTAGCAGCAGCAGAAAACTGAAACGAATGTTTGCAGCTTTAAGTGATTAAAAATAGAGCAGTCAAGTAAAATTTGCAAAGCAGAAGGCAAACCTTTTCACTGCACTATTGTTATTTTTTAGGCTGCCTCAGACCAAACCCCAAGCCAGACAACTGGCCAGCATATTCTCTGCCTTTGGAGAGGCATGAAGTTTCTAATACTGAACGTGGCTGGTGATGGAATATTTTGTATATTTAAAAGCACGGAACATGATCCAAGGACTTCTGCTACCTTGTTACATGCTCCATAAATGCTGAAGTAGCACACTAATCGGGTAAAAGAGTGTGAAGGGGATGCAGGAATTCATTTTCCTTTTATGGAAACTCACCTCCATCTCTTCTATTTCTAAAAGTTTAATTCTATGCCTCTTTACACCCTATTGTGTTCAGTGGAGCTTACTACCAACACAGTGTATCTAACATTTGTAACTGAAGGGGCTGTAAGAGCTGTAGGTTGTCAGACTTGCTTTTAATAGGGAAATCCACCCACAGTGCTTCAAGCATAATATAGTTTAAAGTAACTATATTATAAAGCTGACAGACACAAAAACAAAAACCGAACAAAGAGAACATATACATGATTTGATGTGATGGGAAGGGAAGGGGAATGGAAAGTAGAAGTGAGACAAATCCTTTAAATGGGAAGGAATGTTCATTATCCAAAACCTACATGTATTAATTGACTTGTTAATTCTACAGTATTTTCAACTCCAACAGCTGAATTTTAGAATAATCATGTAATTTTCACTTGCTTTTTTTCTGCAACTCCCTCTATATTTGTGACCTTATGTGCATATATTCTTCTAAAGGAAACACATGGAAACCTATGCATTGATAAATTTGCTTAGCTTTAAGGCACTACAAGATCCTTCCTTCCTTCCTTCCTGGTCTGTATATTTAGATACATAGTAAATCAAAGACCAAAACTTGCTCCATTTTTTTTTTTACAAAAGATGGACAAATTCTACTACACCTTCCTTTAGGCAGTTCTCCATCGTCTTTTCGCCATCTCACTGTTGGCACTGGATCACCACGTGCCTCACAGCTGAACTCTGCACTGTCATCTACGGTGACTGCCAAATTACTTGGTCTCTTCACAAAGGATGGTCTTTCTAAAGAAGAACAAAACAAAACATGATAGAGATTACATTTTAAAAGCATGAGACAATTATACATGCAACTCTGTACAGTTTTATGAAGTGAAGTGTAGAACTCTCTAGCATCATGAGGTTTTAATTAAAAATGGAGGAAAAATACGGAAAAAGAAAAATTCCTTTATATTTGCACCAAGAAAAGGAACTGAATAAAGGATAGCGGAACACACCAGCTAACTTGCAAGCATATTGTGATTTTGACATCATGCCCAATAAAATTAGACTAGGCATATGTTTACTTGCAGAACTATGATGAATTTGTGATCTTCTCCTTTGTCCCTTGTTCCTCAAAAGAGACACAATCAATACTGGAGGCTAATATAGCCTCTTTTCTACTAAGCATAACACCTTTCTTACTAATTCCTCCATCTGAAGAAAGATAGGCTCAGACATCAAAACATGAAAAGACTGGTGAAAACATAATGAACAGTGGGTATTGAGATAATTGTTATCACTAGGGTATCTAGAAATAGGGCATCAGATGATATGAAAAATGCATTCTGATAAGTAGAGATGGGCACGACTTAGCGGTATTCCCGTTTCCGTTTCCGTTACTCGTATCCGTTACTCTACGGAAACGGGAATTACTCCACCAGACTTCGAGCTCGAACCGACGAACGAACAATTTGGTCTGATTTGTCGTGCTCGTTACTTGCATCGCGCAATGCCAAGCGGCACAGAAAAAAAGTTTTTAAAAGTTAAAAAAAACCCCGATTCCCGGCCCTAAAAGTAGGCGAAAACTGTCTGAGGGCACCTACCAGGCCAGAAGGGTGTTTTATTTGGGGGGGGGGTTCCCCGCCCCCCTCTCCTTGGCTATTGCTACTGCTGCGCTGCTGGTACCAGGCTGGGAGGGCACATCCATTTGCCATGCAGTGCGGGGGATCCAAAATGGCGACCGCAATATTTTTTTTGAAATCGTTGCCCAAAACCCCACCAAAGCACCACAGAAACATGTGGAAATTAGCTATTTTAAATGCTTGAATTTTTACAGTAGCAGCAGTTGGTTTTTCTTGCAAAAAAAGTCTCCGTTGATTTTATTTTATTTTATTTTATTTTATTTTTTTACACCTGCACATTCGCAATGATGGGCTCGCCCATGGGAGTGGACCATGCAAAGTTTTGGAGCCATTCCACCAATCGCATGGCCAGGTTTTGCTGACTGTACCAGGCTGGGAGGGCGCATCCATTTGCCATGCGGTGGGGGGGGGGATCCAAAATGGCGACCGCAATATTTTTTTTGAAATCGTTGCCCAAAACCCCACCAAAGCACCACAGAAACATGCGAAAATTAGCTATTTTAAATGCTTGAATTTTTACAGTAGCAGCAGTGGGTTTTTCTTGCAAAAAAAAGTCTCCGTTTATTTTATTTTATTTTATTTTATTTTATTTTATTTTATTTTATTACACCTGCACATTTGCAATGATGGGCTCGCCCATGGGAGTAGACCATGCAAATTTTCCACCAATCGTATGGCCACTTGGCCAGGTTGACCACAGAGACTTCTGGGATGTGCCAATTGGGCAAAAACAGCCCACTAATTGTAGCCCAAACCCGAACCCTAAGCCTAACCCATACGCCAGTACACTGTCCTTCTAAGTGGGTCAGAGAGGCACCCAGATGCACCCCAATACTCACCCTAACCTCACCCGTAACTAGCCTAACCCTAGCCGTTGCGCTAATCCGTCTTAACCCTAAGCCAGATCTACTTGCATTGCACTACATGCAAGTGCGTGAGACACAGCGGGTGCAAAGAGTCTGCCAGTCTGTCACTTGTGGCTCTGGCTGACTCCTGCAGCTCCCTCCAGGAGCCCGCTACCCCCTCCCCAAACCAGTACTAACAAAAACGAAAAAACAAAAAAACGAACCGACTAATTTTTTCAAATTTTCGCGAAAAACGGAAACGAGCCGAAACGGAACCGGCCCGACTAACGACAACTCGAAAAATTTTTTTTTCAAGTCGTGCCCATCTCTACTGATAAGTAATTCTGGGTTGAACTATAAGCTCCATGATTCCCATAAAAATGGCATCCACTGCTGGTCTTTTCAGTAGCTGCGAATTCCTTGTTTATCATGCCAGGATATCATATATAGCACAGAATGTTAAGCTTAATAAACTGAATTATGAGTGTTGATAAATACTGATATTTCAAGAAGTCCTTTTTCGGGACCCAGTCATATGTGCTTCTAGACGTTTTACTCTGTCATGAGCAAAATATTCATTAGGCAAGTGTCAGTGCAATGCTTAGCTGCCAAATTTGTATTTACGTTGAACTTTCTTTCTGATAAAACTTCTTAAAGATGAATAATTCTGTACCTAAAACTGTGAGCTCTGCTACTTCACTCTCTCTTTCCCCCACCATGTTTGTTCCAACACAGACGTATTTGCCCGCATCGTTCTTCCTTGTGTAGGTGATCATCAGTTTTCCTCCTCTGATCTAAAACAGGAAATACACAAATAACAACAAATAAGAACTTCTCCAAAAATCTTCAGTCTTAAATGGTGAAACATTCTGGAAACCTATTGTATACTCTCTATCAGATCAATAAGCTAGTAGATCATTAGCTTGAAAACAGCTGTATCATACTGTCCTAGCCAAATCCTTCTGGTGTGAGAGGTTGTTCATCTATAGATATTTCCCATTCTGATCTAGTTTCTACTTGAAATGCAATTAAACTGGAAGAATTGATGATGGCCTTTATATTTTGACTGTAGCCTTTCCATTCATGTATACTCGCCTTGGGCAAAAGAGAATTCTCTAGCCTCAACCCCACCCAACCCAACCCCTTTATTTGCAATGTCTTTCTTGTAAAACAAAATTGAGTGCACTGTGTGAAATTCGGTTTTCAATACTCTCCACATTTCATGACAATATTTACCTCTTGACAATTTGATTTAGAAACTAGAAAGAATTATACAATAGCAGATTTTAATGTTTACTATTGATTTTTCTGATTGTACTCAATGGGAAAAATCACTCCATCAAGGTATACTACCTCATCATACTACCTCATCAATGAGCTGGAGTTTTGTGTTATTGTTTAACTTCATTAAGGATATTTGGGTTATATTTAATTTATAAAATCCTCCTGTTAAATGTTATTGGTACAAGCAAAGTAGTTTAAAGCAAACCTGGAATTATTTTTATTTAAAGTAAACCCCTATACCATCATCCTCAAAATTTGAGAAGTTTGTTATGGGTAAAGAAAGAAACACATGAGACATTAATTGGCACTGCTGGAAGTTCTTGGTGAAGAAAAGTATTTAGAGCTGTATTTCATGGAACAGGGGTAGTGGAATTAGAAAATCTTTTGAGAATATTTATCCTCCTCTTAAAATTATTGAGAATGAATTTGGCCTTACTGCTTGAAGACTGAGACTGATTCTACAGCTCAGAAGGCAATTTCTAATTGTCAAATTTGCAATACAATTTTAGCTCAGTAATGCAGAATTTGTATTGCCCCCCCACTCGAAATGACCAGGCGAGACAGTGTGCTGGGGGTAAATGGGCCACACTTTATTGACACATATAGCCAAACATCAACAACGACAACAGGAGGGGCCAGGCATCCATAACTTGGTTGGAACCCCGGGGTCTCCCGGGACCCCTCCAACCGGGCAGCATCGGGCGAGCCACGAACCCCCAGGTGGTGCAGTCGTCCGACAGCACCCACCAGGCCAGTCGATTTATTTAATCCTCCGTGCCCCTTCTGTCACCCATCTGGGAGATTCCCAGGGCAGGGAGGCGTTTCCTCTCCCCCACCCCAGCACCGAGACCTCCTGGCCCGCAGTGCTGTGGATGAGGAGGTTTGTGTCCAGCTGTTAATTTTATGCTCACCGCTGCCCTCCATCAGCTTTTAGCCGCCATAGTGTGACCAGTGTGGAAATGCCCCAAACCTGTCAACTCCCAGGCACCAGTGTGGGATAGGCGAAAAATCCCCGCCCTCAACAGCCAATCCAGAGTGCGGGTCAAAAATTCCTATCCGGCCCCAAAACTTGGCGACCAGTCAGACTCACACTAGCCCTAACGCGGAGGGTGGGTGGGGAACTGCTCCGGCTAGGCCCGACCGCAGAGCGGAGCCGCACTGTGGGGTCGGCCGCCTATGCGGCCCTCAAGATGGCGCCCGCCACGCGGCGCCCACTGTGTAGCCGGCGTTCGGGGGTCTTCCTTCCCCGAACGCCGGAAGAAGACTGACTGGTGTTTGGGGGGAGGAGCCGCCCTTTCTAGGGCGCTCCTCCCCCTCCCTCTCAGGATTCCCAGCTCCTGTCTCGCCCCTCGCCATTCTCGCGAGGGGCAAGTCGGCTCCGCGGGCGGACAAGCCACCCGCGGAGCGTGCATTCTTACTAATACCAAGATAAGACAGCATGAACTCTATCACTTACATCTGGTAGCACAATTTCCTAATGGAATCAATTTCTGTCATGGATACTGAATGTGAAAAGGTAGTTGGAAAAATCCTATAGCATCTTTTAAAAATAGTTGTTATTGGATTATCATAATAGGCTATGTATGTCTTTCCCATTGTTGGCAATGTGTTGCATCACACTTGCTAAATAAATAATTTTCTTAAACCTCCTCTAGAAGCAATAGGTCTATGTAAGATTGATTATGAAAGCATGGTAGCAGATGGATAGACTCACAAAAAGAAAGAACTTAAATGATTAACAAAAAAGAGGAAAATGAAGGAACAGACAGAGAATATGGAATGTGGTATTTATAGTAGGTAATCAGAGCAGATACCAAAGTTTATACAGTGGAACCTCGTATAACAAACGGTTTGTATAACATAAAATCTGTACAACATAAACAATTCCGGAGATAGGGGAAATTTGCTTAACAGAATCACCTATGGCGAGAATCTGTACAACATAAAAATGGGATTACTCCATTTTCAATGCATTCCTATGGGAATTTGTATAAAGGAAAATTTGCTTAACATAATTTCATTTGGAACGAATTAATTCCTTTATACAAGGTACCACTGTATTCACTGAGTTAGGTTAAACAGAGGTGTTAGAATAAATAAAACATTTCCTGATCACATATTCTCAACAGCCTAATGGGGAAAGCTGTCCTTCTTGTAGCTGCTTTTCAGTAATTGATTTATACATTCCTGCACATGCTCACTTGTTACTTTGGAACTTTCTACTTGAAGCTATAAAAAAGTAATCTGTATGATTAATTGGTAAGACCCATTTTACACATACATGTTTGATTATTTTCCCACTTTCAAAAAAGCAATAACGTTTTGCTGTTTTATTGTTGAGATTAACTCTGTGTCCTCTTTTGCAAACTCAGACAGAAAATACAAGCTGGGCTCAAGAACTATCCTTCCCCAATATGGACTCCATGCTATACTATGGATAGTAATTCTTCAGGTGGAAACCTCTCTGATTTTTCAGAGTCCCAAATGGAGAGCCCCCACATATCTCCACTTCAAAATCATTGCTCTCTACATATAAGAGAATCACAAAACTGCATGTGGAGGGGCGTGACCAGAGGAAACCATGCTATCGATGTATACACTGGATAATAGGTTTATTTCATTAGCAATATATCCTTACCTATCTAACACCCTTACACAAAACTGTATGTAGTAAAGAGGGCAGCGTTTTCTTTTACCCCCCCCCCCCAAAAAAACAGCTGACATACTACTCTTAGTATAATAGATATTTATGTCTTTATTATAAGTGATCAAAGGAAATCAATTCAAGCGACATCAAGAATGCCACTCTCCTGATTTCACAATGCAGCTTGTGTGATGAAACGTGAAAGGCTTTTGCACACACTGAAAAGCCTCTTATGCATGTCACCAATTACTAGAACTTCTTGCTCATCACAAAAGGTGATTTTCAGCTTCATACATCAGTTCAGATTCATTTCAACCTAGTGAGCTAGGGAAAACTATTAACTGCTACAGTTAAATAATACAGGCAGTGGATTTCCTACTTAGACCTGGAACCAAAATCCTAATCTCATTTGATTTGAACTGAGGAAGTATGATACAGTAATCACAGCTGTATCAAACCAGCTTTGAAAAATATCCAGATATACCCCTCTTTTCACAAACAGCAGGTTAGGTTGTTGTTGTTGTTGTTCAGTCGTTCAGTCACGTCCGTCGTTCAGTCATGTCCGACTCTGGTCCATGGGGTCTTCGTGACCCCATGGACCAGAGCTCGCCAGGCCTTCCTATCCTCCACTGCCTCCCAGAGTTTTGTCAAATTCATTTGGGTTGCATCGATGACACCATCCAACCATCTCATTCTCTGTCGTCCTCTTTTCCTTTTGCCTTTGATTTTTCCCAGCATCAGGGACTTTTCCAGGGAGTCCTCTCTTCTCATGAGGTGGCCAAAATACTGGAGCCTCGGCTTCAAAATCTGTCCTTCCAGTGAACATTCGGGGTTGATTTCTTTCAGAATGGATAGGTTTGATCTCCTTGCAGTCCAGGGGACTCTCAAGACTCTCCTCCAGCACCACAGCTCAAAAGCATCAATTCTGCGGCGATCAGCCTTCTTTATAGTCCAGCTCTCACTTCCATACATCACTACTGGAAAAACCATGGCTTTAACCATCCTGACCTTAGTTGGCAAAGTGATGTCTCTGCAGGTTAGGTACTAAACCTAATTTTCATTTCTACCACTTTTACAGTTAGAGGTGCACACTACCATCTATAGTTTGAAATAGTACTACCTGAAACGGGTTTACCACCTTGCCTGTGCATTTCCATGTGCATTTTGGCTTCCTTCTGAGTGATAAAAAGGGCTAAAGGAAAATCAGCCCCACAGAAAAAAGGAATTCTGAATATCTCCTTACAAGAGTCTGTAATCCCACTGTGGTATAAAGAGATTATATTAAAATACCATCTCTCCCTTTAATTCCACTTTACTGGATAATTTCCAGACAGGCTCTAACATTTAATTCTTGGACAAAGTCATAGAGCATGTAGTGACATTCTGGCACTATGCATTTCTGAATGAGCACAATAATGTAATCTACTTCAATTGACCTTAGGTCCATAATATGGACAATCACATTGGCTTACTTTGATTACAGATTTACATTTACAATTGGCTGTGAGAAGTGCATCCCAGTTCAGCTTTAAATACCACTAACCATCATGTCCCTCAGGAGCAGCTGAGTTGGCACTTATCATCACTGTTTTGTGGTGGGTTTGGTTCTTCTTATAGCATGGTTTCTAAAAGTGTTTTAGTAATTCTGGTTGATGCACTGGCTGCTGGCCTGTGATGTTTCTTACTTACTTAAAATATTTTCACCCCTCAAGAGATCATCTTACCAGGCACCAAAGCCATGTCAGTACCAAGAGCCTTGTGGCGCAGTGGTTAAATGCCTGTACTGCAGGTAAAACTGTGCTCACGACCTGGGTTCAATCCCAGGTAGCAGGCTCAAGGTTCACTCAGCCTTCCATCCTTCCGAGGTCGGTAAAATGAGTACCCAGCTTGCTGGGGGGGGCAATGTGTAGCCTGCACACTGTAATTAAAAAATTGTAAACCGCCCAGAGACTACTTGTAGTGGTATGGGGCGGTATATAAGCAGACTTTGCTTTGCTTTGCTTTACCATGACTCAGTCTAAACACTGATTGAGATAGATCTAAGCTATCAGTTTCCTCCAAGAATGCCTGAAGCTGGTCAACCACCACCCTCTCAATCAACTTGCTCAAGAATTAGCAATAGGCCTATGGTTACTAAAATCACCTGTTGCAAAAATTGATTTCTTTGAAAGAGGTCATATAATGGTCTCCTTTAAACGAGAAGGTAAGTAGCCCTTTTGTAGAGACACATTAATGTTGTATATGGCCTAGTTAATTCCTTTGCTGATTTTAAGAATTACAATGGGTAAAGATCTAGATGAGGTGGCTTTGCAGCAACCAAGCATGTTATCCAAATCTTCAGGCCACAAGAAATAAAGCTAATTCAATTTAACCTGACTAGACAGCGCTTCACCCATCTCCTTCAGATCTACTGTTATCAACAAGGAATTAGGGTCTTGATGGATACTTCCAACCTTGGATTAAAAGTGGGCAGCCAGTCTATAGCAGTTATCAACAATTATTTTTGTCCTGAAAATATGAGGCTATGGACAAAACTGGAAAGTTCTGCTTCTCAGTTAGGGAATAATAGGTTCTTTTAGTAGACTCAAGTTTATGCTGGTATCTTCCAGATGTTTTCCTAACTGCCAAGAACTTGAATATCATGAGAGCATCTTCCATCTGCTCTCTAGTCTTCCTCTTTTTATCTCCTCTGAAAACCAAACAGAACACTAGGTTCTACAATGAAGTGGGCCTTCTGATGATGTCAACATATCACGTAATCTCTCAAAACTAATATGACCAGAATGCCAACCATAACAGCTACAAATCCCTCCCCAGGACATCTGGAAACCAATAGGAGCATCAGTCATTCAGGTAGACCATAATAATAGCATTACAGATGGAAATGAAATGAAATATGAATCAAAACACCTACCCAACCAGGCTGGTTCATGGTTCATTTTATGAACCAGTTCAGAGGTGCTGTTTCATCAAAGCAAAATGAAACACCAAGCTTTTCTCCTTTTGCAAAAGCGGATGCTTGCTCACCCCATAAGAACATAAGAAAAGCGTTGCTGGAACAGGCCACAGCCCATCCACTCCAGCATTCTGTCTCACACAGCAGCTCACCATTTGCTTCAGGGTATTCCCAAGCAGATGACTTCAATTGTTTGCAATTCCCTGCAAATGGCACTGAGAGATATCCTGCTAATCTCTCCAACCTGGAGGTTGTCCTTAGGCATCCATAACGGTAGCTATTGATACTCTTGTTCTCCATGAACTTGTCCAATCCTTTCTTAAAGCTGTCAAGGCTGACAGCTGTCACCACTTCTTCTGGCAAGGACGTCCACAGACCAGTGATCCTCAGGGTGAAAAAGTACTTTCCATTATTTGTTTGAGATCTAGCACCCAAAAGTTTCATGGAGTGCCCCCTAGTTCTAGTGGTGTGTGATAAGGAAAACAGCTTCTCCTTATCTACTTTGTCCACACCGTGCATGATTTTATAAACTTCAATCATGTCACCTCTTAGGCGCCATCGTTCAAGAGTGAAGAGGCCCAGCCTTTGCAGCCTCAGGTGGTAAGGAAGGTGTTTCAGTCCCCTAATCATTCTGGTTGCCCTCCTCTGCACTTTTCCATTTCCATAATATTCCTCTGGAGGTATGGTGACCGTATACAATACAGATGGGGCCTCACCATAGATTTAAAAGAGGCAAAATTACACTTGCTGACTTATTTTCTATGCCCTTCCTAATGATCCCTATCATTGAGTTTGCTCTTTTCACTGCAGCGGCACACTCGGTTGACACCTTCATTAAGCTGTCCACCAGGACACCAAGGTCCCTTTCCTGGTTTGTTGTAGAGAGTTCTGACACCATCAGTTTATAAATGCAATTGGTCCCCCCCGCCAACGTGCATCACTCTGCACTTGCTAATGTTGAAGCTCATTTGCCACTGGTTTGCCCACTCCCCCAGTGTCAAGAGATCCCTCTGGAGCTCCTCACAATCTCTCTCAGTTTTTACTACCCTGTATAATTTAGTGTCGTTGGCAAATTTGGCTACCTTGCTATTTACTCCTACTTCTAGATAATTTATGAAGAGGATGAAAAGCAGGAACCCCAGTACAGAACCTTGGGGGACCCCCACTCTTACCTCCCTCCACTTGGAGAAGTGTCCACTTAGTGCTACTCTCTGTTTCATGTACCTTAGCCAGTTCATGAAGCAGGAAAAGATCCTTGCAAAAGCCATGTTGGCTCTCCTTCAGCAGCGCCTTCTCTTCTATGTGCCTATTAATTTTATCGTTTAGGATGGTTTCCATCACTTTACCTGGGACACATGTCAAACTGATTGGTCAGTAATTTCCTGGATCACCTCTGGATCCTTTTTTGAAGAATGGTGTTACATTCACGACCTTCCAGTCCTCAGCCACAACACCTGATTTGAGGGAAAGATTATATATTTTGGCTGGGACATCAGCAATTTCACCTTTATGTTCCTTGAGAACTCGTGTGGATGGATGCCATCTGGTCCTGGTGATTTGTTAGCATTTAGTTAAACAAGACATGGAAGGACCTCCTTATTTGTGTTCTTACTTCTAATTTAAAGAAGTCCTTGTTACTACTTTGAGCATTTCTAGCTGTACACTCCTCAAAGTCTTGCGTTCCTTTCCTGACTGTTGCCTTGCATTTGTTCTGCCGGACTTAATGTTTCTGCCTGTTGACCTTGTTTGGACAAGCCTTCCATCTTCTAAATTTGCTTTTCTTGCTTTTGAACACTTCCTGAACAGCTCCTGTAAGCCACAACAGAGACCTCTTGGACCTGGCAGTGACCCTTTCCCTTTTGGGTATGCATTCCATTTGGGCCTCTGTTATTGTTATTATACCCCTTTCCCACTGTTGCCTGTACCTAACTGCTCCTGAAACCACTAACTCTGCTACCACTGCAGGTGGCATTCTCAGAGGCATCAGGCCCAAGTTTCCATTCCGGGAGCATGAATGCACTCTCTGAACATACACACACTGCAGTTGCAAAGGAGGCAGTGGCAGGAACAGGTATGGCCTCCCAGGCGTAAATCAGAAAAACAAGCCACAAACTCATTTTTCCAGAGGTTCTTGGTAAGCCCATGATCCATCACAAACCACAGATTTTCCAGCCCACGCCCATCTCTAAATAGGAACCTCTTCTCTGTGGAGAGGTACAGTTGTGATGGGTCCAAATATCAGCAGTTCATCTGACTATGACAAAAGAGAAAACTCAAGGTTCACCATCTTCAGACCATCCTCCCCCTGCCCTGACATGAACATCAGGTCTAGAGCATGATTTGCAACATGTATTTAAGTATTCAAGGCAAAATTCATCAGTATTTAAAACAAAATTCAACCACTGCTAACAAGTATTTTATTTTGGTTTGCTAACCTGTAATTTTCCAAGCAAAAATGCTTCACAGGACAATTCTCGTTTCCCTCTAAAAAGATCAAAGTACCCCAAAGCCTATTCATACAGCTCATACAAAGATGACTTTTGAAGTCACATCTTAGCTTTTCCACTTCATAATTAGTTTCAAAGTTTGACATAGCTGTGCTCAAAGGCTAAGAACTCTGATCACAAATGACAATTTAGACAGAAGATGGATGTGGTAGAAAAAGCAAGATTCATGGAAAGCTGCATTAGGCAGTCTAATACCTTCACTGGCTGGAAGAACCATGTTCACGGTGTGAAGTGCTTCACTACAACTGCCTACAGCTAGAAATCTACCCCTGAAAACTTGACATTGCCAGGAAGACAGGACTCTTACTATCACTGTAGGACATATGCATGCAAAGATGACAGTTACTGAGATAGATGAACATGCAGACGTAACTTATAATGTA
This sequence comes from Phrynocephalus guinanensis, assembly GCA_037367245.1. Classification (NCBI taxonomy): domain Eukaryota; kingdom Metazoa; phylum Chordata; class Lepidosauria; order Squamata; family Agamidae; genus Phrynocephalus; species Phrynocephalus guinanensis. Next base: position 80,976,218 of record CM074736.1, read on the forward strand.
TTGCATACAAATGTCATTTTTTTGCCTTTGGCACAGATTGTGGGAGCGCAGGGCAAAAAGAATGTTCTTTATCATCTAGAAAACTAGCAGTGCATCAAGTCGGAGGAAGATTTGAGGTATGGAAAAACAAATGCTAAATGTAAAATGAATCTTCTGGGCTGTATATTGTCCCTCATTATTGTTAGCCACCTTGGGTCCTTTTCCAAGGAGAAAGGTGGGGATATATATATATATAATCATTTTTACCAGGATTAACATAAACTATTCACATGTTTAGGGAAATATTTTCTATGGTGTTGAATATCTTTAACCCTTCTAACAATTTTATGAGAAATTTTATGCAAACCACAATGTGTTTCTCTCTCAGATCCCTTTGTTTTCTTACAAAGATATATAGTAGAAAAAGTGAACATTCACTAAAGAACATAAAAAAGTTGATGAACACTGCAATAAAAGTGTTTAGGGGAAAACATATCTGCATGCACATACATACAAGTAAACATGAGATACAAACTCACACTCACATATAAATATATAGAGGCTATTCTCGGTCCCTACATTAAGAAATATAATATAAGAATATTATATTATATTGTTCAGAATATTTGGAGGAGAAGTACTTTTAAAGAGCTTACATCTACACAAAAGCAATTACCATATATGCTCAAATATAAGCCAACCCGAATATAAGCCAAGGCTTTTTTTAAACCACAAAATACTGGTAAAACTTATTGATTTGAGTATAAGCCCGGAGGTTATATTTGAGTACATATGATTGTAGGGTAGTTGTTCCAAAGGGCTCCCGCAGTTCCTGGTCGTGGTTCTTAGATGTTTCTGGCACTTGCTGGCCGCTTCTTGCTGCTTGCGCGGTGCCCCTCATTGGCTGGCTGCCAAGAAGGCATTCCCTGGCCAGATAAAAAGGGGGGAGCCAGCTGAGCAGTGCTCTGTTCTTTGAACAGGCATGAGATGGGGCGGGAGATCAAAGAGAGTGCCTGCTGTAGCCTGGTAGCTCCCAGGGAGATCTCAAAAGGGGATCTGGCAGAGTAGCACTTCAGTCTCCTATTTCCTGGCGCTCCACCGTGACAAGAGCAAAGCTGGGGAGATCCGATCAGGCAGGAGATCAAGTGGAAGATAAGATATTGCAAGCAGAGGCAGCTGAGCAGCACTCCCATCCCGTCTTGCCCAGTGCTCCACTGCAGTGAGGGCAAAGCCAGGAAGATCCGGAGACTGGGTGAGAGATAACAGAGCTGCCACCGGTGTTCACTCATCCCGTTTGCTCCGAGAGTGCTGCCTGCTGCCACAATCCCATTGTGCTTAAGGCAAGGAGACCTCAGTCACTAGAACAAAGGGGGCTGATAGGGACAAAGGGGAGCTCAGGACGACATGTCACGTGGCCAAGATGGCAGCAGAATGGGTAGGACTAGTGCTCTGCTGCCTTCCCCAAGCCGGCTACCGTATTCACTCGAATATAAGCCAAGGGAGGTTTTTTCAACCAAAAATAAGGGCTGAAAAACTTGGCTTATATTCGAGTATATACTGTACATTGAAAAAGAATCTGTGTGACATACAATTAGTCATCAATCATAATTTCAAATTTCCTAGTTTCTCAGATAATTTGTTTTGGCTGAAGATAGTCTTTAGCACTTGGGGGCATTAGAACTGGATGACATGATGTGATGTCTCTAGATTGGATCCAGATTTACTTAACAGTATTTTGGTCCCATTTAAGAAAATGAACAAAATATGTATAATTTCATCCAATTAAGTCTAACTGAAATTCAAGTCAATTATTTTAGCCTAGATCTAATATACTATTTATATTTCTTTCTCGGGGCCCTCTTGTCACGTCCCAATCAGACAAATTTTCCAGTGCAACGCCTTGGCCTCTGGGATGGGCAAACACTCAGTACCTGTGGAAGCATGACCCAAAGGGAGAAAACATAGCTTCAGTGGTAGACAAAAGAGGAAGACCTCCTTCCAACCCATAAGAGCAATACAGAGGAAATCTAGGGTACAGCTAGATAGTTAAGAGAGCTTCAGTCTGGGAAAGGCTTCTTCAAGTGCAAAAGTTTATTGAGGCTCAGGCTTTTCTCAGAGGATGCCATAGTTCTAGATAGCTCACAATAAGTCTTGGGCACACCTCCTAGAAAAAGCAGTATATACACTTCTGGCTCATGAAGGTTCAGTCCTGGGATCAAAGTTCATTGGAGCTTGCTGAGCAAACATTGCTGTGAAAGACGTTGAGTGTCTTTGTACTGTTCTATGTTCTTCCCATTCTCTCTCCTAGATAATAATATTGGACCCTCGACCTGGATACACTTCCTTGGAACTGATGTTACTGTGAAGACTTGACTTGCCTGGTTGCCTGCACTTGTTAACTCTTTGAAGCCTTATGGGTATTAATCTGCTTCTTCACCTCCTACTGACATTACCACTGGGAAGCAGGACATCTTTCAATACTCATAACCACTTTTAAGTTGTTTGCCAAAATTGGTATTGTATAATATACTGCAGCATGATGGAGCTATCAATCAAATGCTGGTAAAATTTAAAACAGCTGTATAAACTCTGTGTGATGAGGGTGGTGGAGGAAGAGGAGGAGAAAATATTCAGAGTGGAAATATAAAGGAATATGGGAAAGTGAAAAAAATACACTCATAAATGTATTTAGAAAAATATTACTACCCCAAGCTGCACTGGAATATGATTGGATTTAATAGAATGTTCCCCAACCTCGGTTCCCCAAATGTTCTTGGACTAAAATTTCCTGAAGATTAGTGGGATTTGCTGTCCAAGAACCCATGGGGAACCGAGATTGGGAACCACTCCTGCTGAACAGAGTGAACAGCAGACCTCATTTCTAACTAGAGATGGACACAAAAGGAAAAACAAAACGCTGTTTCATGATTTTGTTATGAAGTGAAATGGTAGTTCATTTCATTTCATCACGAAACACATTCTACCATCTTTTGCTCTAGAAACAAAATGCTTTATCCTAGAGGCACCATATTTGGTGGGTAGCTTCATTGGACTCTTCTCTTTAAGCTCGGCAAATTTGGAGACGTTTGGGGTTCAGGTGGCCAAGTTATTAAACTCCAAATTGGGTCCCACATGGAAAAAGAGGAAGAGGGAAAATGTCATTTTAAAATCAACCCTCCCTGTGCTGTGGAATGCAAAGGAGGGGAGTAAAGGTGATGTCTTGCTTGGAAGGCTTGCTTAGCGATAATGCAATAAAACCCCAGTTTCACACTCTGAAACAGCAAGAGACAATTTATGGCCCCGACTGCCTGTGCTTCCAAAGGCAAGCGGAAATAGAACAGAATAGAATCAACCCCCATCCTTTGCATTCCACAGCACAGAGAGGCCTGGGTTTAAAACAACATTTTTCCTCTTTCTCTTTTTCCATGGGGGACCCACTTTGGAGTTTAATAACTCAGTCCCCTGAAACCCCAAACCTCTCCAAATTTGGAGGGCTTACAGGGAAGAGTCCAAGGAAGCTACCCACCAACTGTGGTACCTCTAGGACACAGGGAAGCCATTTTATAGCATAACAAATCATTTCATTTTTTTCTTTTTGTTCCAAAAATTATTTTAAAAATTCATTAATAATGAAAGGAAAGGAAAGGAAAGGAAAGGAAAGGAAAGGAAAGGAAAGGAAAGGAAAGGAAAGGAAAGGAAAAAAAAAAAACAAAACAAAATGCTATATTTTCATTTTGTGACCACCTTTATGTCTAACCTTTTAAATAGTCTGAACTTGACAACTGTTGCTGAGAGAGTATTGTTTTGGTTGACTGACAGCTCTAATGCCTGAAATGCAGATTGCCCTGGCTCTGGACATGAAAACAACTGAAACGCAGTCTTAGTTTTTAAAACAGGGTTCTAAGGATTAGTGCTGGAGAACTGAAAGACAACTAATTCAAGGTAGATCAATGTGATTACTCGCAGCTTCCAAGTGCATCTTCTTCTCTCCCTTTAAACTTTATAATTTAATTACAAATGGACACAAACATCCAATGTTGTCTTTATAAGGAAAACATATTTTTTCAAGCCTATGACATTTCACCAGGCACAGAAATATAATCCTACTGTTCTTTCAGTTATATTTTCAATTTTTAAAAAAGTCAATATATGGTTAAAATGTGGAACAATCAAAATGTATCCAATATATATAAAACATTTCAACTCTGTGAAACAAATTCAAAATTTTAAAAAAGATTTTTAAAAGGGAATAATTAATACTTATGGTGAAAAAAAAGAGAGAGGCAAACATAGGGGATAACTCATTAATCAAGCATTTTGTCCTAGAGTGAACCATGGGAAGATGACAGGAAGTATAAATACTTGTTGTGACTGGAATAATTAGCTAAAGGGGGGTCAGATAGGGAAAATGAATCATTCCTCAAACACTACATTTTTCACCTGAGTTTCTCCATGGGAGCAATGTTCCATAGATACTGAAAAATTTCTACCCCCTTCGGTTTAGTACAATCTCCATTTGAGGTGCTGTTTGTGATGTAATTCACTAATTTTGTGGAGAAAAAACAAGAGTTACCAAAGAAGGTGAAATATAAAACCTTTGTTCAGTAATCATTACCAGTCTATTGAAAATGTCTTCCAAGAAGAAGAAATCACTGGATATATCCATCACAGATGGAAATATATGCCAATAGACCAACATCCTCTCTGGAATCTTACATTACAGGTTGTTATCAAGATAACTACTTTTTTATATTAGATGCCAACATGAAGTAACTTAATATTATGTTTTTAGACACTGCAATAAATAAATTTCATATATTCTTTGCTCACAACAGAAGCCATCATCAATAAAATTGTTAAGGTCTTGTCCCAAATAGATCTAACTTCATGAGAATAATACTGTTATTTCTAGCAGAATTTGGTATATTTCTGAAGTAAGTCCTCGGTTATTCTCTTTTGATGCAAGTTAGAATAATTTGAGATTTAATAATGGGATGAGATACAAAATTTGGGATGAGGGCCTTACAGGTACATCTCTGAAACAATTAAGTCCCTTGCCTTCCATTTTTAAAATGGGAAAACCTACTGTGATATGTGAAGAATGAATGGGAAGGGAATTCGAATATTAATTTCATATGCCAAGATTTCCAAATTTGAAAAGTATTACACAGAAAGTAATTTTGGATAGAACTGACTGGAAGGGAAAGGATTTAGAATGACAGTTGAAAAAACTCATCAGTGAGATGATCCCCAATGTCAATGGTTTTTTAAAGTTAAAGTTAGCAGTGTGGTGAAAGTATCTGAAATAGTGACATGCATCATAATGCTTTCTGTAACTGTACATACACAAAGATTCCAAAATGCAAGCTGTGATGTTGATCCACATTAACAAATCAGTTCCAGCAGGCTTCACCTCCTCCATTACCTGCTTATTTGTAATTTAAGGGTAAGAATGCAAGAGATAGGTTCAAGGCTGGGGATATAAGAAAACATGTACTGCATTTTTTGCTGTTATTGATTTTGGTTGTCTTGTCTTGACAATACATCATAAGAAGTCATTTTCAAGATTTGTGAGATTTGTTGCTTCCATGGAAGAGCAAGACAAGGAGTGTTTGTTTCTCATCTAGATCTTAATAATTTACATACAATGTCTTGGCAAAAGTAGCATCTTTTCCTTCTGAAAAGAAAAACATACGAGAGAAGCCAAACAAAAAATGGTTATTAGAAGATATAAACAACACATCCAATGTGTGTAATCATTAGAATTCCATGCAACAAACCAGGAATCAGTCTGTGCAAGTTGTGTCATTTCTGTTTAAAAAAATATGTTATACTATTTTGCTTACTTTGCAAAAAAGAAAAATATTTTTTCTGTTCTTCTATTCTCTTGATGAGCATATAATAAAAATACTTTGCTCTCTCCTGAAGAAAGGAGAAAAACCCTTTTTCTTGTCTGTATGACACCAGCAAGGATTTATCCTCCTGTTAAGAACAAGCCATACCAAAGATGCTTAGAGCTGGAATAGCTTGCAGGAATATACTGGTGCTAGGTAAATTCCAAATAACTTTATGTATTCATTTCATCGTTTGCTCCACATATGTAACTATCAACTTATTCAAATACTTCAAAGCTCAAACATTCTAACCTAATTATCCTCTAATTATCATCTTCCATTTCTGACTAGTTAACAACTTGGCCTCAGACAAAGATAATCTTCATATGATATGCAGGAGCAAGGGGCGGAGTTTTAGCTTTAAATAGCTGCTACCAGCAGTCTCTCAGTCCTTTTCTGGCAGAGCAGCAGAGAGGAAGGAGCTGGTCAGAGGAGCACACGGCCAAAGGGCAGAGCTAACTTTTCTTTTTGCAGGAGCAAGGGGCGGAGTTTTAGCTTTAAATAGCTGCTACCAGCAATCTCTCAGTCCTTTTCTGGCAGAGCAGCAGAGAGGAAGGAGCTGGTCAAGGAGCACACGGCCAAAGGGCAGAGCTAACTTCTTCTTTTTGCAGGAGCAAGGGGCGGAGTTTTAGCTTTAAATAGCTGCTACCAGCAGTCTCTCAGTCCTTTTCTGGCAGAGCAGCAGAGAGGAAGGAGCTGGTCAGAGGAGCACACGGCCAAAGGGCAGAGCTAACTTCTTCTTTTTGCAGGAGCAAGGGGCGGAGTTTTAGCTTTAAATAGCTGCTACCAGCAATCTCTCAGTCCTTTTCTGGCAGAGCAGCAGAGAGGAAGGAGCTGGTCAGAGGAGCACACGGCCAAAGGGCAGAGCTAACTTCTTCTTTTTGCAGGAGCAAGGGGCGGAGTTTTAGCTTTAAATAGCTGCTACCAGCAATCTCTCAGTCCTTTTCTGGCAGAGCAGCAGAGAGGAAGGAGCTGGTCAGAGGAGCACACGGCCAAAGGGCAGAGCTAACTTCTTCTTTTTGCAGGAGCAAGGGGCGGAGTTTTAGCTTTAAATAGCTGCTACCAGCAGTCTCTCAGTCCTTTTCTGGCAGAGCAGCAGAGAGGAAGGAGCTGGTCAGAGGAGCACACGGCCAAAGGGCAGAGCTAACTTCTTCTTTTTGCAGGAGCAAGGGGCGGAGTTTTAGCTTTAAATAGCTGCTACCAGCAGTCTCTCAGTCCTTTTCTGGCAGAGCAGCAGAGAGGAAGGAGCTGGTCAGAGGAGCACACGGCCAAAGGGCAGAGCTAACTTCTTCTTTTTGCAGGAGCAAGGGGCGGAGTTTTAGCTTTAAATAGCTGCTACCAGCAGTCTCTCAGTCCTTTTCTGGCAGAGCAGCAGAGAGGAAGGAGCTGGTCAGAGGAGCACACGGCTAAAGGGCAGAGCTAACTTCTTCTTTTTGCAGGAGCAAGGGGCGGAGTTTTAGCTTTAAATAGCTGCTACCAGCAGCACGCACCTTACGGCACATGCAAACTAAAAAAAAAAAATAATTCTGGGTTTAATTGAGTTCCCAAGCCAAGCAACTCCTCAGGAGGTCCTACACTTCCTGACGTGCTTGCAGTTGGAGTAGAGGTGCTTTAGCGGCCCCTACACTGTTAGATTTTGACTAAACAATAAAAGAAGTAAAGAGTCTTACTAGATAAAAAAAAGTGCAAGTTTACATTTTTGCGACCTTGAATACATTTTATTGTAATAGTTAAAATGGAGTTGGAGGGAGCAGCTGTAGTTACCTGCAGTACTTGTGCTATGTTTGTTATCTTGACAGAGCGTGTGCAGAACTACATCTGCTGCAAGTGCAAGCTGGTAGCGCTATTGGAAGAGAAGGTCCAGCAGCTAGAGGCTCGCATAGTGGACCAGCAACATATTAAGGAGCTTGAGCAGTTCCTGGACAGAGCGGAAGAGACTATCCAGGTCCAAGAAGAGACAGGGCACACTTCAGAGGAGGAAGTCACTCCCCCAACTCAGGAGGTGGATGGGTGGAGGAATGTGACTCAAAGGAGTAGAAGGCCAAGGCATCGCTCAGAGAGTCTCATCTTGCACAATCAATTTGAAGCTCTTTCCCTCAGCACACCTCATGAGGCACACATAGAGGAAGAAGTGGTTCCACCGGAGGATCTCTCCCTCATCACTATTGATGAGATACAAGATCAGGTACATGTTGATGACCAGGCTGCAGGAGAGAAGCTCATTGTGCTAGGGGATTATATCATTAGAAATATGGAGGGATGGATTTGTGAGGAGCATGATAACCGGATGGTCACTTGCCTGCAGGGTGCAAAGGTTGCAGACATCACCAGAAATATAGATAGCTTGTTAGAGAGAACTGGGAAGGAGCCAGTGATCATGGTACACGTCGGTACCAACGATGTCGGGAAGGCCAAGCGGTCAGTCTTGGAAGCCAAATTCAGGTTGCTAGGTAGAAGATTGAAGTCCAGGGCTTCCAAGGTAGCATTTTCAGAAGTGCTACCTGTTCCTCGTGCAGGTCCCGCCAGGCAGGCAGAACTCAGAAGCCTCAATGCGTGGATGAGGCGATGGTGTCGAGAGGAGGGCTTTAGATTTGTCAGGAACTGGAGAACATTTTGGGACAAGCCAAATCTGTTCAGGAGGGATGGGTTGCACTTGAATCATGATGGGACCAGATTGCTGGCACTCAACCTCAAAAAGGCAGCAGAGCAGCTTTTAAACTGATAACTGGGGGAAAGCCGACAGGAGCTGTGTGGCATCCGGTTCGGAACACCTCATCCTCGGGGAATGAGGTTGGAGAGGGTAGAGAATCACATAGAGATGACATAGCAAGTATTAACACTGGCAGAATAGCAGAATGTGACAGTTCGTCTACTGAAAATAAAAGCTGTGGGGGGAGAAGAACAAGGCAGCAGCTGTTGCGGGACCCACTGTACAAGTGCTTCTACGCCAATGCTCGAAGCCTCCGAGCAAAGATGGGAGAACTTGAACATCTGGCAGCTAGGGATAACATTGATATAATAGCCATAACAGAAACCTGGTGGAATGTGGAGAACCAGTGGGACACAGCAATCCCAGGCTATAAACTCTATAGAAGGGATAGAGAGGGGCGGGTTGGAGGAGGAGTGGCCATCTATGTCAAAGAAGGCATAAAATCCAGCAGAATGGAGATTGACAGAGGGTCTGACTCCGCCATAGAATCACTGTGGGTTAAACTACCAGGTCCAAAGAGTGATGTGATAGTTGGAGTATTCTATCGTCCACCAGATCAAAAACTTGAGGGGGACCTTGAAATGAGGAGAGAAATCATGGAGGTGGCTAAGAGGGATAGGATAGTAATCATGGGGGACTTTAATTATCCCCACATTGACTGGGCCAATGCGAGCTCTGGGCAAGAAAGAGAAACTGGGTTTCTCGACTTGCTGAATGACTGTGCCTTAGAGCAACTTGTCATGGAGCCCACCCGAGAACAGGCAACTCTAGATCTAATATTGTGTGATACTCAGGACCTCGTCAGGGATGTGAATGTCACTGAGTCTCTGGGGAACAGTGACCATGCTGCAATTACCTTTGCCATGCATGTCGGAGGAAGAGTGTCAACCAAATCAGACATAAAAACCCTTGATTTTCGAAGGGCAAACTTCCCTCAGATGAGGAAACTAGTTAGAGAGAAACTGAAGGGGAGGGTTAGAAGAATCCAATCTCTTCAGTGTGCATGGAGCCTGTTTAAAACAACAATAATAGAGGCCCAGCACAAGTGCATACCACAAAGAAAGAAGAGCTCATTTAAGTCCAAGAGGACACCGGCATGGTTAACGAGTGGAGTTAGAGAGGCTCTAAAGCACAAGGAGAGGTCCTTCTGTAAATGGAAATCCTCCCCAAATGAGGAAAATAAAAAGGAACACAAACTCTGGCAAAAGAAATGTAAAAAGATGATAAGGGAGGCAAAGAAAGACTTTGAGGAACGCATGGCTAGCAATATAAAGGGTAATAATAAAAGCTTCTTTAAATATGTTAGAAGTAGAAAACCTGCCAGAGAACCAATTGGGCCTCTGGATGGTGAGGGAGGAAAAGGGGAGGTTAAGGAGGACTTGGACATTGCAGAGAAATTGAACGAGTTCTTTGCGTCTGTCTTCACGACAGAGGACCTTGAGCGGATTCCGCTGCCTGAGCCGCCCCTCTTGACTAAAGAATTAAATCAAATACAGGTTAAAAGAGAGGAGGTTTTAGGACTAATTGATAAATTGAGGATTAACAAGTCACCGGGCCCAGATGGCATCCACCCAAGGGTTATTAGGGAACTGAGAAATGAAATTGCAGATCTCTTAACGGTTATATGCAACTTGTCTCTTAAAACGGCCACAGTGCCGGAGGACTGGAGGATAGCAGATGTCACACCAATTTTTAAAAAAGGAAGGCGGGGGGGGCCAGGAAACTACAGGCCGGTTAGCCTTACATCTGTCCCAGGGAAGATGGTGGAAGGCCTCATCCAAGAGAAAATCTTAAAACACATAAAAGAACAAACCTTGCTGAGAGAAAATCAGCATGGCTTCTGTAAGGGTAAATCTTGTCTTACAAACCTTTTAGAATTTTTTGAAAAGGTCAACAGGCATGTGGATTTGGGAGAACCGGTGGATATAGTCTATCTGGATTTTCAAAAGGCTTTTGACACAGTCCCTCACCATAGGCTGCTGAGAAAATTGCATAGTCAGGGGATAAGAGGGCAGGTCCTCTTATGGATTGAGAACTGGTTGAGATCCCGGAAACAAAGAGTAGGTGTCAATGGGAAATTTTCACAATGGAGAGAAGTGAAAAGCGGTGTGCCCCAGGGCTCGGTCCTGGGACCGGTGCTTTTCAATCTGTTCATAAATGACCTGGAGACAGGGATAAACAGTGAGGTGGCCAAGTTTGCAGATGACACAAAACTTTTCCATGTGGTAAAAACCAGAGAAGATTGTGAAGAGCTCCAGAAGGATCTCTCCAAACTGGGGGAGTGGGCTGAGAAATGGCAAATGCGTTTTAATGTAACCAAATGTAAAGTAATGCATATTGGGGCAAAAAATCCAAACTTCATCTATCAACTCATGGGCTCTGAGTTATCCGTGACGGATCAGGAAAGAGATCTTGGTGTGTTGGTGGACAGCTCCATGAAGGTGTCTCCCCAATGTGTGGCAGCAGTGAAGAAGGCCAATTCCATGCTAGGGATTATCAAAAAGGGGATTGAAAATAAAACAGCCAACATTATAATGCCGTTATATAAAACAATAGTAAGGCCCCACCTGGAGTATTGTGTACAATTCTGGTCACCGCATCTCAAGAAAGACGTAGTGGAACTGGAAAAGGTGCAGAAGAGAGCGACTAAAATGATTACTGGGCTGGGGCACCTCCCTTATGAAGAAAGGCTAAAACAATTGGGCCTCTTTAGTCTGGAAAAAAGGCGCTTGAGGGGGGATATGATTGAGACATACAAAATAATGCAGGGTATGAGTAAAGTGGATAGAGGGAAGCTCTTCTCCCTCTCTCAAAATACCAGAACTAGGGGACATACACTCAAATTGAGTGCTGGGAGAGTAAGAACTGACAAAAGAAAATATTTTTTCACCCAGCGTGTTGTAAGTCTATGGAACTCCCTGCCACAGGATGTGGTGATGGCATCTGGCCTGGATGCCTTCAAAAGGGGATTGGACAGATTCCTAGAGGAAAAGTCCATCACGGGTTACAAACCATGATGGAGATGTGTAATCTCTAGGCTTTAAACCAGGGTACTTCAAGGGCCAGATGCAGGGGAGTGGTATCAGGAGACAGATATCTAGTCTCATGCGCTCCCAAACGCATCTGGTGGGGCCGCTGTGAGATACAGGAAGCTGGACTAGATGGGCCTTTGGCCTGATCCAGCATGGCTCTTCTTATGTTCTTATGTTCTTATGTAAGTAAGTAAGCAAGTATGTAAGTAAAACGTAGTAAATTTCCAGAAAAAAAAGTATTATACCACACACAAATGCAATGATTTCTACACTGATCTATCTAAATTTTAAAAAGTTCAAGGTATATAAGTATTTTTCACATTAATCTGGAGTACATAATACTGGGTTAAAGGTAACTTGTTATTTTTTTTGTTCCTATCTGAGCCTACCTGACTCCTTTGGTAAGTGACCTGTGTGCCTTGTAGTTTTTTCCTGATTTTAATTGCTGTTTCCTGTCACCGCAACTTAAAAGTATAAGCCAATTAGCGACTCTTCCTGCAAACCTGATTTCCTGAGAGACAACCTAGTCTCTTTCTGTCAAATGAAAGACATTTTGACAACCTTCTTATTAGATTCTGTTTAGAGCTATGTCATATCATGCATCTGTCCCTATATTTTCTACAGGGCAGCACATTTTGGGAAGCCATCATCTATGGTGTCAAGCCTTTCTGAGATGTGCCTGTGACTTCCTGCCCTTTCATTCATTCAACTGCAGATGTAGCATCTCAGACAGACACATCCACCGTCTTTCCCCTCATGTTTCCATAACATCTAATATGAAAAAGCTTCCAATGAAACAGAGAAGACAATGGAGCGCTTCCTCCCTCTCCCCAACATGCTGCCTGATTTGGGTTTATGTAGCCAGTATTTATAATGTGAGAGAGTAATACAGAATCTGTACTAGTGTTTATCACAAGAGAAATACCAAGATAATTATATATACAGAATTCCCTCAGAACAGCTAGGTTATTCCAAATATGTCTCATTCTCAACTCGCAAGACCTAGGCATACAGAACTCCCTGCCCAACCCTAAATCTAATTGCTATCTTGAGAGAGCAGGCTCACTGTTTGGCCCAAACAGATTCATTTACTACTCAGCAACTGATTTAACAACTCTACCATGCATGGGACTGGAATGGGATTGATGTCACCATGTTGAATAAAAATGTCAGGCTTCTTTGGAAACGAGGCCATGACTAAAGCATTCAATTGCTTCATGTACAACATGAAGGATTTCATATCAATGAGACGGAGACAATTACTGACAAGCTTAGAAAATGAGCAAACTCCTCGTGTTTATTATGGAGAATATGGGTTATTATTCAGACAGAAGGATAAAACTGTGTACAGTTTTCATTTATTTGGGAATAAAATTATTGGCCAAAATGCTATTGGTGAAGTGTGCTGACGTAAGTTCTGTAGTGCAAACTGCAGTGGCAAATTGCAGCAAGTTGATCAGCTGTCAACTGTATCCCTTGCTATGTGCCAGTCATGTGGTATGCAAAGTGTGATACAAGAGGCAACCTGATAATGAGCAGTCAGTGGCATGCCTGCTACTTTGTAGTGGATATAAGGCAGCTGTAACTACCTTAGTAGCAGTTGGAGGCGTTGGACTGAGTACTGTATTTGAAAAGTGACTAGTGGAAGAAGATGCCTTTAGCTATAAGTTAACCAGGTGGATAGCAAAGGGAGGACAATGAATTTGACTGATTGTGTTATCAACTTGGTTATGTTGCCCTGTCCCTCAGAACACTTTTAATACAAATAATTCATGACTTATCCATCATTTTGGGGTGAGGTACCCTCATGTGGAATACCAATTACAACTGATTTTCAGGATGAATGTAAACACTGAATGAAGTCCAGTAGTAAGTCACAACAAAGTAGGCCGACAGAATCAATGGCACTTACAAACTTACATCACAAATCTCCACTAATTAGATGGATGTACTCTGGTTGTGACTTACTACTGGCTTTCAGCCATTTCAAACAATAGAAAATATAAATAGTCCCTATAAAATCCAAATCTTCATTAGGAATTGGTACATGGAAGGTCAAGAAGGATTCTAAAAATGTGTCAGCTTAACCTTAAATCATAAATGTTCCACTTCTACCAGCAGAATGAACCTGAATGGTAGTTTGGTGGGGATGTTAAGATATGATCTTGTTACTGCTCACCATACAATTCTAGTCTAATATCCAAAACAGCCACAGGAAATGAATAAATATTACAGAAGTTCAATAGTCTGGTTAGCTTTTAAATACCATGGGTTTCTCATGATGCTCTGCACTGGCTACTAAAACCCTACTCTCCTACACAAGACTAATATCTTATTCCTTGTATGTCTTTGTAAAAACTGAAAGCAGAAATGTATTTTCAGAACCACATATTTTCCACAGCAAGGCTTCAAAATGGAAGATTTCATCTGTCATCAGCATGATGTGTAAATGTCTGTCATTATTTAATGAATATTGGTGCGGAATGATGACAGGTAAATCACTTGAGAGTACCCTCTCTTGGTCCCTTCTCTTAAACGCTCTGGCTCAAGTCTTGTTTGTTCTCTGTTGGTGGTTGACCATTCCTTTGAGTAGGCTGAAGAAGCCTGCTGAGATAATTGCTTTTTCTGTAGCTGTCTTGGTCTTTTCCTGTAATTTCACAGAGCAGTTAAAATCATCAGACAATATTGTTGTTAGAGATAAGTTGTAAATGCACCAAAGAAAAATAATAGCATGGAGATAATGAGCTAAATTGAGAATTTCGGATCTTGGTTACAACATCTTCAGTGACTGACCTTTTTTTCCACTTCTCTTGGAAAAAGAACACAGTGAACCCTGCCATTATTTTAAAAATGACAACTATGCCAGAATCTATTGGATGGTCTACTTTCTTTATCTTTTGTCACAGTCATTGTTTACAGAAGGAAATGTGAACCACATTACAACTGGAAAATTAAAGATGATAAAATCTGCTACCTTTCCCCTGATATTATTTAAACACTGAGAAAAACTTTCAATGGGAGCCCTTGTGGCAGGATGACTACTAGTGACATACAATCCATTTGGTCTTCATATATCTGTGGAGTTGTTGAATTCAGACATAGCCCTCTTGTCTCTCTTTTCTGAGAAGAGAGTTTGCAAACACATGCTTAAGCACGGCCACCACTTGGCTAAGATGGCTGAAATATCCAAGAAGGTGCTGTCCAAAAATCTAACTTTGCTTAGCTCTAATCATCCTTACTAGATTCTATGTGGTATTTTAGGTGATTAGACAACTTTAGGCGATTTTGAAAATGCTGTAAAATAATCTGTCTTAATTTCAGTAAAAGATCTGAAATTATCCCATTATACCTTGGCTGCTATAATAATATACAGTAATAGTAATCTAGAACTGCAGAGCTGAAAGGGACCCTATGGATCACTGAGTCCAGCCCCTCTTAAAGAAGCACAGTGGGGAATCCAACTCCCAACTGCAGCTAGATACCTAATTCAGAAAGCTATCCAGCAGCCCTTGAACTAATGAAATGCAAATGCAATTATATTTCCATCAAATTTACTTAAACTAATTACAATATTCTAATATTGTATTGCCTGTCTTAATAAAACCATAGTTTCTAGTAACTGGAACTACTGTGCAGATCTGGTTCTTTGCATTAATCACAGTACAATGGTACCTCTAGATCACAGTACAGTAATTCGTTCCTCGAGATGCTTGGTAACTTGGAAATTTTCATATCTCGATCAGAATGGGACGCAATGCACCCTGGGAATTTAAGTCTTCTGCAAAATTTTCATATCTTGAGTTTTCCCACAGATAATTTTCGTATCTTAAGTTTTTGTGCAAGTTTTTCAGAAGACTTCCATTACCATGGTGTATTGCGTCCCAGATGAACTTCCCTTCGTATTATGAATTTTTCGTAACTAGAGACATTAGTATCTAGAGGTACCACTGTAACAGCCTCACTTTTTGTATTAATTAGGCCTCCTATGTGCTGGTCACTTCTCGATTCCACTTCTGAGTTCCACACAAGTTTAAGGAAATTTGAGACGAACAGATACAACAGTACCCCATTAGTTAAAGTGCCCAACTGTAATATATCTTGATGCACTGTGATACTGTGCTTCAAATACAAACACTATAGTACTTTTCCAAGTACCAAAGGACAACTGCAAGGAGAAAAAAATTACAGTAGGATCCCTGTATCCACTGATTCGTTATCAACTGATTCAGTTATCCACGGTTGGCAGGGGAAAAATTAAATAAATAATTCAGCAGCTGCAAAGCAAGCTACTGTCACAAACAGCAGCTCTAAAGCAAGCTATTATCATAAAACAGCATCCGTAACGCAAGCTGCTGTCACAAACAGCAGCTCTAAAGCAAGCTGTTGTTACAAAACAGCAGCCATAAGGCAAGCTACTGTCACAAAACAGAAGTTTGGGGGCTTTGGGGTGTTCTCTCTTATCCATGGTTTTCATTATCCATGGGAAGGCCTGGAACCAATCCCCAGCGGATACCAGAGTCCTACTGTAGTTATTATCTATTCTGGAAGCTCAGGAGTGCATCTCATGAACTTTGGTTGCATGACAGTGGATCTTAGCTCAACAACACAAGATGCTTCTTGATGTTTAAGAGTGTGACAACTGATCTCTATTTATAGAGATAATTCCTTGCTAAAAGTCTTCAAAGCAGACAGCCATATGTTGGGGATACCCTACATCTGGGTCAGCTGCACTGAGTGGAGGTGAGGTGTGAAGCCTAAATGTTTACTTTAAGGGTATAATTTTAGCTTACTTTATTCATTTAATGAATTTATGTCCATTTTCTGAACTTGGAAATGCTAGTGAGAAACCTTCTGCTCTAACTTGAGCCTAAATTGTTGACATTCCGGCTGTGTCCAGAGGTGGAAACAATTTTGGATCTGACACAGTTTTGTTCCTGTCTCACACCACCACTTCTCAGTCTCATTTGGACGTTTCTGCTGACAGATTTTAGCTGGCACAGTAGTTCTTCTGGCAGATGCTTCTGCTGCTGGAGCTCTGAGAAGCAGACTTTGTATGGACAAGAGCAATTTTGCCAGCATAATGATTTTTCTGGAGCAAAATAAGCATCAGCCTTTCCTAAGTGCCTATAATAGCTGACATGTCTTTTAACAAGAGTCACACTGTAGTGTATCTTGATGTACTGTGATTCAAATATAAAACATTAGTTCACTGGGGAGGAAAAAGTGCTTTTACATATTTAATGAGAATATTATTTATCTAAATATACATGCAATATATTGTCCTTAAAAATCTTGTGACACAGAATTTTGAAAAACAAATATCTATATATAATAGTTCATTTGCTTAAGACTTACAGTTATACAGAACAGATTTAACAAGCTAATCCTTAGTGAAAATAATTTCTGCATTCCTGAAATAATGTAATATTTTCAAATGAAAAACATTGCAAAAATATCAAGCTGTTGTCTAAACATAAACCAATGCTTTTAGTTTATAAATAATGAAGAAACTCATACACTATTAAAGTCTGACGACCGGACATAAAATAACTGACAAGTACATAATTACAGAAGAACTAAACTCACTAGTTTCTATTCCGGACTTTGGGCAATTTGTAGCCACCCTGTGAGTGTTAACTCTCTGATGTATTCTTTACCGTACAATCAGTTGTACGGTAAGCCTCTCTGTATTTCATTAACTCTCAAAAATAGCTTCCAGTTGCAAATAAAACCACTTCAGCTAAGTTACCGAAACCTCAAAACCATATAAATTGTGACAGAAAACATCTACTTTTCTGGCGAGTCCTGCAAGGGAGTCTTGGATCAAGTCCAACATCATGTATGTCAGATCTGTTTGCTATCTGTTCTTGGCAAACTCCTGAAAAGAGGTAATTGCAACTCTGCACAGTTGAAGAAACCAAAGACCTGAAACAAATATTATTTTTGTCGTTTTGTGCTTTGAATTATACTTTTTACATACCAGAAGCCATATAGGATCTTCAGAATGCAAAGCTATTCGAAGGAGAATGTGAAATAAGCAAAATATGAAATGACTAGACTGAAAGAAAACAAAATCTTATCAAAGCAATGCAAACAAAGATACATTAATCATTCACATCTGTCTTCAAGATCCAAGTAAGAAAACCCTTTTCCACAATTTTTAAAATGAAAATCTATTCCTTAAATTGAGATAATGTAATGATTGCAAAGTCACCATATAGATCAAGGAGGTACTATATTTAAAAATGTCTTTATTCTATCCTAGCTGTTCAAAATTTCTCCTAGATAACACATGATAAAATACAGATATCCAGTTACCATCTCACACAAACGTTAGGCAGAATGTAGTCACTGCTGAACTGTGCTGATTCCAAAACTATAATAATAATAATAATAATAATAATAATAATAATAATAATAATAATAATAATAATAATAATAATAATAATAATAATAATAATAATAATAATAATAAACAACTTTATTTCCACGTTGCCTTTCTCCCCAAATGGACCCAAGGTGGCTTACAGTACTAATTCAATACAATTAACAAATTAAAATCAAGACAGACATATTAAAAGTACAATGAAATATTTAAAATATTAAAGTTAACAAGATATTTTTTAATATTTAACATATTTAAAATAACAAAAAACAACATTTAAAAACAATAATAAAAACACTATAAAACAGTACTAAAACAGCAGCAGCAGAGTTTGTTGTACACTGAAAAAAACCATGCAATACAACTGGAAATTAGGGTAACCGTGCAATCCTAACTAGCCAGGAACTAGCTGAATTCACAATAAGGTGGCTAAGGCTGTGCTAGCCTAAGGGTGTTGGAACTTCTGCTATGACCTTTTGAAGGCCTGGATGCCTTCAAAAGGGGATTGGACAGATTCCTGGAGGAAAAGTCCATCACAGGCTACAAACCATGATGGAGATGTGTAATCTCCAGGCTTAAAACCAGGGTACTTCAATGCCAGATGCAGAGGAGTGGTATCAGGAGACAGATATCGAGTCTCATGTGTTCCCAGACACATTTGGTAGGGCCATTGTGAGATACAGAAAGCTGGACTAGATTGGCCTTTGGCCTGATCCAGCATGGTTCTTCTTATGTTCTTATGTTATGAACCTTAGGGATCATCCAGTTGTTTCAAGCAAAGTATTGTGGGAAATCAAATTCCCAACCCCTGGCACGGCAGCCAGATACCTCAACCATTGAGATATTCAGCAGTTTCCTATCGGCACTCTAATTATTTATTTATTTAAAATATCTTTACTCCGTTTTTCTCCTTGAAAAGAATCCAAGGCCGCTTAAAGCATTCAAGGACAATATACAATGTTTGAGACAATGAGTGTAGAACACTTATCAAGAATATTAAAGACAAAAGCCAAGGCGAAGAACAAAGATTGTACTTTATTTTCCCTCTTCTGGCCTCTCCCTCTCTGGCACAAGCTAATAGACCTATGTTTCAAAAGGGTAACTGTTTTCACAAAAGTCCTTGTGAGAATGGACACACATCACCGGGTGCAGGGGGGAATTAGCTGTATCCTTCCAGATGCTGCTGAAGACCAATGACTCTATTAGCTAGAAATGCTGGGAATTGAAGTCAAGCGTCAACATGAAGTATAGAAGTTGATAACACTTCATGTAGTAGAACCAAGAAAGGTTATATAAGCAGAAAAGAAAGAGGAAAGGAGATGTGTAGAACACAAAGAGGATTCTAAAAAGACATAAGCCAATGGCATACAGTTATGTCCACAATAATTTTAAACAAATTCATTTCATTTTATAGGAGACACATACATTTTTCCTTTGTATGTTTGTTCCCTGTTTCAAAACAAAATCAGAAAGTACACTTCTACTTTTCACTGCCTTTCAAAATATGCCATGACTCCTGTTAAGTTTGCATAATTAGAGATCAAGGATCTTTGCCACTCCCAGCTAACAAGATGCCATATAAGCAGTTTGCTAAATCATGGATGAAAATAACTGATCCCTAAGAAATTCACTCTATCATGTGAAAGGATTAAAAAGAAATCTGAACTATATCAAGTATATCTAAAGGGCAATTCCTGGCTTTCTTAAATTCACCGAGAACACATTTATTTCCTCCACAGACCTTCACAGTAAAAGCTCTAGGAGTAGTCAAACATGAACAGTTACCTACCATAAAAATACCCATCACCACTAAAATTTGTAAAAACAGTCAAAGACAAGGCTACAGTAAAAGTAGCTATTTTGTCAAACAAACATTTAGGGGTTAAAATTACTGCCTACTCATCAGACAACCCCAAGTCATAGTTTTTTTGTCTCCTCTTTGACCCTTTCTGCATCACAGCAATTCATCTTCTTTGGATGGAGATTAATTTTCTCCTAGTTGCTTTCATCTTTTACACATAGATCTCTTTTGCCTGACATAGATAATGACTTTTTCCATTTCTTTTTCTCTCTGTCATCCAGCTATTCAGAATTTTGCTTTGAGACAACAAAAAAATAAAACCCTGAAAACTGCTCAAGAAAATTAAATAATGTTTTGGAGTAATTTGTTATTGATACCATTATAACAAACAGTATTTGACTGAACTTCAGCTTTGAATTGGCCCTTCTTTCCAGAATGTAAGAATACCATAATTTCCCAACCCATTCTTAGTATCATTTTGCCCAACACATTGTGTCCATAAACTTAATTTGGCAAGACAGACAAAACATTTCAAATTTCTCATGCGCTATTTAGGGGATTTGGCAGAACAGAAATGAAGCTACAACTCATCCAAACCACAAATCATTCAAAATTTGAGCTAAGCACACAACTGAGATGAAAATGTTCTATGTATTATTCATTTTTTAGCTTTGTGCTTAAAAGCTAAATATTAAAAACAAAAAGATGAATTGCTTCTCAAGCGTTTTCTATTAAAATATGAATTACAATGATTCAGAATGAATGATACGCAAGTATTATAAGTGTGTGTCCATGTGTATGTGAGTGTTGGAGGGGGATAGAGGACTTCAACAAGCTTCCCAGGCCAAACTCCCCATATTCTGAAGCCACATGCAAATGAAACATTGCTTCTTTTAACATAAGTGAAAAGGATTACATTTTTTGCATAATATTCTCTACCCTTTTAGTAATGCATTTTAATAAAGTACATTTTGAAAACACAGCTACTGAATATAATGCAGGATAGGATACAAATGTACAGGATCCTGTAGAGGTGACTTTTTGGGGCAACTGAGGCAGTGTGAACTGTTTGACATTTCAATTGCCCGCTGAAGGAGGTATGATACTGTTGAAAACCTGTAGCATAATGTATACCGGTAGCATGTTGACTTCATTGGCTTTAGTCATTTTCCAGAAATTTTAAATTCCTGAATCCTAATCTCCTTTAAAAGGTCCGAAAACTGCAATGTATCCTTTTTATTCAGGGGAAGCCAAAGAGGGTTGCAGAGTAGGGGGAAACTCTTGAACTTCAAAAAAATTGCTGTCAACAGTAAGATTATCCTGGTTGATGACATCATCACTGCTGAAAGGAAACTCTGGTTCCAGGATGTAAAAATAATAGTGTGCACTTTATTTCAAATTAAAAATCCAATGAGTTTTGGCTTAGCCTTTCAACCTTCTTCAAGAGCTATATAACATGAAGCAACTATGACATCATCAGCCTTATACGGCATAAGTTCTGCTCACCCAATACCTCTTTCCACAAGGACAAGCCAGATTTTTTTACCAAGGGATCTTCATTACTTCTTTTGACAGTTCTTCAATGTAATATTCTCATCCTCTTTATTTGATCCTGAATATATTCAATTGACAACTTGGATTAAATTGATCTTGATTTTTGGATGTCCTCTATTTGTTGGCTAGTAATACAATAGCACCCCTGTATCCACTGAATCACCATCCATAGATTCAGTTATTTGTGGATGTTGAGCAGCAGTGGAACAGGGAAGGAACGGTGGCAATGCACCCGCCCGGGTGACACAGTGGCTGTGGCTGCAGAGGCTGCTCAGCCCAGGGATGCCCACCCAGGACATCAGTGGTGGTGGTGGAAACTGTGCAGCCTGCATCTATCTGCCTGCATCATTGGTAGCAAAGGCAGCAAAGCCCACAAGCGCTTGCCCGCAGCGGTGGCAGCAGAGGCAGAGGTTGTGCAGTCCATGAGTGCTACCTGCATCATCGGTGGCAGAGGCGGCACAGCCCGCAAGCACCCACCGGCAGCAGCAGTGGAAGCAGAAGTCATGCAGTTTGTGAGTGCCTGCCCACAACACCATGGCTGGGCTCGCCGGGGTGCTGGTGGCAGTTGTTGACGCGTCTCTACTTATCTGTAAATTTCACTATCTACGTGGTGACCCGCAACTGATCCCCCGTGGATACAGGGGTTCTACTGTATTATAATTCAATATGACAATGGACCCATTGCAGAGAAGTTGCATTCAGGACTCTAAATCTCTGTTTGCTTTTCCTTAGTTAGTTAGTTAGTTAGTTAGTTAGTTAGTTAGTTAGTTAGTTAGTTAGTTAGTTAGTTAGTTAGTTAGTTAGTGTCTAGATCAAGGGAAGTGATAGCACTACTCTATTATGCTCTGGTCATGCCCCAGCTGGAGTACTGTGTCCAGTTCTGTGCACCTCAATTTAAAAAGGTTGTTGACAACTTCAAGCGGGTACAGAGGTGGGTGACCAGGATGATTGAGGGTCTGGAAGAATTGCTTATGAGGAATGAGGGGGAACTGGGAATGTTTAACCTTTCAAAAAGAAGGCTGAGGGGGGATATGATAGCTATGTTTAAATATTTGAAAGGATGTCATATTGAAGAGGGAACATGTTTGCTTTCTATGGCTTCAGAGACTAGGACTCGGGACAATGGTTTCAAACTACAGGAAAAGAGATTCCGTTTGAACATTCGGAAGAACTTCATGATGGTTAGAGCTGTTCGGCAGTGGAATATGCTGCCATGGAGGGTAGTGGAGTCTCCTTCTTTCGAGGTTTTTAAGCAGAGACTGGATGGCCACCTGTCGGAAATACTGTGATGGGGGTCCCTGCATGGCAGGGGGTTGGACTGGATGGCCCTTGAGGTCTCTTCCAACTCAATGATTCTATGATTCTAAGACTACAGCCAACATTTACAGACAGGTATTTCATGGAAATTCATGTCCATACATATTTTCTCGAAATGCAAGTTGGATTCATTTCTGCCATTCCCAGAACTGCTTCAAACTTTTGTGCAGCTGGACAAGATCTGCTCTGCAGGATGCTACTCTGTAAAATGCAGCAGCAAAGGCATATCTGCGTGGGAGGGAACCATATCCCTGTCTTCTAGGACAATGGATTTAATTCGCTGTCTGTGAAACTAACTTTTCTCAACTGAATTAGGGAAAGCTCTCAACATTTACCAAGACTGTTTGCTCATCAAGAATGCAGCAGAATTTTCTTTTCTTTTAAAAACTAGCTTATGTTTTTCTACTTCATGCAACACTATTGGACTAAAATCATAAAATGAATCTTCATAATATATTCAAACATGCACTTCCTCTCTTATTTCCCATCAGCCAAAATGGTTCTCCAGATGTTTCTGATAGTGTTGAAAAGCTGATCTGAATGTTTTTCCAATAGCTATGCAATATTATTCCCTATTGGCAGCTCTTAAAAAGTTACATCTAAAGAGTAATTAGTTACCAATACAATTCCAGACCTATGGATTGTCTACACAGAATAGCAATTTTTGTAACTCTAGTATCTTGTTTTTCAAGATTAGCTAAACCATTTTTGGATACTTTCTTTTGTGTTACAGCTAAATGTTTGTTCAACATATTAATGTGTTACTCTTCCATCATTTAGACTGCAATGCTTGACTAGATTTTTATAAAAAGCAATTTCAACTTCATTGTTCTTTAACTTCAAAGCCTGCACAAAACTGAAAATAAATCATGTAAACTAACTGTTTGTTTACACAGAAAAGTTTCAGTATGAAAATGTGTTCATCAATTTGCATAAATCAGGACATATTTCATTCCAGAAGCATTGACTTCTACACTGTCATTCTCACTATATTTGTTATTTGTTTTAAAGGCATAGAGCAGACTTCTACGTTGTGACTTACTTTGCCTATTATTAAATTGCACAGAAAAATAAAGTAAAATGAATAAAATGAAAATAGAAATGTGATATCTCTCTTCCAGAAAAGAATCAATGCCTTACGCCCAATTCCACACCAGGATAAACCAGTTCCTAGCACTGTTGTAATATCATGCACCTTGGCTTTTGGTTACACTCTTATTAAAGTGACCAGATATGTGGATCAATTGTTACTGGTTTTAATGTAGGGGTCCCATCATTGAAAGTATTGAAAGTATTCTCTAGGGTAGTCTTGCTTGGTAGAAGACTAATTCTCTCTGGTGCCTGCCACTGCAAAGTATGTGGTTGTCCATTCCGAGGTTTTAAATCAGCAGCTCCCTTCCTTGCTCTTATTTTTATCAGGTGGCCCTTTAGAAGCTCAAGTCTACTACTCTTATTAAAGTAGTTTTAGGGAAACTGTGTTGATAACTTCTAAATAACTGCAGTGATCACTTTTGAACATTAGAGGCTCAAATAAAAATCTACAAAAGAGTTTTTCTCGTTATACAAACTCTAATTCCATGATCAGGTATCTGATGCAAATTATCATAAGTAACCAAACACTTTAAAGCCAATACCTTTAATTACATTAATACCTTGGTTTAAGAGTAACTTGGTTTAAGAGTGTTTTTGCCTTGATCAACAAGCACTTGATATACAAGCACTGGGGCAGATCACATGATCACAAGTGAGCCAATAATAACACTCTTTCTCCTTTCCTGGTTGGGCTGTGACTGATTGTCTGGAATGTTCCCTCGTAGGCAAGCCTCCAAAGCAGAGGCAGGAGAGAGGAATAGAGGTATCCCTTGTACCAGCCAGGAGCATTTTCAAAGGGGAGTGCAGGTTAGGGTTTTATTTTTCTTTATATTTATATTTTTATTTAAAAAATTTTCAACATTCTTATTTTTTCAAATCATTTCTAGTCATGGGACAGCCAGTCAAGTGTGTTTAGGGCTACAAATTGCATTTTATTTGTGTCACATTAAAAACACAGGGTAAAATCCAGTTGTTAGTCCTGCAGAGCAGATTCTGCACCCAGGTATCTAAATCATGGTGTGGACGTGGACTTCTAGCGAATTTCTTTTGTGAGTTTTGGGATTTTGTGTGTACAGTATGTGGTCTATGGGACTCCAGAATGAATCCTCTGAGTTTCCATTACTTCTTATAGGGAAATTTGCTTTAATAGAAAAGTGTTTTGGTTTCTTTTTTTTTTTTTAATAAATTTTTATTGGATTTTTAAGGGGGGGACAAAGGGAAGGAGTAAGGGTAAGAGGAAAAAGAAAAAAAAAGGGGGGGGAATACAGTTTTTCAAGACTTACATTGAGTATATCAAGCAAAATAGAAATAATAATTAGACATATTGCTAAAATTGCCAGATGTTATCACAATACTAATAAATTTGTTACTTCTTGCCATCTTTCCCGAAAAATCTCGTCGTAGTCTCCCTTTAGATAACCAGAGAGTTTATCAATTTCGATGCATTCTCTTATCTTTCCATGAAGATCCTTCTCTGTTGGTGTGATTGGTTGTTTCCAAAGTTTCGCGTACAGTATTCTTGCAGCAACAATTACATGATGAAGTACATATCTCTGATCATAGGAAATATTTATATCTACTATATTTAACAGAAATAGTTCTGGTCTAAACTCTATTTTAATTTTCAAAGATCTTTCTAAGAAAAGTTTTACCATGTTCCAATACGCCTTAGCTTCTTTACAAGTCCACCACATATGATAAAAGGTTCCACAGTCATAATTACATTTCCAACATTTAGGTGAACAATTGTACATCTTGGATAAACGATGAGGCGCGAAATGCCATCTATAAAACATCTTATAACAATTTTCCTTGAACGAAATAGATTTAAAGATTTTAACTGTGTTCCACAGAGAGTCCCATTTATTTAAATGAATAGTATAGCCTAAGTTTTCTGCCCATCTTATCATACAGTCTTTAACCAGTGTATCAATCATTTTTTTATTTAACAATATGCTATAGAATTTACTAAGAAGCTTGGAGTCACCAGAAGAAAGTATTTTATCAAATGAGGTATCAGTAGTCATAAAACCACCCTCTTTGGAAAGCTCTTTGAAGTGTGAATGTATTTGTTGATATTTCCACCAATCCAGATTATAACCCTCTGATACTAATTTCCCTAGTGGTTTCAATGAGAAGTCATCATTCAGAAGGTGTCTGTAAGTTATAACATTTGAGATTCCACTTGCCTGGGAGCTGTAAATTGCTCCCAGTGGGGATAGCCACATAGGTGCTTTGAAATAAAATTGTTTTTTGATCATTAACCATATTTTAACTAAGGCATTCCTTATCCAGTGCTTTTTAAAGAGGGTAGGTAAATTTCCCCTATGCCACAAATAGTGATGCCAGCCCTTATCAAGACCATAACTCTCAAGCTGCGATATTCTTTTATTTGTCATCAAGATCCAATCCTTAATCCAAGTCAAGGCGGCAGCCTTGTAGTATAGTACCAAATTAGGAAGGGCAAAACCACCAAATTTGGTTCTATCCTGCAAATAAATATTTTTAATCCTTGCTTTTTTCTTTTGCCATATAAATATACGTATACTTTTTTCCAGATCTGAAATAATCTTAAAGTTTGGCAATATAGGCAGAGATTGAAACAAAAAAAGTAGTTTAGGTAAGACATTCATTTTAACTGCAGCGATTCTGCCCATTAAGGATAGCTGAAGTCTTGACCAAGTTTCGAGGTCAGCTTTGATTGTTTTTATAACATTGACATAATTGTCTTTGAATAAAGAGTTACATCGGTTAGATATAGTAATACCCAAGTATTTTACCCTATTTGAATGTTGAAAACCATTGGTCAAATTGGTTAGAAGATACACTCGAGATTGCATCCTTAAGGCTACTCAGGATAAGGAGGTGGAAATCAATAAATCCAAAGTGACAATACTAAAAGATGTCCCTTGGGAGGTTCGCCAACTGCGGAAAGAATATACATTTCTTACCAAACTTCTGCTCAAGCATGACATAAGATATAAGTGGCTCTACCCCCAAGGCCTGTCCTTCCAATGGGAAGGTAAACTACAGAAAATTGAATCCCATCAGAAAGCTAGAGCCTTCGTTGAAAAAAATGCAAGGAAGTTGGGTTACTCCCCCTCTTCTTTTTCATCATCCTCCACTGAAGGTGAGGACACGACCGGAACTCAAACCACTACCAAAGAAGACAACCGTGACAATCAGACTTCGAAACAAGAGATTTCAAAGCATGACCAAGATTCTTGTGGCGCAGTGGGAGGCGCCAGGCCGAAGCATTATCTCAGGCCAAAATCAGGGAAGAAGAAATATCGCTGGAAGTAGTAAGATGGCTCAAAAAATTCTAACATGGAATATCAATGGTTTGAACACCCCGCAGAAACGTCGGAAAACTTTCAATTTCCTCCAAAAACAACAATGTTCAATCATCTGTTTACAGGAAACCCACATATTGAGAAAACATGAACATTATTTAATACAAAATAAATTGGGAAAGCTATTTTCCACATCATACAAAGAAAAGAAGCAAAATGGGGTGGCACTGTATATTAAACCAGAGCTTTCCCCAACCCTTCTGGAAAAGGATGAATCAGGCAGATGGATTCTTGTCCAAAAGTGTTTTGGTTTCAAGCTTGATTCCGGAACAAATTATGCTCATAAACCAAGCTTTTATTGTACAGTTACCCCCGCCCGCCCTTTTGCGGTTCATATACTGTGGTTCCACTATATTGTGGGACCACAGTCTATGAAAAAAAACACCCTGGGGTAAGATGCGAAGGCCTGTTTCAGGCCTCCTGTACCTACCCCAGGCTTGGCGCTGCCACAAATGGGCCTGCAAGGCTCCAAAAGGGCTTCCCCTTGAATTAGATGTTATTTCTGGAAAACAGGAAGTGACCTCCAGATTGCTTGAAAGCATTTTTGGGTCCAAGGGCCTTTCTAGGCATGTTGGAGGACAGTAATGCTTTTCTGTGAAACGGAAGTGACTTTCTCCAGTTTCCGGGGAAGACCTTTTGGAGCCTCTGACGGGCCTGGGAAGGCCCTCGCAGGCCTGTTCGGGGCAGCACAGACCGGGGATAAGTACAAGAGTCCCCAGCTATGCCCCCCAGGCCTGGCCCAACCTGTATCTGCATATGGTAGATTTTTAATTATCGCGGGTTGGATCGGTTCTCTGACCCCCACAATAGGCAGGGGGTTACTGTATTTCTCACAATCCCTACATGAGAAATTTTATAAATGGGTGGTACATGAGAATCAAGTGTAGATTAAAGAGTTGTGCTCAGTGCAGTGAAGTAGATTTTTCTGCACAAAAGCTTGTATTTGTCTAATATTTTATTGGCCCAATAAAAAATATTCCATTTTTACCTTACAAATGTGTGACAATCATCTTTTGATACATCTTGTTTTAAATATTATTGAAGAATCGATAAAATACACTCTGACATCCCTCAGCAGGGATGAGAACATCACCATTTTGCCTACAGACAAAGGAAGATGCACTGTCATCCTCTGAGGACGAAGGGCCAGCAGGCTTGATGTGGTCATGATGGCGGACGGCAGCAGCAGCTCTCCGCGTCTGCTGCGTCTGTTCTTTTCTTTTTTGCTGCCTGACTTGCCCCTCTATGCCTAATCCCTTTCCCTTTGGGTCTACCAGGGCCTGGAGGGGGGGGTTCGGGATTTGGGGGTACTGGCCTATGGGTCCTTGAAACCCTCCTCCCTGTCACTGGCCAGACGCCGGCAGCCTACCTGGAGGTTGTTCTCCGCCGCCATTCTCCCTACCGCCCGGCTAGACGCCACCTTTCCCATCGCTGTGGCCACCGCCGGCCACCGCCGAGGCCGCCGCCGCCGAGTACGACGCGGTCCCCTCTGCCGCCGAGGTTGATGCGGATGATGCAGCCTCGGTGGGAGTTGCGGCCTTTCCACCACAGCCGCCACCGCCGGGGACGAGGCGGCCTTCCCTCCCCTGCCGCCGCCACCACCGCCCAACGATGCGGCCTCCCCTCCGCCACCCCCGCCGCGGCCGAGGACGACGCGGGTGGGCGGGCGCACCCCCGGTTGGAAGTCGCGGCCTCTCCACCGCCGCCGCCGCCGGGGACGAGGACGCTGCTGGCGGGCGGGCGCAGCCCCGGTGGGAGTGGCGGCCTTTCCACCACAGCCGTCGCCGCCAGGTACGAGGCGGCCTTCCCTCCTCTGCCACCGCCGCCACCGCCCAACGATGCGGCCTCTCCGCCGCCACCGCCGCCGTTGCCGCCGAGGATGACGCGGGCGGGCGGCCGCACCTCCGATTGGAAGTCGCGGCCTCTCCACCGCCGCCGCCGCCGGGGACGAGGACCTGCTGGCGGGCGGGCGCAGCCCCGGTGGGAGTGGCAGCCTTTCCACCACAGCCGCCGCCGCCAGGTACGAGGCGGACTTCCCTCCTCTGCCACCGCCGCCACCGCCCAACGATGCGGCCGCTCCGCCGCCACCGCCGCCGTTGCCGCCGAGGATGACGCGGGCGGGCGGCTGCACCTCCGATTGGAAGTCGCGGCCTCTCCACCGCCGCCGCCGCCGGGGACGAGGACCTGCTGGCGGGCGGGCGCAGCCCCGGTGGGAGTTGCGGCCTTTCCACCACAGCCGCCGCTGCCGGGGACGAGGCGGCCTTCCCTCCTCTGCCGCCGCCGCCCAACGATGTGGCCTCTCCTCCTCCTCCGCCGCCGCCGAGGACGACGCGGGCGGGCGGGCGCACCCCCGGTTGGAAGTCTCGGCCTCTCCACCGCCGCCGCCGCCGGGGATGAGGACACTGCTGGCGGGCGGGCAGCCCCGGTGGGAGTTGCGGCCTTTCCACCACAGCCGCTGCCGCCGGGGACGAGGCGGCCTTCCCTCCTCTGCCACCGCCGCCACCACCCAACGATGCGGCCTCTCCTCCTCCTCCTCCGCCGCCGAGGACAATGCGGGCGGGCGGACGCAGCCCGGTGGAAGTTGCGGCCTCTCCTCCGCCGCCGCCGCCGGGGATGAGGCGGCTTCTCCTCCTCTGCCGCCGCTGTTGCGGCTCCTCCATCGCCGCCGCCTGGGGTTGTGGCGGCCTTTCCATCGCCGCCGCCGTCGGTGCGGCCTCTCCATTGCCGCTGCCGCCGTTGTGGCCGCTGTCGAGGACTCAGCAGCTTCTCTTTCAATGAGACTCTTGCTCTGGCGCGCCTCTGAGGACGATGTTGCCTTTTCGTCGCCACCGCCGCGGCCTTACCATCTTCCGCCACCCTGGAGAAGCCATCTTAGACTTATATTGTCTGTCTCCTTGTGGGTGCCGCAACCCTTCCATCGTCGTCCCCGCCGAGGACGAGGCAGCTCTCCTCCGCCGCTGCGGCCGCCACCCGTTTGACGCTGCCGCTGTCGAGGACTATGCAACACGGTCTCCTGGTGGGTCTCTGGGTGGTTCTGTGGGACCCTGGGTGGTTCTTAGCCCTTAATACCCAGCGTTACCAGCCGACCCCGTCCCGTACTCTCTCTTCTTCCTCCCCCTTCCGGTATTTCCACTCTGCCCTGGTTTGTGCCCTATTTTTTGCTTTTACCCCTTCCTCTATTTTATAGTTGTTGTTGTTTTTGCGTTGTATTTTTATTCAGTTGTATCCTTGCACTGTCTTAGTGCTTTTGTTATTGCTTATTTGTATTAGTTTTGGATTGCTCCTATTTGCTCCTTTGTTCCCATTCCTTTTTTTTTTTTTAAGCCACCATGTCGGCAGGGACTCGTATCTCAGTGGTGTCTGGCCGTGGGAGGTACGCTCTGCATGGAGGGATCGGTCGGGTAAGAAGAACTAGGGTCCGGCATCTAATGCCTGTCCCCCGTTCTGATCCCCTCGTCCACCGCCATCTACCTGGGTGCCATCCCGCCAGCGCCTCCGATCTGACCTGCCTGCTGATTAACGCCAGGTCGGTACACAATAAGACCCCATTCATCCTCGATTCTATCTTGGATGAGCACGCCGACCTGGCGTGTATCACCGAGACTTGGGTGGGCGCGGAGGGCGGGGCCTCCCTCTCTCTCCTGTGCCCACCCGGGTTTCAGGTTCAGTGGGCAGGCAGATTGGAGGGCAGGGGGGGTGGGGTGGCCATCGTTTTCAGGGAATCCCTTTGCGTTAGCAGGTCCGCGACGATGGTGTGTTCTGGGGTGGAATGCCTCCATCTATCTGTGGGTCAGTGAGATAAGTTTGGCATTGTGCTGGTGTACCGTGCTCCCCACAACCCAGCACAATCCCTACCAGAGATCGCTGAGTTCATCTCGGCTGCTTTGTTGAGATCCCCCCCCCCGGTGGTTGGGGACCTCAACTTGCACGCCAAGGGGGAACTCTCTGGTGCGGCTCTGGAATTCATGGAATCCATGACTTCCATGAACTTATCTCAGCATGTTTTATGCCCCACCCATAGAGCCGGCCACACCCTAGACCTGGTCTTTTCCTCCATGTCGCCGGATTCGTGTCTGGGGGTTGGGGGCATTTTGCCCCTGCCCGTGTCATGGTCGGACCACTACCTGCTAAAATTCTCCCTGTCGATCGCCCCCCCCCCACCCCGCGGGGAGCGCCCTTCTTACATCTGGGCTCGCCCCCGTAGGGTCCTGGACCCTGCAAGGTTTATGGAGGCCTTCAGGGAGCTTTCTGGCGGCCTGGCAGACGATCCGGTTGACGCCCTGGTGGAAAGGTGGTATGTGGGTTCCGCCGGGGCGATAGACCGGATCGCCCCTAAGCGTCTCCTACGATGTCGAGGCCGCTCCTCCCCGTGGTTCACGGAGGAGCTGCGGTCGATGAAGCAAGAACGTAGGAGACTGGAGGTCATATGGAGGGCAAACCGGACGGAAGTAAATAGGGCTGCTCTTAAACAGCTGACTGGCCGCTATCTTCGCGCGATCAGGGACGCGAGAAGATCTTATGCCTCCCTGAGAATTGGCGAGGCCTCGAGCCACCAGGCGGAGTTATTCCGGGTGGTTCGGGACCTCTCCAATCCCAGTCAGCTGCGGCCTCCTCCTAGTGATTTCACTAGTGAGCAATTTGCAGCCCATTTTAGATCTAAAATTGAGGCCATCCGTTCCGACTTGCCCCCCAGTTGCTCTAGTCCATCCTCTGGGTCTTCCGGTGCCTCACCCCTCCGTTCTCCCCTCCTGGATGAGTTCGGGCCGGTTTCTTCTGCGGAGGCCTCCAGAGCTATGGCTCGGTGCTGGCCGGCGGCCACTCCCTTTGACCCTTGCCCAGCTTGGCTTATCAAATCTGCCGAAGGGAACATGCCAGAGTGGGTCTCTTCCATCGCCACGGCCTCCTTTCGGGAGGGTTGTTTCCCTTCCCGCTTGAAGGAGACTGTGGTAAAACCCACACTTAAGAAACCTGGCTTGGCGTCGGACGATCTTTCCAACTTTCGTCCGATCGCCATTGTTCCCTTCCTGGGCAAGGTTGTCGAGGGGGTGGCTGCTGTCCGGCTCCAGTCATACCTGGAGATAAACCATATCCTGGATCCCTTCCAGTCTGGATTCAGGCCTCTTCGCGGGACCGAGACTGCCCTGGTCGCTCTGCAGGATGACCTCCTCAGGGAGGCTGACAGGGGGAGTTCCTCCCTGCTCGTCCTCCTTGATCTCTCAGCAGCCTTTGATACCGTCGACCACGGTAACCTTCTGGCCCGGCTCGCTGAGGCGGGAATTGGTGGTCAGGCCTTGGCCTGGCTCCGTTCCTTCCTCCGCGGCCGGACTCAGCGGGTTCAGCTGGGGGATGTTTTGTCGGCTCCTTGGACTCTCCCTTGTGGGGTGCCCCAGGGGTCGGCAATCTCCCCCGTGCTGTTCAATGTTTATATGAGGCCGCTGGGGGAGGTCATCAGGAGATATGGAGTTCGCTGTCATCCATATGCTGATGACACGCAGCTCTATATCTCCTTTTCTACGTCTGCAGAGGAGGCGGTTCGCTCCCTTGATCTGTGCCTGGAGGCCGTACTGGAATGGACCAGAGATAACCGGCTCAAGCTTAATCCGGAGAAGACGGAGGTTCTGTTCTTCGGGGCGCCCTCGTCTCGGTACAATGGCCCCCTCCCTAGTCTGGGGGGTATTTCCCTCCAGCCTACAGACAGGGCCAGGAATCTGGGCGTGGTCCTGGATTCGGCCCTCTCCCTGGAAGTCCAGGTGATGGCCGTCTCCAGGGCCGCTTTTTTCCATCTCCGCAGGATCGCCCAGATCCGTCAGTACCTTGATGAGTCCTCCCTGAGGACAGTCGTGCAGGCCCTGGTGATCTCGAGGATCGACTATTGCAATGCCCTCTACGTGGGGTTGCCCTTGACCCTGGTCCGGAGGTTACAACGGGTGCAAAATGCGGCGGCCAGGCTGGTGGTGGGTGCTCGTAGATACGAGCACATCACCCCAGTCCTGGTCCGCCTGCATTGGCTCCCCGTTGCCTTCCGGATCAGGTTCAAGGTCCTGGTCTTGGTTTTCAAGGCCCTCCACGGCTTGGGACCAGGATACCTGGCGGAGCGCATCTCCCTGAGGGCATCCGGATCCAGACCCACGAGATCGTTGCAGGCGCGCTCATTGAGAGTGGCCACACCCAGGGAGGCGCGGAAAACGCGTACGCGGAACCGCGCCTTCTCTGTGGTGGGGCCCTCGCTCTGGAACCATCTGCCTCCTGAGCTGCGCCTGCTGGAGTCCCTGCCCGCCTTTAAGAGGGCTCTAAAGACCTTCCTCTTTAAAGAAGCATACAGTGACCCTATTATTTAGTCCCTCTTCCTATTTCCCTGGCCCTAATTGTTTGCTGCCATCTTGCCCCCCGCTGCCCTTGCCTGGTGGCTTGGCTATTTTTAGCTCCTAGCTTTTTATGTTTTTTTTTACGTTGTTAGCCGCCCAGAGTTCCCGTTGGGGAAGATGGAGCGGGATATAAGTACTTAAATAAATAAATAAATAAAGATAAATTACTGTGGACTACCACAAAAAGATTATCTCACTTTTAGATGACCAACATACATATGAAAAACTAAAAAGAGACCCCACCAGCAACTACAAGGAAAAAGTAATAGAATGCTTAAAACTCTTGGAGAAGAATAACACAATTGACAGGGCGACTTGCCACTAGTTATATCCTGGAGAGACTGTCCCTTGCTTTTATGGACTTCCCAAGATCCACAAGCAAGGCATTCCCCTCAGAGCCATTGTCAGCAGTATAAATTCAGTGACATACAACATGGCAAAATACCTGGCCCCAATGGTTAGACTCACGGACCACCATGTGCACAAATCAGAAGAGTTTGTTTCTAAAGTCAGGGAGCTGAAACTGGATACTGATGAAATAATGGTATCCTTTGATGTTACGTCTCTCTCTACCAGCATTAACAGCACTGATGCCCTAACAACTATAAAGAGACGACTAAGAGAAGATAGCACCCTCATCTCCAGAAGCAGCCTCAACCCAGACAAGATATGCCAGCTCCTGGACCTGTATCTGAACCCCACATATTTCATGTACAGAGAGGAGTTCTACAGACAGAAGCATGGTTGTGCCATGGATTCCCCAGTGTCACCAATTGTTGAGAACCTATACATGGAAGAAGTGGAGAAGAACGCACTCAGCACCTTCCCAGGGACAACACCATCCCACTGGTTCAGGTATGGAGATAATATGGAGTCTTGGGTGAAAACCAATACTCAGGAAGGACAGGCCTTTACATACCACATCAATGTGTTGGTCCCTAATATTAAGGTCACTAGGGAAGACACCCAAGACAACAGGCTGGCTTTCCTGGATTGTGCAGTCATCATCAGACCCGACCGTTGCCTGGGAGTAGAAGTTTACAGAAAACCCACCCACACAGATCAGTACTTTATTTATTTACTCTTTGACTCCCACCATCCATTACAACAAAAAATAGGAGTCATCAGGACCCTAAACCACAGAGCAGACAGCATCATCACCTCCACAGAAGCCAAGATGAAGGAAGACAGGAACCTGAAGTCAGCACTTAAGGCCTGTGGATATCCAAAGTGGGCCTTCGACAAAGCAGTGTGCCAACCCAGAAGAACAAGGGGTCAGCCTGACACCCACACCCAATGGAAAAACCTGGTCATTCCCTATATGGCTGGAGTGTCTGAGAAGCTTAAAAGGATTTTTGGCAAACACCACACCCCCGTTTACTTCAAACCCACAAACACACTAAGACAGAGACTTGTCCACCCAAAGGACCCAATTCCAAAACAAAAAAGAGCAATATAGTATATGCAGTCCAATGCAGTGAGGAGTGTGCAGACCGCTACACTGGTGAAACAAAACAGCCATTAAACAGAAGGATTGCATAACATAGGAGGGGCAACAGCTCAGGACCAGAATCAGCAGTACACCTCCACTTGAAGGACAAAGGGCACTCATTCAAAGACAAAGATGTACACATATTAGACAGAGAAGATAGGTGGTTTGAGAGGGGGTTAGGGAAGCCATTCATGTGAGCATTGAACACCTCTCTCAGGCACAGTCTATCTGCGCTTATCAGGCAGTGATTTCAACAACACCTAGACAAATCAAAAATACTTCACACCTTCACCACCAAGGTCATAGCCAATGACCCATACTTTATAGGTTTCAGCACTTTAGTCCATTGTTCACCTTAAGGCTATTGAGACTGTTGTCTCCCTAATGAGACTATTCAGGCCATTGTTCATCTTATGAGCCTAATTCAGACCAGGGTGACTAGAGGTCAAAGCTGACTATAAGATGGAGTACTTGCACTAGCTGTATTCAGACCGATGAAGCTGTTTGGATGAGCACCAAAATGTTTCAATCTCCCAAGAAAAAGAAGTCCAGTTGCCATGACTCAACTTCCAGATAAAGTCACCTGGGATGACTGAGAATCTTCACATACATAGGTACTAATTGCATGTTTTCATTATCCTATGTACAGATATTATAGTGGCTTTTTTAAAATTTATTTTTAGAAATACACTTACAGTAATTCTTTCATCCTTGTCGTCCAGAGGGGAACCATCCTTTTTCCATGAAATTGTTGGCTCAGGGTGGCCTCTTGGAGGCTGGCATTCCATCACAGCTGGCTCACCGACTGCCACCATAACATCAGAAGGGTTTTGTCTAAAATCATCCCGCAGTACTGAAAAGGGAGGGGAGATATGATCAAAATATGCATCAGTGATGAGGATGCTTCATACAGCATTTGTCATAGCAAATTATTTTTCACTTAAGTTGAAATACAGATCCTTTCTTCTTTATGACACTATATTGAGCACAGGTGCCATTTTTGTTATTGCTGTAGTTTGTCTAAACTTAGTATTAAATACTGCTTTCCTGTTAATATAGAACAATACAGCTTTGAAGGATGGCTTTAACTTTAACTATCCAAATATTGCCATACAAATTGCACAATTGCATCCATTATTCTTATTTTTCATGCACTGTTACCTTGTTCTTCCTAGTTTTAGGTTCTTACTCATGTTTCACTGGACACACTAAAAAAAACTTGACAATCACTTATGCACTTGCCAAACAGATACTGTGTTCTAAAATATTTTCGGTGAGGGTACTTTACAGGATCTTTGTCTCCAAAATGTCTGTTAAATTGTATCAGTCTCTCTGCACTTGCCTTAACACATAATACATAAAAAGGTAAGCCAGACACACTAAGTAGCCCCAAGAGGAAAGTCTGCTACACGGCACATGATCCTTTAGGCTGCAAGAGTGTAGTCACTCACTCAAGCAACTCTACCAGACAGGATATGGAACATGTATGAGGTCACACATAAGATCTTATGCACACATTTTTAGTTCCACTCCACTACCTGCTTCCAAGAGCTGGATCCATGATGACTGCAGTGTACATCCATGTGTATCTGCGTTGCATATTGTTTTGTATATGAAATGCACGTTCAATTTATAGCATTTTTTCATGTATATGAATATATTTTTGTCGGTGTGCCCCAGGGATCTGTCCTGGGACCGGTGCTTTTCAATCTGTTCATAAATGACCTGGAGACAGGGAGAAGCAGTGAGGTGGCCAGGTTTGTGGATGACACGAAACTTTTCTGTGTGGTTAAAAACCAGAGAAGATTGTGAAGAGCTCCAGAAGGATCCCTCCAAACTGGGGGAATGGGCTGTGAAATGGCAAATGCGTTTCAATGTAGGAAAATATAAAGTAATGCATACTGGGGCAAAAATCCAAACTTTATCTATCAACTCATGGGCTCTGAGTTATCTGTGATGGATCAGGAAAGAGATCTTGGTGTGTTGGTGGACAGCTCCATGAAGGTGTCTCCCCAATGTGTGGCAGCAGTGAAGAAGGCCAATTCCATGCTAGGGATTATCAAAAAGGGGATTGAAAATAAAACAGCCAACATTATAATGCCACTGAACAAGACAATAGTAAGGCCGCACCTGGAGTATTGTGTACAATTCTGGTCACCGCATCTCAAAAAAGACATAGCGGAACTGGAAAAGTTGCAAAAGAGAGCAAATAAAATGATTACTGGGCTGGGCAATCTCCCTTATGAGGAAACACTAAAACATTTGGGGCTCTTTAGTTTGGAAAAAGGTGTATGAGGGGGGATATGATTGAGACGTACAAAATAATGCACAGCATAAGTAAAGTGAATATAGGGACACTCGTCTTCTCACAAAATAGCAGAACTAGGGGACATCCACTCAAATTGAGGGTTGGGAGAATGAGAACAGACAAAATAATTTGTTTTTACCTAGTGTGTTGTTAGTCTGTCGAACTCCCTGGCACAGGATGTGGTGATGGCACCTGGCCTGGATGTCTTCAAAAGGGGATTGGACAGATTCCTGGAGGAAAAGTCCATCTCAGGTTACAAACCATGATGGAGATGTGTAATCACTTGGCTTAAAACCAGGGTACTTCAAGGGCCAGATCCAGGGGAGTGGTATGAGGAGACAGATATCTAGTCTCGTGCACTCCCAGATGCATTTGATGGGGCCACTGTGAGATACAGGAAGCTGGACTAGATGGGCCTTTGGCCTGATCCAGCATGGTTCTTCTTATGTTCTTATGAATAAAACTGTTAGACTCAAAATTCAGGGTCTTCTTACATATAGTATACACAGAAGTATAGATTTGCAATGGGAAGAAACATCTCTGTATAAATGCTCAATGTGTAACTATCTCCCCACTAACCTGAAAATAGTGTACTTCAATCATCAAGTGTTTTCAAATACACATTCTAGTAGTGCTTCACTTGTACTAGAGTGCATATGTGAATACAGGCACTTACACAACCTATATAGTTTTTATGTGTAAATATGAAAATCATATTTTATGAAAACCCATATCACATATTGTATGCACAATTTCCAACGCCATTTTGCCACCCTGCTATGCACAAACCAATCTGTGGCTCCCATTATGCTTTTCCTTGTGTATCAACTGGATTTTCTTCCACATATCAAGCATTTCCACAACATTCAACTCCTTCCTCTTTTTTCAGCACTACAAAAACAGCTGCCATAGACAAGAAGAGGGTTTCATGGCAATAAAACAAGCAACATCTATGATCTGTAAAGTGGTATGGGTCTATGTACTTTTAGCAGTCTCTTTATTAGTGGACAGTCATCCTCTCCCTCTCTCAAAAAGAATCAAAATGTGTGCACATATTGATACAGCTATTCCTTTGCTCCATTACTGGCACCGAGAGAATGGAGGAATCATCATCAGAAAGGGAGACAGCAACCAGTAATCCCCAAGAACTGCCTGAACTGAAGGTTGTGAAGCCTGGGCTCTCAGGGACAGATGGTTATGGGTTACCATGTCCAAGAAAAACAGAGCCCAGCCCTTCACACTCTGTCTGAGAAAGACGAGTCAATGCAGCTGCCCACCAGGTCCAGGACAAGAAGAAGGGAGGATATGTCGAAAATGAAATGCATGGGGTGGAGAGTGTACAAGTGAGGCGGCTCCTGCGGGCACCAAAAGGCATGGGGTGGAGGCAGCATGGGGAAATAGGGAGGGAGGGATATGGTCATGGATGATTTTAGCTGTCCCCTCCCTCTGGTGGCTCAATGAGCTAGAGCACTGAAACTG
This sequence comes from Phrynocephalus guinanensis, assembly GCA_037367245.1. Lineage (NCBI taxonomy): Eukaryota > Metazoa > Chordata > Lepidosauria > Squamata > Agamidae > Phrynocephalus > Phrynocephalus guinanensis. The sequence continues at coordinate 81,014,979 of CM074736.1, forward strand.
TTGCTGCAAAGTTGGCAGCTCAGCGGTTCGAATCCTGGGTGCCATGCTGAGGAGCGAGCTCCCACAGATAACCCCAACTCCTGCCAGCCTAGTAGTTTGAAGCATGTAAATGCAAGTAGATAAATAGGTATCACCATAAAAAGAGGGAAAGTAAAACAGTGTTCCATGCACAGAAATGTGTTTAGCCATGCCGGCGATATGGCTACGGACTTGCGCAACACTGGCTCTTTGGCTTAAAAATGGAGATGAGCAACACCCCTAGAGTCAGACATGACTAGCACACAAGTGCGGGGTGAACATTTACCTTTACCTCCCTCTGCACCACCACACTTTCTAAAGAAGGAAAATCCCTTTTGAGTACCCGTACTTTATATTTATAATTTTGGCTTCGAAAAGTGGCAGTTCTTATACATGGGGGCGTCTTATAAATGGAAAAATATGGTAACTGGAAGGCTCAAAAGGCAAGAGTTCACAGGCTGTATTTCATATTCCTTCACATTTTGTCAGCTTGCATCAAGCACATTCTTTAGGGGGGAAAGTACCCAACTAAGCAACACTGACTGAATACAAATCAATTCCCCCCAAGCTTTATTCACAATTACAGTCTGTCTCCCCTCCCCCTCCAGGCATTCACTTCTGGAATGATTTTTCTTCTTTGATTAAATGATTCCATGGATTCTTAAAACTGATAGGAAACTGTAGTAGGGATGTGCCTTTTCTTCAGCCTTTCCTGCAGACACCCACATCTTTTCTTCAACGACCTTCCTTCCAATTAATCAATGAATTAAAAGCTTGTTATATCAAATCTCAGGAATAAAATCAATCATTTATTTCTTTATTTACAAAGTATGGCACCTTGTTTCCATAAATGCCATTCATGATGGTTTAAAAACAATTACTTCAAGATATCCTGAGAACTATTATAGTCAAAACAAAAAAGGAAGATCAATTAGAGAAGAGAACACACTTGGAACCGAAAGAAAGGAGAGAGAAAAAGGAGAGAGAGAGAGAGAGAGAAAGGAGGAAAATGAATGAAGAAAATCCACCACAGCTAAGTAATTGAAATGAACACATCTGTTCCTTGTGCTCTGTAGCATTTACTTCTCCATTTGGACCATGAGGAAGCATAAATAAGGAAGAATTAACTAGCTGGAGAGAGGAAACACTAAAGTTTTGGTATGTTTTTATGTATCAGTTCATAGGGATTATAGACTCTTCATATATTATATTTCCTTTCTCACAGACAGAAGAACTACAGGACCACTGTTTTTATAGAAAAACCATCAATGCATGTTTATTGGATAATTTTCTAATTGATTATCAACGAGATCCCTAAAGATAGCCATTAGTAAATGGTTGTAATGTAAATCATAGTTCCCCACAATATATTCCTGCTTTACTTTTGGGAGGCAACATCTCTCCCCCACCCTTTAAAAAAATACTTTCAATCACTTAAAACCATGAAGGGCCATGATATGAAAAGTATTCTTCATTAAAATTCCTGGTCACTCCCTTCCCTCTTCAGTTTGAAAAGAAACAGATTCATGTAAAATGACATTTCCTCAGGAAAAAAAAATGCAGTGCTAGCATGATCTGTTAAAAAGTACACACTTATAAAATAGCACATTACTACTTCTTTGACATGAAAACTACTGCAGAGCTCCTATTTATTGCACAGTCTGAGTTACTGTGGAAGACACAGCTCTTGCCTACTGTATGCAGCTTATGGTACTGGCAAAATCTTTAATGCCAGGTATAGTGAAAGGACAAACCTACAGAATGTTTTAAATGATACTGGCTACAAAAGTAAATTATTTTATGTGTATTTCTTTATTTTGATGTCATACAATATAGCTCATCGTTGTTTTCTTCTAATGTCTTCATGACAGCTTCCACTCACTTAAAAAAACAACCAACACATTTTTCCATAATGAATGGAAAATCCAGTGTAAAAAAAATCCAGAACACATTGCCATGATAACTATGACTACCCACTCATCCTACTACTGTGCTATGTGTGTACTTATGAAAATGAGCAAAATTGGATGGATCACAGGATCATTTGAACTTGCCAGTGACTGATATGTTGGCCCCCTGCTGCTAATCCCCGCTTTCCCTTCATCTTCCTACATATGTTTGCAACTGCTCAGAGGGAGACAATGTGAAACACAGAAGAAACTCCTTGCTGTCACACCTCAGCTTTATTAGCATCCCAATGCTTGAACCAGGAAGAAGGCATAAGGGAAGACAGACAACCTACACAATGCAAAGGACAGGAAAGCTACAATCTCAATCTCAGTCTCCAATTCTCGCTATTTCCCCACCCAAAGAAGGAAAAGAGAATTAAAACGAGAACAACAGGAAGAACTCTGTCTTTCACTAATTGTTCATCATTACCAGAATGACAGTAGTTTCCTGGTAGTATAGCAAAAAGAGTACAAAAGACAAGAGCACTCCTCCCTGAAGAACCAGTGTTTAGTACATTCTGCCTGATCCTATCTAACACTGCTCCTTATCAATTGAGACTGACCCTTGTTCCATCCATTACTTTATTCCCCCTAGTGCTAATAAGGGTTGAAGTTGTTTTGTTTTTATTGTGTTGGTTTTTCTTTAGTCTTGTGTTTTGTATCTGCTATTTATTTCTTGTACACCAAATAAAGTTCCCTTTGGGAAAGTCGGCATGGTTCACCAACTGCAAGAATAATAAATAAATAAATAAATAAATAAATAAATAAATAAATAAATAAATAAATAAATAAAGTCCATAGCAGCTCTTGCAACTACCTCTTGACTGGCTACTATCCAGGATGGCTCCAAGATCCAAGTACATTTACATGGGAAAAGGTGAAATAAAAGGGAAGTCATGCAACCAAAGCAAAATAAAATAGAAAGATAAAAATTATTATACAATATACAGGCTTTCATGGATCAAAACACCAGTTGTATATGTTGATAAGTACCTTTTTTTTTAAAAAAAAAAGCTGTTAGTGGTTCTCAATCTTGAGTCACCCCAGTGCTCTTGCAATCCAACTCCCAGAAACCCTGGCCAACACAGCTGGTGGCAAAGGCTTCTGGGAACTGTAGTCCAAGAACACCCGGGTGACTCAAGAGTGGGAACCACCGGATAGCAAATATTTTTGTATTACACTACTTTTTCTTCATTAATAGTATTCATTAATAATTTTCAAACATTTCACTAATTTTCATCATACACATCTGCCTAGCTACTGAATGAACAAAGCAGAATAATAAATAGATATTATACAGTGCTGGCAGAATTTAGTTAAGGAACCAGATAGTGAAAGATTTTAATTACAGGTCTATACATTCAATCCATCAGAATTCCACACTATGAGAACATTAGCACTGGAATAATTATAAATCTAGAAAACTTAGTGATACAGATGTTAAACAAAATAGGGGCAAGGGCACTAAATGTCCTAAGTAGGCCATCAACTCCATTGCAATTGATAGTTAATGCCAAACGTATCATTAACAGCAAAAAGGTTGCTGTTACTTTAGTTAGTTTATAATTAGTTGAACAGTATGGATTTTCTCGCTGTGAAGTGCCCAGAGTTCCTTGGAAAGTTGGGCAGTATATATATAAATAAATAAATAAATAAATAAATAAATAAATAAAAATAAATTCTTGGATACAGAAATTTTGTAGTAGTATATCATAGGTGTCGGAGATATCTATAAAGGGTATCTCTGTGATATTCCTAATTTCAAATCCATCTCCAATAAACTGCTTTAAGTGAAATGCTGAGTTGTACAATTCTTCTCAGATCTAAAACAATCCTATTTTGGGATGAGGAGCGGTTCTACTACTTCCACTAGACAGATAAGAAAAACCCATTACAGGAATTTAAAAATATGAGCAAGAAGTGAGATCAGCTTGAATTGTTTTGGGTCTCTGCATTTTGCAGCAGATTTCAAAACAGCAAATCATTTATACCCTTCTCCAAATTTCTGAAATCCTGACAGAGTCAAGATAATTATTAATTAAAAAGCCTTTCTAAGTTACAGGGCTATGAAGTTGTATCTGTTTTATGTGGATGTCATCCAAACCTGCTGCCTTGCCACTTTTGCTGCTGCAAAGAGCCTTCTCCAATGTGGCTAAAATGAATGATTTGTAAGGTTAGTGGTCTTTAGCAGCTCGTTTCATTAAGTTCTAACTAATGAAGAGTTGATGGACTATTTGATTTGTTGAAATGTTTGCATGCATAGTTGGGTGGTATTTATACCACTCTACTAAACTTCAGGTCTTTATTTACAAAGTTTTCTTAACATGTTTACTCAGCACATACAACAACCCCAAATCCCACCCGCTCTATTATCTGCTCAATAATGCAGAAATAAAGGAAGATCTGTATGAGATCAGACCATGTAACTCCAATTATCATGCACAATCAGTCCTCACATGCATGGTGAGAGGGAAATAATGGCTAAAGTCCTGCCTCACACTGCACATTCAAGCTGTCAATGAGCCAAGTCCACCTCCTACAACATCACTCCACCCTAGTGTTTCATTATTTGGCCACACTGAGGTTTTTGTTGATGTTTGTTAGATTTTTCAAATAGCTGAATGAATTCAAATAGCTTAGGAACCTTAAATTTCACTCCAGAATTAAAACTGACCATTCTACTTCAATCTTGCCTTCATGAAAAATGGTCCAAGATGCCTGGAACTGGTTCTGAAGAGGATGCAAAATACTGGCAGGGAATCTGAGCTTTCCAGAGACACCTTACAAGACAAAGTACAAAACATGATGTAGGGTGAGGCAGCTTCTAGTCTAATTTACAAAACCCATTATGTTCATCTGAGTTCAACTTCATGACAACATAATGGAAGAAATTATATGTTCAAGTCACAAACTCTAAAAAAAGTGACTTTCAGTGTCATTTCATGGCTTTTAGACTATCTTTGGTCAATGTCTTCTTTTCTACTTTGGGATTTTACTAAAGAACATCATTTAATTTTATGGTATCAATTGTTTTATGTTAAAAGTGGCCATAATAAAATCCTTAATTTCTTATATACCATTAGTAGCATTACACTAGTATCCTGTTATGTTTTTATGAGTACTGAGGAAATAGTACACATCTTTATCATTGCAAATATCACAGGAAAAGTATATTTTAAAAAATTGTACTAAACAGAAATTAAAACACAGGCCTAAATTGGCTTTAACCAACTGACTAGTAAGTCAAGCTGCACAGTTTCAGAACGCCCCAGGAAGAAAGGAATTGTAAGGCACTAGCAGTATTTTCTACCTGGAAAATATTGGAAAGATTTCCCACAAGTCAGAATTGACTGCATGCAATTAGTATTATTATTATTATTCAGTTACAAAAGAACTTGAAAGAGAAAAACAGACACATCTCAGACCTCCTACACGACACAGTCTCTTATTTTAAGATTTTATCTTTATGATGGTAGATAAATATATCAAGTTCAAGGCTAACAAAGGAGATGCTCTAGTTGTTAATTTTTTTTGAAATGCCTTCTACAAAACAAGTCATGAAATATTCTAATCTACAACCAGTTTGCACTGGCTCATTTTTCTTCAGCAGATGGTTCTCAATCATATTTACAAGTAGAGATGGGCACGAGTCAAAAAAATGACGTTTCGTTTGTCGTTTGTCGTTTGGGGGGTCCGTTTCAGTTCGTTTCCGTTTTTCGTGAATTTTTGCAAAAAATTCATTTTTGTTCATTTTGTTACCATTAATTTCAATTTTTTGTGATTTTTTTAGCATTTAAAGCAGTTCATTGTATTGCAGTAACGGTAACAAAACGCACGACAAAATTTCCGGTGTTTCTGTTCGTTTCGTTTCATTTTGGAGACAAAATTCGTTTGTCATTTCATTGCGTAACGAAATGAAAAAACAAAAACAGAAACAAAAAATCATTCGTTTCGTGCCCATCTCTATTTACAAGCATACAACATGAAAAAGCATATATGAACTGAACCTGAACAAATATATTATCTATTTTACTGAATGATAGGTAGATGTATCTTTTTCTCAAGCTGTCTGCTCTCTCATACAGTGTCCCCTTTACCGGGGGTAAACATTGGTCATATTTCATTTTCTACCTGACAAGGTATTGAGAATAAAAATTCAGAGTGAAATCTCAATATTAGTAATGAGTTATGAATTCCTAAGGATGGGGACTAGAGATGGGTGTTTCATTTTGGAAGTGGTCCGGTTCTGAAACGAAACACAGGAGCCAGCTGGCATTCGGAACTGGACCAACCCTCTGGATCAAAATCAGCCAATCCCTTTCACTGGGGTCACGTGAGGCTAAACGCCAATAAGGAAGAAGCCTATGATGTCATCTTTCCTTCTCCCTGGCACTGGCCAATCATACAGGGAGGTGGGATGATGCATTTCCCTGCACCGCTCCTGACTGGCTACTAGATTTTAAATCTAGTGCCATGGGTCTGAGATAGCAGACAAATGTCACTAGATTTAAATTTCCAGTTTTCCTGTTTCTGTTTCTTAGGGATCTCTTTAGCACAGTCATTTGTTATTTTTAACACACACCTGTCAGCATGCATTTTTCTTTAAAGACTTCTATAACGCATCCGGGGGAAAAATCTAAATTAAAATATTCCTGCCTCAAGGAAATTTTTTGTCTAAAATTGACACTGGCAAAGTTAGCAGAGGAAGGGGGAAGATTAGAATAAAAGCATTTGTAAATGCTTAAACTTGGCAGGAATTAGAAATTTACATTAATGGATTAAGCTAAAGGCCTCAAGGGGAGAATCAACTTGTACTGAATGTCATGCATGGGGATTGCAAGAGGCAATGTGTGGGCATATTCTCACTATAAGGCATATAGCAAGAATAAATGGGATAAGGAATAGTTGTGAATATGGATGCAGTTTTCTTTATAATTTTCTATGGCCCCTCTTAATCACCTTGATTACCTGGCCACTTTATGGAAGTGGGGTTTTTTGTCACTTCACTAAATATCAAATATGGATTTCAATGCAATGACACCTTCACATCACTGGAAGATAGGTGATGAGACACCCTGGAGGCAATAGGGTCTCCTGTGAGTAGAATTTCTGTTCCAACTACAGAAGATTTGGCTTGAAATAAATATGTTCAAATAAAGGTTTTCATTTGGGCTGACTTGTGAATGGTAAATTTTAAAACTTCAATTTTGATACAAACATAAATATATAAGTAATTAAGGCACACAAAGGAGTAAGATGATGCTTATGAACTAACTGATCTGTCCTTACCCATTTTCATAAAATTAACATGGAAGTTTTAGGTATTAGATCCTGAGGTTAAAAAAAAGCAAAAAGAATCCAGAGCTACTGTATATGGAAAGAAATTTGTATCAGTATATGACTCATAGTGAGCAACCCTAGATAGAGATAAGTTGATGGCACAGTTGGTCTTTCTTCAGTATCTAGATGGCTCATGTTGTTGGCTACGGCTGATTTCTTTTGCTATGCAGAGCTCACATGTGAGCAAATGGATGAAAGATATTTGCACTCTCATGCAGCTCTAATTCCCCAAATGCTACACAATTTGTCTTGATGGATAATTATGAACAGCTTCCATTCCAAGGGAAAGGTTAAAACTCCATAAACATTTATCACTTTGATTTGGCCACCAATCTTTCCTTCCTTCCTTCCTTCCTTCCTTCCTTCCTTCCCTTCCTTCCTTCCTTCCCCCTTTGTAACAATGTTTGGGACAACTTTAGAAATAGGAACAGAAATAAAAAAAATCAATAGTAACCAATTATTTTTATTTCTACATATATGAAAAAATAAAGAAAAGACACAGAAACGAAGCTGCTAAGAAAAAAGTGGTTAACAAGTAAAGGTTATATGCATCTACACATTTAACTTGAACTCATCCTGCTGAATTCAGAGGAACTTACTTACTGGGTAGAAACACATAGATTATATCGTTAGCGATTAACAAGCTTTTGCAATTATAGATTTCCTTATTTAAGTAAGGAGTATTATGAAAGTGATATAAACAATTCTTAATGGCTTATTATTATTTTCAAGCTTTCAGAACAGAACTGTTCATAGAATGGAATCATAGAATCATAGAGTTGGAAGAGACCTCAAGGACCATCCAGTCCCAAACCCTGCCATGCAGGAACCCCTATGACAGTATTTCCAACACATGGCCATCCAGCCTCTGCTTAAAAACCTCCAAAGGAGATTCCACCACCCTCTGTGGCAGCATATTCCACCGCCGAACAGCTCTAACCTTCATGAAGTTCTTCCTAATGTTCGAATGGAATCTCTTTTCACGCAGTTTTAAACCAATGCCCCGAGTCCTAGTCTTTGAAGCTACGGAAAGCAAACATGTTCCCTCTTCAATATGACATCCTTTCAAATATTTAAACATAGCTATCATATCCCCTCTCAGCCTTCTTTTTGAAAGGCTAAACATTCCCAGCTCCCTAAGCCATTCCTCGTAAGACATTTCTTCCAGACCATCCACCATCCTGGTCGCCCTCCTTTGTACCCGCTCAAGGTTGTCAACGTGCTTTTGAAATTGAGGCACACAGAACTGGACACAGTACTCCAGGTGGGGTCTGACCAGAGCAGAATAGAGTGGTACTATCACTTCCCTTGATCTAGACCACTGGTTCTCAACCTGTGGGTCCCCAGATGTTCCTGGACTACAACTCCCAGAAGTCTTCATCACTAGCTGAGCTGGCCAGGATTTCTGGGAGTTGCAGTCCAGGGACATCTGGGGACCCACAGGTTGAGAACCACTGATCTAGACACAATTGTTCTGTTGATGCAAGCAAGAATTTCATTGGCTTTCCTGGCCGCTGCATCACACTTCTGACTCATGTTCAATCTGTGGTCCACCAAGACTCCCAGACCCCTTTCACAGGTACTATTTTCCACCCAAGTATCTCCCATCCTATATCTGTGCAATTCATTCTTTTTACCTAGATGCAACCCCCTACATTTCCCTCTGTTGAAACCCATTCCGTTAGCTTTGGCCCAGCACTCTAATCTGTCAAGATCATTTTGGATTTTCATTCTGTCCTCTGTGGAATTAGCAACCCCTCCCAATTTGGTATCATCTGCAAATTTAATTAGCATACTCTCTATTATTCCTTCCTCCAAGTCATTAATAAAGACATTGAACAGCACTGGACCCAGAACAGAACCTTGGGGCACCCCACTGGTCACATCTCTCTAAGCTGAAGAGAAGCCATTTATGATCATGCTTTGGGTGCGATCAGTCAACCAATTACAAATTGACCTAACAGTAGTACTATCTATCCCACTTTCTACTAACTTCTTAGCAATTATACCATGGGGAATCAAAGGCCTTACTGAAGTCCAGATAAGCAAGATCCACAGCATTCCCCTCATCCACCAGGCCTGTAATTTTATCAAAGAAAGAGATCAAAGTCTGGCAGGACTTGTTTTTAAGAAACCCATGTTGTCTTCTTATAATGACAGCATTGTTGTTAAATAATTACAGTCTGACTGTTTAAAAATCTGCTCTAGGATCTTCCCAGGAATTGAAGTCAATCTGACTGGGCGGTAATTATTTGGGTTCTCTTCCCCCCCCCCCTTTTTGAAGATGGGGACAACATTAGCCCTCCTCCATCGATGGGGACTTCCCCTGTTCTCCAGGACTTCTCAAAGATTATTGCCAATGGTTCTGAAATTACATCTGCCAGTTCTTTTAATATCATAGCAGTTCATGTCCTTTTCATTTGTCTTTCCTCTTTCAAATACATTTTAATTGTCTACCTGACTTTTTTCTTACCTCATTATATGGAAGAAATAGGCAGTTGTGTTAGACCATGTACAGGTCTTAAATTATTTATGCTATTAGAGAATAATGTGCACTTCCATTGTTTACGATAGTACTGTCTCTCATTAAAAACTGCATCTTTCTTTTAATTAAATCTCCAGATACTTTAGAACAGACTGTATTTCCCTACGATGTGGGTATAAATGTTCATTTGCTCCTGTGTTTCTCCAACTAAATTTGGCTGTCCATTTTATACAATTTTGCTGAATTTTCTGGCTTCTAATCTGCTTTTTCGAGTAGCATACATGTATTCTAGGCATTCATATCCTTAGGAATATTATTATAATATTTGGAAAGATGTAAATTGTATATGATAATTTATCATAGTAACAAAGGCTGAATAAATGAGTTGGCTTTCTTTTATTGACAAAATCAAAAAGGAGAAAATAAAATCTCCATTCCTCTTTTGATGCAAATGCATGGATTGCCAATGTAGAGTGATGTACCTGTTATGAAATTTGAAGTATTATGAAGGTTTTGTGTGATACTTATATAAACATAACCTTCCCTAATGTAGAATCATCCAGTGCCAGATCCCAGAAGATGAACAAATTATGTATAGTACATTTGCCTGGAGAATACAGGAGATACACCTATCTGGATGTGGCTACAGTCCCTCTTTGCCAAAATATTTTGAAGGGCTATTCTGGACTTCATGAAATGGTGAAGCAAATATGTCAGCAAGTGGAACATGTACCATATAGGAACATACTGTACACAACCTTTAAACTCTCAAGTAACTAATGTTGCCATGTCTGCTCCACCAAAATGCAGACTAGAAAGCTATCCAGTATTCCCATTTCAAAACCCTTTCTTTGGGGTATGCAACCAATGGAAAAAAAGCTTTATTGGACCAAAAGCTTAATGAACATGTTCCCTGCATGTTTTCCAAAAGATGTCGCCTCATGTTTTGAAATATAAAAAAAGGCAGGCTGGGCTTGGAATTAGCAAGGTTTGTTGCTGAAGCTCCATTTGGCATGCCTCACACAATCCTAGGATGGTGCCAAATTAAATACATTACAATGTAATACAGTAAATTAAGATGAAATGAAATAACATGAAGTGAATGGACATTTACTTTTTAATTCATTTTATATCCCACTTATAGTTCATGAAGCCTCCAAAAAGAGTCTAGCATCCAGAAAACAATGGCCAATTAACTTTGTTGACAATGTTTCCAACTGTAGCCACTTCCCGAGTCCTACTCTCAAGCAGAAGGAGTAGTGGCCTTAGACTACTGTGCATGAGAACGCATACGATGAAGGAGGGAAACCAACTTGTGGACCTAAGTCCAATGCCTTTACCAAATATTTGGGGTGGAGACCCAGGTCCATAGCATTAGCATAACCTTGTATAATAACATTTTTGGTTTGTTTGTTTTGAAAGAGCTTCTAGTCTTCAAACCTACTTTTCAGAAAGTGCCAATCAGATTTTGTAAAGTGATCACTGGTAACTTCTGGTTAACCAGAATCATGGAGCAAAGTGAGCCCCAAAAGTAGGGCCACATATACAGGCTCTATCAGAATCCATACAGATGGGGTGGCCTTTCATCTTCATGTAACTTTACACTGAAAAGATATTGTGAACTGCCTAAGGCAATGTAAAAAAAAGGATTTATTTGTACATTCATAACCATTGTAAAATATTCACATTAGATAATCCCTTATCGTGGGTATTGAATCATTTGAGAGAAGCACAGACAACATTCATTTTTGGAAAGGCTCAAAAAGGCTCAATCTTGCTTTGGAGACACACCCTAAACAAGATATTTGGTGAATTATAGTTACTGTGTATTTTACAAGGCTTTTTGCATCAAACAGTTGAATCCCATCCAAATCTCATGATCAGAGAATATCTGGACATCTAATGGAGAGTGTTACGAAAAATGATAAAGAATGCAGTCCAGAATAATGCTACTCAACCCTCCTTTATTTGCATATTTTAACTAAGTAATGGAGTTTATTTCAAATGGTTGATGTTGACTGACACGAGCAAATCCCTGCGAATCACACTGCACAGAGCCAGAGTGCAACAACTCATCACTCAGCAGTAGTGTGTCCCTAGGGGACAGAATGAATAAGGATAAACTGCCGTTTACCTTAATTCTTCAAAACAGACTACTGGGGTATCCTCATTAAAAGCAAAGTAAAGTGTTCTGCTTATATACCACCCACAGCGCTGAAAGCACTCTCTGGAAGGTTTGCAATTTAATAATGTAGGCTACACATTAAAATTTCTTCACACACTATTTACGATAGATCTCCTGGATTTTCCTTTTCTCTGGTTTAAGAATATGTTCTTTCTGGACTACCAGAATGACAAACAATTGGATCCTAGACTAAATCAAGCCTGACGTATCTTTGGAGGCAAAAATGATGAGAATCAGGCTGTTCTTCTTTGGACAACTAATGTGAAAGAAAGATTCTTTGCAAAAGACAACCATGATGGGAAAGGTAGAAGGCAGGAGGAAAAGAGGAAGACCAAATATGACATGGAATGACTCCCTAAAGTATGTCACAGGGGTCAGTCTTCAAGAGCTGAGCAGTTTGTACACAAGAACCATGTGGCTTCTTACTCAATTTCCTGACAGTTAAAGATGAGGTGCTCTCTGCAGTCCATTTTAACTAAGACAATATTTTGAGGCTGATATATTCTTTAAATGGAAAGTAAGCAAATTATGCAAATATCTGTATAAATATGCTTTATCCTCATGGTGACTGTGAGATGTAAATGAACCCTTCCCTTTGTATATACACATAAGCCTCATCCATTCTGGGAAAATTACAGTCAACGTAACACTTTCTCTGGCTGAAAAATAATAGAGATATAAAAGTCAACAGCCCTTGCTTTTGTTTCCCACTGTAAAATCGATCCACAGCACAGCAAAAAAATGATGCATAAGTTGAATTATAGCACCTGCTTGAACCACAGGAATTCAATTTAAACATTAGTTAAAGAGATAGGGAACACTTTAAAAATGGAAATACTGGATTTTGCTAAAGAGATTGGCTCTGTTACTTTCCCCTCACAAGAAGCTTCCATCTGCAGTTTATAACAATTACTATCAAGAGAGTTGCATGCATCTACATTCAACTGAACTTAGTAGTGTTTAGTTTATATGAGAATTTCAGTTCACACAATGTTACATTCATAGTTTGCACTGTTATGGGAATAACATAGTACCGTAATTTTAGATCATATATCTGGCTTGTAATCACACATGTGGAACTCTGCATAATTAAAATCATGCCATTTACCAATGCACAAGTGAGTAGTGAATACTCCCTTGTACAACTGGTATAAGGAGAAAGCTACATGCACAACAACCCAATGCATATAGGAGAGTGCAGAAAAGAATTTGGCTGCTATATTTTGATTTGATATGTCACCTTTGTTACTGGCTTTATCTTGGTTTTATTAGATGCCAAGTTTACAGTTGCTCATTATTTTCTTTGTTTTGAGAAATTAGTGGCTGCATACCGTCCACAAATAATATCTGTGTAGCATCCAGTTAGTGCATTAAAATAAACAGAAGAAGCAAACAAATCACATTTATATTTTTGCAGGATATGTGCTAATGTATTGAAGAAACACTTTTCTGTTTAAATTATTTCAAAGGAATGTATGATACATGAAGTAAATTTTCTATGATGTGTACAAATAAGAGTAAGCAATAGTTTAGAAAGGACTAAAGAAAATTTATATTTGATTTGAAAGGGCATAGAATATATTTAAAATTTATCAATAAATTTGATTTCCTCTCCACCACCTTTCATGAACTAAAAATGCAGACAGTGAACTATTATATACAGTTCTATTACATACAGAGATTCACACACATCCATATCCTATGCATCTAATCTGAAATTATTACAAAATGACAAATGAATATTTATAGATGTACCACTGTAGCGATCAAAAGGAATTTCATTTTGACTGCTTGGATCTATTACTGCCTAAATCCAGATGTGGAGGCAGGCCAACAACCAAATTATTTTCATATATGCAAGATACTCTATGCCCAACTCTGAATCCTCCAAAGGCTTTAAAGCTAAGATCTTCTGACACACCTTAAACAGTATATGGAGAAACAAATATAAAACTGTGGGTTGCTCCCATCTTTTTCACACCAGATATATGGCTTCATCATTTCTCTGAATAGCTAACAGTTTCATAATTTATAGACAGAAAAATACATGATGGAGGTGTTGCATACTTCTCCTTTAACAGTTTAATGACATGGGCATATTGTAAACAAACATAGAAACAAATAAACAGTTGATAGCTGTTAATAAATTGGTGAGCGGAGGAAGGTTATGCCTCAGATATTTTGACTCCACATTTCCCTTCCTGTTGATTCCTTTGTTAGGGGAAGCTTCAAACGGCCAAAGTGCCGGGGTGGTGGTGGTGGATTTGCCTGCATGTCTAGCCAGCAACAAAGTTTATATGGGCCATGTGACACAATGAGCAACAGAGTATATAAATAGGCTTACCTTCCTTAGTACATCTCCTTTCCATTCAGTTCACCTTCCCACCCTCCCACCCTATGAAGAGAATGAGAGTAGCTGGTCGCATAAGGGTCAGATGGGAATTTTGGACCATCACTCTGATTGGCTGGGAGTGATGGTGAGTTTTTGCCCATCCCATTCTCTTCAGGCTTATGAGAAATTGCTTACTCACAAATTGGTCACTATTGGTGAGCAGTGCAAGTGTTAATGGAAGTTAGGCTAAAGTTATTTAGGAATAAGATGTTTAGTCTGACAGCCCTCAATTATAATTAGGATTGAAGGAATTGTTGAAGAATAGATGAGTAGGCCCAATGACATTATGTCCCTGAATGATACATGAGGGCTGCTGAGGCCACTATACTTTTGGCAGCACACTGATCAAGGGGGCAGCGTCCTGCTAATAATATTTTCTGGCCTCCTTGCTTTAAGGTTTCAACAGTTAAAGACACTTATTTGAGTTAATAAATTGTGACCCAATTTCAACCCATCAAACATGTTTTGTCTCTTTATTTCCTGACTGGGTGGGCAATGCCATACCTCACCTAACTGGGACAGCTGGGGAAGGAGGAGCTGCTACTCCAGAAAAATCATCCACCTGATTCCCTTCCTCAAGAAAGTATCGGATGAGAGGATCAGGAAGAGGTGTCAGTTAAAGAGATTACCACAAAGGCATATACAACATTTTAAGGCTAGTGAGAATTCTACACTATAGTTTACTCAAGTAAATTTTTAAGAACTCTCTCTGGGCAAATTACATCCCTTGCCATGTTTAGACTTCTAGACCTACTTTGAAAAAGAGGGCTTGTGCTCTCGAAAGCTCAGCAACTTATTTTTATTTTTCTACTAGCAGCCTATGAAGGAACCACCCATAGTCTAGTTTTGCTTCTGTTTTAATGGCTGTATGACTCCAAACCTCTTTTTTAATGCCTATATACAGTAAATATAAGAATAAATGTATGTGAACGGTTTTCCAGGAAGTAAAGATTTCAATTTCATTATTAAACTGGGCAAAAAACATACAGCACCTCACCCCTTCCAATGAATTGGCTGCAGAAGCCAAAGCCACAAAGAGTGCACACTGTAAGACAGGCATGTCCAAAGTTCGGCCCTCCTGATGTTTTGGACCACAACTCCCAGAATTCTAAGCTTAGATTGCCAATGACAAAGGACTGTGGGGGTTGTGGTCCAAAACATCTTGAGGGCCGAAGTTTGGACATGCCTGCTGTAAGAGAAAAATCAGTAATCTAAGCCAACATGAATGGAAGAAACCTACTACCAGTACAGGAAGAAGCAGAGGCAGGAGTTGGCTATGCTGCCCATGGTAACAAAGTGCTAGAAACCCCCACAAAAAGAACAACCAGAAGCCAGAGAAAGGAAGAAAATCACTGGGAAAGTGTTCAATGATCTGAGAACCAGACAGCAACCATAAAGTGCTAAGAGAAAGCAGAGAAAATAAGGAGACAAGTAAAAAGTAACGGATGAAGAAATTATACTAGTAACGGTATACCTTTTTGGCAGAAAAGGTGCACATTTTCATCAGCAGCCTTTCATTTACTTTTGACTGGCATTGTTAGATCTGCAATAACCACTGTCAATCTACAAAATTTTTGTTAGTTTGCCCGTCACAGCATTTTCAGAAATGCAATGGGCATTTTTAGAGGAATACATGGAAGAGCTTTGAGAACACTGTTTCTCCCCTGCTTTCACTTGTTTAGATGTGGAACAATCCAACAATAACAACAAAAATAATGACTGTTGCTACTGCTGCTGCTATTGTTGTTGTTCTGCTGCCCATGTGCCCATACACCCCCACTCTATGGTACAAATGGATGCAGACAAAGAAACTAGAATGAAATAAATATTTTACTTTTAATACTCGTAAAACAAAGATCACAAGTTCAAAATGTAAAATAATATTTGAAACAGCAGTGATGCTTAAAGCCATTTACACGAACTTGAAGCTACCTTATCTTTATCTAACATTAGCGCAAGTCCTTTAAAATGAAGTCATGCACTGGTGCTCTTTGGAAGTGGAACTTTCGCTTGAAAAAATCCGCTTGTCAAATGCAGCAGCCTGTTAAGAGGGCCCAGGCACAGGGAGAAAGTGACATGTTAAGGTAGCTGTTCTGTAATTCAAGCGGCTGCACTAGCTTGCAATTAACATTCAGGTATAATTCAAACTACTAGTTATGACCTTTAAATCTATGGATATATAAAAGTCTGGCACCATTCAGACCTACCCATAACTTTTTAAAAAAAAAAACCTTCAGAGGTCCTTTTCTATGGTTCAATACTGCCAGGCATACCTTTTAGTCAAAACTAGTGTTTTGGTCTCCATTTGGGAATATTTCCAAATGAAAGTGATGGTGCACTATGAAAACCAAGAACTGATTCATGTATTCTCTTTAAATACATGAAACCAAAAGTAAGCAGAATGTTGATAAGGTTTACATTCTAGTAAAACAATGAGTCTGTTTGTTTAACTCTGTAAACTGCCCACAGTGGCCTTTGTTGCCAGAAGGTATGGTATACAAGTCAAATAAATAAATAAATAAATAAATAAATAAATAAATAAATAAATAAATAAATAAATAAATAAAAAGATGCATCTATTATTTACAAAGGCAAATGGTCTGATTTACTGTAATATAATCTACGTTTTTAAGAAAAAAAGGGGTAGATTGTCTCCTAAGATAACATTTGTTGAAATAAATACCCACATAATATAAAAATGACGTTTTAGGACATTGTTAACATACAAATACATGCAGGGAAGGTAGGTAGATGAGGTATACAGATAGAGTCGAATAACTATCTAAAGCAGTGTTTCCCAACTTTTTGTCCCCAGGTGAGGACTACAACTCCCAGAAATCCTGGCCTGCAAAGCTAATGGTGAAGGCTTCTGGGAGTTTCAGTGCAACACAATTATTAATATACAGTCATAATCAACTAACTCAAAAAAAAAACCTACTTTAAAATGTAATTAAGAAAGATACAAATAATATGCAGCACCCTAAATAAAACTCATTATTGCCCAGTTAACTGCTAAAAGTCTGCCTAAAAAGGGTGTTTTTTTATGAATTTGGTTTGAAGATGAGTCTCTTTTACAACAGTTTTGATGATGTGTCAGGTTTAAATGAGAACAACTTCTGTTGTTTTTTCATCAAGGTAGGTTTTAAACAAACTTACTACTTCAATAGAACTACATATACCAGTCACAATTTCTCATACTAACACACCTCACAGGAATGTTGTGATCTTTATTGGGAGATCAGACAAAACTCCTGAATGAAAGCAATTTACATACAAAAATGTGTATATGGCAAGCTTGCTTTCAAGCTGTTGGTGTTATTTTGTTTAGGTTCATCCAGGTTCCACGTCAGCCAACACACTCTCAAGCTACTTCCTTATCTCCTGCCAAGTATGCAATGAAAACCAAGGTAAAACACTCCCAGGGTGTGATGAAAAGTAGTTTAAGGGCTGCATATCCATTCAAATGTTCCACTTCCTGTGCTGTCAACACTGGTGACAAAAATGGAAGTATCAGGACTCCTAACTATGGTAGGCTATGGATACAAGTCAAGAAGTAGGTGGGAATAGAAAGAAGCAAAAATAGTACACTGCCACCCCATTTTAATTAATTTTGTTGTGTAAACTAGCATTGCATTGAAACATTAAGTTGCAGCTTGGGGAATAAAGGATTTGGATTGTAATGCCATTCAAATGGTTGATTCTTAACCACTAGGAACAAGATATGGAAGCAGGTCTGAGACTAGAGAGAATATGTTCTTTCTTAGTTTTGGCTTTCACTGAGAAGAGTAAATCAATATGATTTACCTTCTCTTCTAAATCTTTTTTAAAAAATAGTAGCACTATCATCCTAGCTAGACAATACTGGGAATCCAGCGGGAGATATCAAATTATGTAATATGCATCATTATCTCTCCCTTATACACTTCTCCCTTGAATTGCACAAGTCCAAGTATGATGGTTTGGGTGATAACATTTTTTTTTAAAAAAACCAACAAATCAGTATTCATTCATCTCCAGGATGTGCCCTGAGAAAGGCGAGTCTCAAACTTATTGAAGCCCTTGTTTTTGGTTATGCAGCAGTTCCTGATCCTATGGTAGTGACCCAGCCAGTTGACTCTCCTGGCATGGTGGCCAGAGAAGGTGCCTGGGGCATGACGGGAAGCTGATCTGGGTTGGGGAAGCTCTCTCTTTCTCTCTCTCTGCATATGCTTTGTACTTATTTTTTTTTGGGGGGGGAGGGAAAAGAATTATTCATGGCCTTTGAATTACATAGGGGTCCATTGCCCCCAACCCTGGGGTTGTCAAAGGGAGAATTGTACCGACATTTCACAGTGAGACTGCTGAGTTCTTCAATGGGTGTTTGAATGTAGTTGTGGAATAGTTACTAGAAACATCCTGAAACTAAACACCAACATAGCAAAAACCTTTCAGGTTTGACGTTCTGCTAATTTGTACATAATGATAATCAGTTTCTGGATGAGCCGCAGTGTTTGAGGATTTTTTCTTAAAATGATGCTTTTGGAATCCTCAATGTCTAGAGAAGCACAGATGGTAATGACCATGAGGGGTTGGTCCTTTAAAAATGCCTTCATTCTACCTATTTAGACCCACACACTGGAAGTGTGCTCACGTAGAGAAATGCAGGGCTGAAGGAATAATGGATAAAGATACACAGAACTGTGGTCTAGCTTCCTCTTAGAAAAAGAAGTTTCACTGGGACTCGCTGGGAATGTAGAATTCTGGGTTGTGGATTTTAAAAATTAAAAAATGCACATCCCTAATTGTCACCAACAGTGCTTTGTACCAGTTCTGAATACTCTACCTGCTGTGTGACATTTTACAAACTGAACAACCCTCACAGTAACAAGAGTCAGTCTGCAGATCTGGTACTGTTTTCGTTCCAGCAGTACATTTCTTAGCCCATTTTAAGGTCCTGGAATGAAGTTGTAATAACCTTCAATGTGCCTTGGAACTGGAATTAAAGACTGCTTCCATTGCAACCCTGCCTAAAATCTAGTCTATATGAAAGATCTTGTTTATTAGAGATGGGCACGAACTGAAAAAATGGTGATTCGTTTTGGTTCAATTTGTTTTTAGGGTTCAGTTTGAAAAAATTCATTTCGTTGATTATTCGTTTTGTGTGTAGTGTGTGTGTGGTGCTCGTGCAACTTTGGCTGGGGGAAAGAGGGGCTCATTCTTCCCCCCAGCCACTGTGGAGTGGGGAAAGAGCTCCCCCAGCCAGCGCCTCACAGCTGAGACACTGGCTTGGGGCCAGCACCTCAAAGAGACCCTTCTTTCTGCCTCCACATGAGGAGGCGAGGAGTGGGGTCTCTTTTGACCCCCCCCCCCCGCAGCGGATGGCAGCACTGAGCGGGCACTGTCATCCACTGCAGGGAAGATCCCTTTAGAGAGACCCTGCTTCCCTGTCATTGGCTGGGCCCCTTTAAAAATGGCCCAAACCACCAGGGGTTCTCCCCAGTGCTGACTGGGCCATTTTTAAAGGGGCCCAGCTGATGACAGCTCAGCAGAAGCTCCAAATGGGCAGGAGAGCTCCAAACTAGCGTCCCTACCATTTTCAGAGGGATCCTGCCGAGCTGTCATTGCCTAGACCCCTTTAAAATGGTCCAGTTGGCACTGGGGAGAACCCCTGGTGGCGACTTGGCTATTTTTAAATGGGCCCAGCTGATGACAGCTCGGCAGGAGCTCTCTGAAAATGCTAGGGAGTGCAGATCGATCCCTGGAACAGCCCTCCCTAGCATTTTCACAGGACTCCTGACGGGCTGTCAGTCGCTGGACTGCCTTAAATTCGGCCCCCTAGTACCAACTGGACCAGGTTTAAAACTAGTAAACAGCTCAGGAGATTGTTGCTCCATTTGTTATAATTACAGATAAATATTATTTAAAAAGAAAATTCTGTTTGTAATAATTATTTGGATACACTATATTTTAATATGCTAGTTGTGATAATTTTATGGTAAACTGTAAAAGTGGGTGTGGAGTGCTAATGTAGCATTTTTTTTTCAATTTTTCAAAAAAAAATCAAAGTTTCTCCCCCCACCTCCACCCCCCCCCCAAAAAAAAAACACGGGGAAAACATGGTTTTTTCCCAAACTTCAAAATTTCTAGAAATTTTGCATCTCAGTTGGACAGTGTCATCGATGCAACCAACATGAACTTGATCAGTCTTTGAGAGGCAGTGGAAGAGAGGAGGGCCTGGGGTGATCTGGTCCATGTGGTCACGAAGAGTCGGACATGACTTAACAACAACAACAGCAGCAGCAGCAGCAGCAGCAACAACAACAACAACATATGTATCTACCAGAAAAACTAGTGATGCTGATAACTACATTACAAGTCTTTCTCTGCAGTAGACTAAATAATGCTGGAGCTCTTTTCCTTCTTTTCCCCAATTTTCACTTCACTCTTCAGTACTGGCATTAAGAATACAAATCTTTATACCCACTGCATTTCCTAAAGTGAACAGTGAAATCTAGTTTACTTTTCTCTATGCTTTTCAAATTATTCTGAATTCTAGTTTTTCTATATTTGCACCTATTGCTTTTCAAGAGCTTGGTCCAAAAGTGACATAAATAACTAAGATCAACAAATTAATGAACATAAACCATGTGAAAACAATATCTGAAGATAACAAGAAATGATCACAGAAACAGACTAAATTCAAGGAGCTGTCAGAGAGCCAGAGTTCAAAACCAGGATTAGTACGGCTACCATTGCTTCAGCAAATGTCGTCTGCAAAACTTCAACAAGGTAAAAAAAGGCCATGCCTTTTTTTCAAGATCCTGATAGTAATAACCACATAATACCACATAATAACTAACTAGTGACTAACAGGGGAAACTTAAATGTCTAGAAATCATCCCGTGAATAGTTCCTCCTCACTATATTGATGTTTTTGCCTTTAGGGACCAGCCTGACCTCTGATTCTGAAAAGGAACTCCTAGAATAAGACATTCTTCAGCAGTGATGGAGTTGTGCCAAAAATAAACAAATAAAACCCAAGTTACAGCTCAGCCAAAAGTGCCATTATTTTTTGTTTTTGTTTTTTTGCACTGCTGAAAACTTCTGTTTTGGCACTTTCGTAGCATTCTGTGAAGCGCTCATTTACGTTACACTTCTTTTATTTCAAATCACCCTTTGTACTACTATTACACAGATAAGTAAGAACATGGTGATAGAATTGCTAACGCTGGATTTATTGTAATCAGTGGACACTTATTCATTTGTTATATTAAGGTGATTTCTATCCTTCAATGCTAAGTTGCAGGATAAAATGCAACAGTAATACAATTCTTTGTTGTCACAAATTATCACCAGGATATAATCTTAATTCTTTGTGGAGATATATTTGCTATTGAAAATACCCTTTGTCTTGCAACATTGAAGGATGATATGCAAAGCTTGAGACAATGAGTACAGTAGGACCCCAGTATCCACTGGGGATTGGTTCCAGGCTTTCCCATAGATAATGTAAACTGTGGATAAGAGAGAACACCAAAATCTCCCAAAAACTGCTGTTTTGTGACAGTAGCTTGCTTTATGGCTGCTGTTTTGTGACAGTGTCTTGCTTTACAGCTGCTGTTCGTGACAGTAGCTTGCTTTATGGTTTCTGTTTTACGACAGTGTCTTGCTTTACAGCTGCTGTTTGTAACAGTAGCTTGCTTTGCAGTTGCTGAATTATTTATTTACTTTTTTCCTCTGCCAACCGTGGATAACTGAATCAGTGGATAATGAATCAGTGGATACGGGGGTCCCACTGTATAGAACATTTATCAAGGATTAACAAGGATTCTTGCATCATTATAAAACAATATTAAAGATAAATCAACAAGTAAACAAAAATGCCACTCTGAGAGATGGAAAACTAAAAGTAGAATAACACAAGTAGTACAGTGACCCCCCCCCCCGCCATTTCGCGGTTCAGGTACCGTGGCCCTGCTACAATGTGGGATCGCAGTACCTCCACTGTGGGGGGTGGGGGGCCCAGGTCGATCCGCGCTGCTCCCCAGAAGCCTTGGGGGGTGCGTGGGACGGCGGTGGGGGGCGATTGGGTCACTCCGCACCACTCAGCCAGGCTCCCCGAGAAGGCTTGGGGCGGCCGGGAGGGGTGGCGCAGAGTGATCCAGTCACTCCGTGCCACTCAGCCAGGCTCCCTGGGAAGGCTCGGGGTGGCCGGGAGGGGCGGCGCAGAGCGATCCGGTCACTCCGCACCGCTCAGCCAGGCTCCCCCAGGAGGGCTCGGGACGGCCAGGAGGGGCGGCAAGGCGCGATCCGGTCGCTCTGTGCCGCCCAGCCAGGCTGCCCCGGGAAGGCTCGGGCGGCCGGGAGGGGTGGCGTGGAGCGATCCGGTCACTCTGGGCTGCTCAGCCAGGCTCCCCGGGAAGGCTTGGGCTGCGCGAATGGGCGGCGGGAGGTAAGCTCCCTCGCCCCCACCCGCTTCCGCATATCGTGGATTTTCTTGCATCACGGGTGGGGTGGGTCCCTAACCCCCACGATCGGCGGGGGGTTACTGTATTACAAATTCAGTCCAAGCAGTAGTACCTAAAAGTCCACCCAACTGTCCCATAACTGTTGTTTCCATGCAAAGAGCTCAGATTCAGGGGTAGGGCATGGTCTGCACACATAATTCAGTTCAATTCCAGGGCTGAGAAAGATGTTACCTATTAAATGATTGAGGCTGCAATCCTAAACATATTTACTAGGGTGCAAACCAAGTAAGCAGAACATGTGTCTTCCCAGATGCTGCTGAAATCCATTTCCTATCAGTCCTAGCTAGCCCAGAAGACAGTGAAGAGGTATGACCAACTTGTAGCTTGCAAACATCTGGTGGAATTTCCCCCCACCCCGATGGAAGGTTAACTGATTTCAATGAACATGTAGCTAAATAATCATATACTGTACTGCACTGAAAATCAACTTTCCCCCAAATGAGGAACTTTTAATCAGAGAATGAAGTAGACTCCAGCTAATGAGATTTTTAAGTTAGCAAATAACCTATTATACTAAAATACATTTAGTGGAGTTCTCAAGTATTCCCAGTGTATGCAGGAAGATCAAAATAATATATGACCTTTATTTTTTTTTTGGCAGAAAAAATATTGCTTGTTAGCTATACAATTATGATACTAGGTTTTTTACAAGTCTCAATAATTCAATATTTAACTGTCCTTTAAAACTATTACAAGACTTGACTTTCATAGCAGGACCATCATTCTAGCGATTTTATTCTGAAGCAACTACTGCCTGCCAGTTTTTATTGTTGCATATTAGTGAACATAATGACTTATTTATAGAAGCCTAATTGGTTGAAACAAGCAATCCGATTGGAGGAATCGCATTGCTTTCTAATTTTTAAGCAGAATATATATTTCAGTGCAGGCATTTGATTGCTAATATAAAACTATAAGGTCAATCAGGCACCCCAAAAAGCCTGACCAAAAACTAATAGGCTAGAGAACTTGCATATTTAGGAGGGAAAAAATCTCAAAACAGGCAAATGCATCTGTTGTGTAAATTAGCATTTCATATATATTGTAAAAATATGCTCTCCGTACAACTAGTTTCATAATTCAACACTTATGTTACCATGTATCACTTCCATGTCCATGTGGGATACAGTGAAATTTGGATCAAGAAATGTTATACATATGGTCTTAATTGCCTTTTGCAATAAAGCCAGTATCCAACATAAAGAAAATTATTCCAAAACGCCAGCTTGCAAAATAAGTTTCATGTGAAGCTTTCCAATAAAAAAGCAGCAGCAGATGTGGCTTTGGCTATTGACTGGTTAGGGCATTTTCCCCCTCCAGTCTGTGCACACCCACCAAATGCCACACATCTCTTTAAAACCACCAGTTTCCTTTGAGGGAAGTGGTAAGATCTTCAACATGAGGCAGTTGTCTCCCAAAAGCTGCTGAAGGACACATGTTCATTACTACTATCATGAATGTTGATATACGTTTGGTCTGTTCCTTATTTCAAATGCTGTTCTATATGGAACATAAGATTTTGCATCATAGGACAGAGGTTTAGTGCAACAACAAGAAAAACTGAGCAGTACTGCAACTGCTCCAGCTTTGTCAATGCATATAAAATTCGAGAAAGCAGAGACAAAGGTGCATATAGAGTGAACACGTCGTAAGTGACAGGAAACCAATAGAACATGAAGACACAAAGATATAAATCTGAGACCATCTGAACAAGTTGCCTGTATTAGGCGTTTTGTACATTTCTCTTTCAAACAAAATAACACTCAATTTAATGTTATAATGCACAGTTTGAAAAATTTAAAAAGGAGGGGAAAATAAAACTGAACTTTTATTACCTCTAATACAATTACTATGTACTGTATGTAATACCCTTTCTTTTTCAGATTTCATTCCTGGCAACCAATTATGGAAGGACCAGTTGTTCCAAAAGGAACAGTGTTCATGGCAGAAGATGTATATGTTTGACACAAAAAGAATCCCAAAAGAGGAGGTCAAGTAATAGAATACTGCATGTCAGGGCTTTGATATCTAATTTTAATACAAATATAAGAATCACCTGCCCATTCCTTGTGAAAACGTGTAAGTAAAGATGCTGCATTCCAGAATCTTACTGAAGAAAGAACCATTCCAAATCTAGAAGCTGAGTCATGGCAACTGAACTTCTTTTCTTGAGAGAACAAAACATTTCGCTACTCAACCAAATGAAACATTTCGATCTCTCAAGAAAAGAAGTCCAGCTGTCATGACTCAACTTCCAGATAAACTCTCCTGGATGACTGAGAATCTTCACAGAACGATTCCAAATAATTATACAAAATGGAGGAAAAAAATCTTTCTGGTGGCTGAACATACAAGTCTAGCAACGTTCATACAGGGCAAGCATATAATGCATTCCTATTTCTGAAACTTTTCTTGCAGTGGAAGAATAAATTAAGTAAAAGGGGTCCAATCCCATGATGCCGACATAGTGTGAGCTGAAGATTTTGTCATATCTTCCCAACAGAACATGCACACACGACTAACAGAACATTTACAACAGTTACTAATAATTTTTGACAGCAGAATTATGGGGAACAACAATATATACATTCTTTCAAATTGGATATGATCATGATCTTGATACCTGCATTATGTAACTTGAAGAATATGGGCTCCTCAAAAGTTCCACTCTGCATCTTCCTGTTTGCTACACATAAATACAGGGCATACCAAGATTCACATCTAAGTTTCACTTTTAAAAGCTATTTCTTAGGAACTCATGTCTCTAGGAAATTGTCAGGAAACCCCAGATATTGTTTAAGAAATATGTAAGAGACCAATCCTTGGCTTGAGCTTCTCTTTTAGAGCTATTTTTCCTTTGTATGCTGACTTGACACTAATTCAAAGTTTCCAACCAGAAAATTCTGACCACAGTAATTTACTTTGAAGAAAATGCTGCTGCACAGAACTTTATCCATGGAACAAACTGAGATGAAAATTATACTGTCTCTTCAGGAGGGATAAAAAAACATTCAGCATCATGGTTTTGTGTCACTGCTGTAACTAAAACATGATTTATGTCAGTCATGTGGGGGAAATACCAGTAGCATCAGTGACAAATCTAGTACATTACAAATAATAAATGTCCTGCCATGGCTCTGCTATAGATTTGCCAAGATTTGCCTCTACAGTAGATTATATATATTGGTGAGATTCATATAGGACAAGGCAGATCTTCAAAGATCTATCTAAGACGCTCACGTTAACTCACCAATGTTAATTGTGAGTATGAGAATTATGAGGATGACAACTTGATACATTCAAGATACACAGAAACACACATATGAAAAACATCGGTAGAACCACTATCTCACCAAATTAATTTAAATTATTGTCAGAAACAGTCATTCCCTTTCTCCTGTTCCTGAAATATTTTTTCTAAGTTACACAAACAGTGTGATTTTTAGAGTAAAATTATGGTACGTTAATAAATCTCTGTAAACACTTGTCTGCCAAGTCATACAACTCAGAATGCAATAAGTAATATCTACACAGATTTCTTAACTTGCAGCGTCACACTTCCAAGCGTTACTCTGTGTAACTGTGAAAAAGTACATCAGCATGACTTGATAGCAAATTATTAAAACTCCAGTCATTTGATGCACTATACATATGTAGTAAAAACTTGTTCAACATAAGAACTCACTTGAACTCATGATGTATATTCCTCATTCTTTTTTTTTAATCATAGATATAGGATATTTTGCCACTTAGAACTGTTTATAATTAACTTCCTAAACCTATATTCTGGTTAAAAAAGAACATGAGGTATCAAGACTTGCATTATCATTCCAAAATGGTCAGCACTTAAAAAATGTACGTATGTGTAATTCTTTCCTTTGTGAGACCATCTAGTCGCAGCTCAAAGCACATGCCCCATGAAAGATGAAAAATCTTGGTGGCAAAGATTGCTAACAAAGCCATGCTTATTTATTTCACTTCATTTCTAGACCAGTTTTCCTCTGACAATCTCAAGGTATCATGCAGATTTCCTACTTGATTATCATACCAATCCTGGTAAGATGGGTTGGCCTGGGAAATTATGAGTGGCCCATTTAATTTTAGTCTCCTGGGTGTTCCTCAAACACATTCATCACTAGGTCTCACACATAAGAGGACTTACTGAAGTTATCAACCTTATAAAACACCACTAGAGATAACCTGAGTAAGAAGGAAAAACACCTGCCATTTATGCAGACCCTTCCTCTGACTGTTCAATGTTCCTTGGTTCTGCCTATGAGCCACCATAAATATCCTCTCACTGGGAAAAAAACAGCATGTAAATAACAGTATAAAGTAAATTAGTCCACCAAGTCAAAGCAGGGGATTTGAGACAAGTCCACAGTTGGTCTGTGAATGGAACTCAGTTTCCAGGGTGAGAAGGATGGTATGATCGAAAGCAGTAGTTCCCAACATTAGGTGTCCAGATGTTCTTGGATTGCAGCTCCCAGAAACCCCAGCCAGCACATCTGGTTGTGAAGGCTTTCAGCAATTATAGTCCGAGGTTTGAACCACTGATCTAAAGCTATAGATGCTGCTTTCAGACACTTGAAGGAAAGGAGAGAAAGCAAATAAAAAAACCCATGACTGAAATACAAGAAAATGTTCAATTTACATAAAAGTTGTTAAATATATTGAGGTTTTCTTTCAAATATAACTACATCTCAGGTATTTTCCCTGAAAACTTAGGATAGAAAGTGTCACTTCACTTTTGGAGACTTAATGTAACTATAATGATAACTTCTCTGGAGATTTAATGTAACCATAATAAGAACATGTAAAGAATAATTGGCAGGGTGAAGCATATAATCCTTCTTTGTTTACGAATTCTTTCTCACAACTAGTCTACTGCCCATCCATCCTTCCCTCCATCTGGATTATTTATGGGTTATGGTTCCAGGTAAGGGTTCAAAGACACAGCTAGCAAGAGCTTTAGGGTGAACATAACAGGGCATGGAATGTTATGTCTAGCTCAGAACCTTTTTCCTATCCTTTCCACCCTATTCTTACTATTATGGCTTTTAAGGATTGGCCTGAGTTGACATAATTCTACAAAATGAGAGCAACTGGCACTGGTATATGCATTATTTTAAAAAAATGGGAGGCAATGTGTTGGTCATGGAATATTTCACTGGTTCACTGCTGATAAACATCAATTTATATAAAGAAAGTGTACACCACCCTGAGTTCAGTTTTGGAAGATAGGGCAGTTTATAAATGTAATAAATAAATAAATAAATAAATAAATAAATAAATAAATAAATAAATAAATAAATAAATAAATAATGCTGGGCTTTGCCAAGTGCTCCATTCTCCTGCAGTTTTTTGTATTTACTTAAAATCTATTTTGATGGGGTGCAACAATATTTGGAAAGGGTGGGGATGAGGATAGTAAGTGAAAATTGCCTTTTCTCCCCTTCTGATGCAGCAGGATCCTTCACTGTACAAACTATGATAGCATCCATGTTTGTAGCCCTAAAGTATACAACAGACTCTCATGTTTTCACGCTTTGTTTCATATCCATATACAGTATGACAATACACCAGATAATCAAGTTCAAAAGCTTAATCCATTCTAGAACCAAATTTAGTCTCTTCCTACAAATTCTCCAATTTATCTAATATTCAAATTAATGCTTCCTATAATATAGAAAAATAGTCATTCAAAATACATGTTATTAAGGCTCCGACACTAAAAGCCACTCCTCCACATGCCTGTAATGCCTGGTATTTCTCTCTCTCCAGAATTCTTTAAATGCTGCTTTTAACAACATTACTAATTTGATTTGTGCTTTAGCAGATGCAATTCCCACTATCAATAAGGGGTTTGTTTTTCTTGAATCCTAATATTATCGGCACAGTGTACAAAAATACTGGGCTTCTGCCAAAAGAAACACAGCTCCAACTGTTTCTGCTGCTGGAAGATCCAGAAATAGAGGGTGATTCATTGACACAATTGCACTTTAGAGTTACTGTTGTATAACCACAATACATTTTGACCTTATAATGCAGTCTATAAAGCTGTAACCACATTTTGTATGTAATGGTAATGGGTTTGTGTTATTCGCATGCTGTAACATATTTGAAGAGCCAAGGAACAAAGGAAATTTAAATGAGATGAAAATAGGATGAGATGGATTCCTAACATCTTTCAATGCGACTATAACCATGATGTGTCATAATAAACATTAGCCTGGTAAAATTTTGCATTCTGTATAATTAAAAACTGCAAATCAAATCAGTTTATTGTCAGGCTATATTATCTTATTCACTGGAAGAATGAGTTGACTTATTTGTTTGCTGTCTTAGGCATCAATTAGAATTCACTCTGTTAAAAGGGCAGTGAGTTGGATTTCAGATAGATTATTTGATAGAAATAAGTATCAAAGGGTGAAATATTGTTGTTCCCAAGTATCATATTATATTAGCTTTTATATAGTTGATCAGCAGACAGGAAGTACTGTTGCAGTCCTTAAGATTCCTCCCAGGATAACAGTGTAAAAATATCCAACATATAGACAACTTGACAGAGAATGGACAAATGCCTGGTTTATTTATTTCTTTAAAATATGTTGTTCTGCTTTTTTCCTTAAAAGGACCCTTGTTGTCAGGGGTGGATGCATTGCTATTTGTGCATTAAAAATAATATGGTTACAAACCTGTTCTAACAACTGAAGGAATGAACAGCATAATGAAAGAGCTAAAACAAAGTGAAAGGCATTGCAATCCCAGCCCTGAAATAAATAGACGACACAAAATATTGGTGTTAAACTGGGCCACAACTTTATTAGATTAATTTTAATTAATACATGAAGGGGGCCTGCCATAGTGCAAATGCATCTAGGGCATGAAATTCCCTAGCCAAAGCTAGGTGAGTTCCTTCCAGGTAGGAATTTTGGTACCCTACCAAGTCAAGGGCAGCCCTAGTAAGTTTAACCAGACATCTTAGCTTATTAATTGAACTAATCTTAACCATAACTCGTAACTTTTATTTACTAGGCAGCCATGTCCCCATACTGGGACATCTTCTGGAACTCCCCTGAGCACTTTGCACTACCTGCTGTTGTGACCAAATCCTAGATTATGACCCTATTTACCTAACGGTAATGAGAATGGGATGGGCGAAAACACACCACCACCAAAGAGGCCAACTGAGGTGATGGTCAAAAAATCCCATCCGGCCCCATAGCGACCAGCTAATGTCATTCTCATTACTTCTAAGGAGGGTGGGAGGAAGTGCTGAACGGCGGCAAAGAGGCCACTCGATTGAGGCTGGGAGCTTTTAAATGCACCCAAACCCGGACTCCCAGGCAGCATCACGTGGGCGCTATTTCATGCCTTCCCGGGAGCTGGGTTGCAAAGCGTCCTAGCAGCAAAATGGTTGCTACCGAGACTCCCTTGATTCAGTAATGCACATCTAAGCTTTACATTATTTTTTCAAGAGATAACGACACTATAGCAAATCATTTAAATAATGAACAATGTAATAGCAAATAGTTAAATATAAAACTGCTAGTGTGTGGGTGTGGGTGGGTGTGGGTGTGGGTGTGTGGGTGTGTGGGTGTGTTCTACTTACTGTATGTTCTTTCTGATGTCTGTACAGATGATCTCCTTTTGGGGGGCTGGCTTACTGAATGATGCATTTCGAAGTAGAAAAACAACTTTTCATACTTATCATGGAAAGGATTAATTGGTTATGTTTGTACATCCATAAAGAAAACACATACTCTCCCCTTTCATATTTACCATTCATCAGAATATCTGGCAGACTAAACAGAACAGAATGGGAAATAGGGGTGGAATTTGTTAGTGATGTTTATGTTCTTGTAGCTGCTTTGTTTTCTTGATTTACAGGAACTGAGTTTGTTGGATATTTAAACTTTTCATATTTATTTATTATTATTATTTGTATAGTTGGTTCCTGAGTATCTCTTCTGACCTCTTCCCATTCCCAGAAGACTTCTGTACTTACAGAGTAGTTTGAGAAGGTAATGGGAAAGGAAGTAACCTCCCTGATTCTCCTCTCCCCTTGCATTCTTATACTGCCTGTCCCGTCTGGTACAAAGAGACAGGGAACTCTTCAAAACTGACCTTTGAGAGGGGACTGCAAACCCATCCAACACCTTCCTTTGTACCTGGGAGTGCCATGCTCTAAAAGGCAGAGTTTCTGTCTTGAGGGGCAGCTGTTACCAGTCCAATATGTCTGCCATACCTGTACCAAGTTCTACTTTACTGTTTTAACACAGTCAGAGATAGATATGACCAGAATGTCATATAGTGATGATATTATTGTTGTTAAAGCACTAGAGTATTATTATTTTCATCTTGGGCAGATGGGGATCCACCAGTTCTACGGTGCATACCTTGAGAATCATTAATACCTCTTTAGAATAGAGGCAACTGCTACTAGATAAAGGAAACTATTTAAGAAAACCTAGTTCGTATCCATTCAATGTTCTTCTAAATTTTAGTCCCATAGAACAGGGCTCTGCCCCTTGTGCATATGACTTCACCACCAACACTACTAACACCACATGGTTTTTAGTGGTAACTGGAACCAAAGGAGTGATAACAGCTGCTGTCAGTGTATGGGAAAATAGAAGTTCTGCACAGAGGGTGGCAGAGTTGCACCCATGCACATACTGTACCTTAGAGCACTGGTGATGAACCTTCAGCACTCCAAAAGTTTTGGATCACAACTCCTGCAGTCCTTTGTCATTGGCAGTACAGGCTTGGAATTCTGGGAGATGTGGTCTAAAAAATCTGGAGATTCTCCACCACTGCCTTGGAGAAAACTTGTATCATTTTCCCCCTGATAAATAACATACCATATCAATTTTACCTTACCTTGAAAGTATATGGGAGCCGTAGATTATCAGCTTTAGGTAGTGTTAGATGATGACTATTTAGATCAAGGTCTGAAGGATGCCATGAGGTTCCATCTGCCTTTCAACATCTATATATGGTGCAGCTAAGGAAGGTTATTTAGAGGTTTGAACTAAGGTAGCATCAATAGGTTGATGACATTCAGTTTTCTTGTTCCTATCTAGTGACCCTCAAGAGGATGTTAGGCCCCTTAACAAGTACATGGCTGAGGACAAATGAATTGCCACTTGATCTAGAAAAGACAGAGGAAGCAGCAATACTCCTCCCTGCAAGCGCAGAATGATGCAACCAGGAGGAACTCTGTTACCATGGGTAAGTTTCATCTCTTTAAATTCATTTCCATACCAATGAAATGCATTCTCTATTTAACTGCTTACAAAAGATGTGGGCAAGTGGAATGATATTTAACTTTAGTGTTTATTTTTCTAAAAACATCATATATATTTTAATGCAGTTCTACAGTACTACTCATTCTCAATATCAATGTGCTGTGAGAATGGTACTACTTTCTAATGATTATTGAATCCTAAAATCAACAAGTGTATGACATTTTAGGATGTGAATTAATAAACAGAAGAGGAGCCATGATAAAATGCGTATAAGGGGAACCCATTCACTAAAAATTTCCCAAGCATCTCTTTCTTGATATTCATATTGTCTAAAGGCAAGAGCAATTTTGAGCTAACATGAAAGAAGCAATACCATTCCTTTCTCATAAATGCTAATAATGGTCAGATCTTTAAGATGCCTGGAAGTTTAAAAATCCATTAAATATCCAACAAAATTGTTCTCTGTAAATCAAGAAAATAAAACAGAACTCCTGCCATAACTAACAATTTCCACCCCTGTTTCTAATTCTGTTCTATTTCTTCTACCAGATATTTTGATGAAAAGTAAATATCAAGAAGGGGTGAAAGTATGTGTTTTCTTTATGGATGGACAAACATAGCCAATTAATCCTTCCACAGAGTTTAAGAGTACTTTGTCCAGTGGGCAAAATCCAAGATAAAAATTAATTTTAAAAATGCTCTCAGGCATTAAACCTTTAATCCATGATTATTTGTCCTCCAAGGTGGCAGATGGCAAATCTTCTGCTGTTAAGACTTCTGCCATGGTACTGGCATCTGTTTTCCCTGGGGCAACTACAACAAGGAATACAATATACTGGAATAGCCTTGCTCATTTACAAAACACAGAAAACTGATACACTATCTGAAAATCAAAATTTTGCTGAATCGTTTGTCTAGACAGCAAATCTACATCAATGGGGAATTTGCATTAGAACTAGTGAAAATGCATATCTTTGCCTGGAGTAGAAACTTAGTCCTAGAGCCATGGTAGAGACAAACATACATGTAAACAGAGTTATTAATCACACATATTGATTAATAATACTCTGGAACAAGTTAATACTTTCTTTGCACGGAAAACTGGAAAACTGTAATATATCAGTAAAATGCATCTACATAATGCATCTAGTCCTGGGGCAGCTATTTAAGTATGTATCTGTATAATGTGTATTGAAAGGTATGTGTGTGATAGACCAGATGTAATTTGAGCTATCCTCCCCAAACATCAAACAGATATAGGTGGGATCATTTACACAACTCTCCCATAGCACATAATTCTTTAAGCATGTAGGAGTCAGGGCTTATCTAGACAATTTCCAGATGAGTACAGAGAGCTTTGCAGAGAGTTACAAGGTTATCCTTGTGCAGTCATCATCAGACCTGACCGTGGCCTAGGAGTAGAAGTTTACAGGAAACCCACCCACACAGATCAATACTTACTGTTTGACTCCCACCATCCATTACAACACAAACTAGGAGTCATCAGGACCCTAAGCCACAGAGCAGAGAGCATCCCCACCTCCTCAGAAGCCAAGAAGAAGGAAGACAGGCACCTGAAGACAGCACTTAAGGCCTGTGGATATCCAAGGTGGGCCTTCAACAAAGCAGTGGGCCATCCCAGAAGAACAAGGGATCAGTCTGAGACCCAGACCCGACGGAAGAACCTGGTCATTCCCTACATGGCGGGAGTGTCGGAGAAGCTTAAAAGGATTTTTGGCAAACACCACATCCCTGTTTATTTCAAACCCATGAACACACTAAGGCAGAGACTTGTCCACCCAAAGGATCCGATACCAAACCATAAAAGAAGCAATATAGTATATGCAGTCCAATGCAGTGAAGAGTGTTCAGACCTCTACATTGGAGAAACTAAAGAGCCATTAAACAGAAGAATGGCCCAACATAGGAGAGGTAACAGCTCAGGACCAGAATCAGCAGTACACCTCCATTTGAAGGGAAAAGGCCACTCTTTCAAAGATGAGGATGTACACATATTAGACAAAGAAGAGAGGTGGTTTGAGAGAGGAGTAAGGGAAGCCATTCATGTTAGCATTGAAAATCCCTCCCTCAACAGAGGTGGTGGGCTCCGGCATAGTCTATCTGCTACTTATCAGGCTGTACTTTCCAAACTATCCAGGCAAATCAAGGAGCCTTCACCACCAGGTCACAGCTAACGACCCATTCTTGATGGCTTTCAGCACCTTAGGCCATTGTTTACCTTAAGGCCATGGACACTAATGTCTCCCTAAGGAGCCTATTCAGGCTTTGTTCATCTTATGAGCCAATCAGACCAGGGGACAAGAGGTCAAGCTGACTATAAGAAGGTCTCTTGCACTAGCTGTATTCAGACCGATCAAGCTGTTTGGATGAACAGCGAAACGTTTCTATCTCTCAAAAAAGAAGTCCAGTAGCCATGACTCAACTCCCAGTTAAACGAACCTGGATGACTGAGAATCTTCACAGAAGGTTATCCTTGTTTAGTGACAAGCTAGTGTGGTCCAGTAGACATAGTCCTAGGAGAATGTGGAACAGCTGGGCACAAATCCCATCTCAAAGACAGAACTGTACAGTAATTCCTTGAAAGACGAATGCCCCTCAAGACAAAAAAAACAACAACCAACAACTGTAAGACAAATGCAATTTCCGGATATAGGAAAAGCTTGTAAGATGGAGGGTTGCAAGGCAAGCAGTAGTGGCAGATTGCCAGCACCGCTTACCTTGCATGGCACCTGGGCTGGTTGAAGATCCACCGGTCCCTCCTCTACCCCAAAACTTTGTTATGCCTGTGGCTGATCTTTACAGAACAGCTAGGCAAGGTATTTCATGTGGACTATGGTGCTAGAATTATTATCTCAATACTTTCCAGGCATCTAAACCTATCAGGAATTTGTTCATCTCATTTTAGCATCACCAGTGATAAACAGTGACACTGTGATCTTGTTTTTGAAAAATAAATCTTTAAAAGATGATAACCAATAAAACTAAGACATTTGTCCATGTTCAGTTATTTCTGTGATCTTAACATAACATGTGCATACACTCACATAAGCAATCTGACTCTGGTGCTGGGTGTGACTCAACAAACTAGATTATTTAAAATAACTCACTGAACTAGATTATATAAATGTTCCTAAATTCATATAAAAAATTTAAATATGTATGGCTTCTGGGAGTCCTTTTTATGCATATACATTACTCTTTTTAAATTATACTTAAACATTAAAATATGCTAGGGATTTGAAGGAAAGGGGTACACACACGGTAGGTAGAACACACAAATCCCCCACAGAGGATTTGCAACACCATTTCATGCTTCCTTCAACTGGGTCAATATTGATTTACTGATGTCTGATAAAATCTCTGATTCACAGATCACTGATAAATATAGAAACTGAAAAGTCTCTTTCTTCATAACAATTTGGAAAGAGAATATTTTCATACTCTAATAAAACACTATCCTATGTTGCCTAGTGACATTATATAGCTAAGCACAGTACTATGTGAAGGTCCCTTTCTTTCCTTCCCTCTTCTAACAACACAACAGTGTGCATTTATAAAGTTAACATTCCCTTCACTATTCGTAAGTACAGCAACAGGTGGAACAATTTCACCCAATGTCTCCAAAGGAAAGCTATATCCTCCAGTAGGTCTACAAAGGTAGGGCTCACTGACAGTAGTAATTGTGGCATAACTCCCCCCCCCCAAATCATGTGGTGGACTGAGTGAAATACTAGGATTCATGTGGGGTGGTTTTGAATCTTCACTCAGTCATAGAAGCTCACTGAGCACAGAACTGGTAAAAATAATTTCTTAAATATCTCACTTACCATGGAAACTGTGTAAGGGATGCTTTAAATCTACAAAGACCACTACGCTGCCAGCTTGGACAACATTTTGCTTCCTCTGCATTTTTCTACCTTCTCTTTTGCATTTCTTCATTATATGCTAAAACTTATCTGAAATAAGTATGTAGGAAATGTGACCTTGTCGTCTTCTCCCTTGGGCTTTAACCGAAGTCTGGGAGCTCTGCAGACTAGGGTTAGCATAGAGATATAGTATTTTCCTGTGTACTATAAGACCATATTTGTTTGTGTAAACCTGTTAGACTAACAATTGAGGGTTGTCTTATACACACTAGTCAGCCAAGGAGAGCACTGCGCAGTTGTAAAATTGTAATTTTGGGCTGGAAAAGTGGGGTTCATATTATACATGGGGGTGTCATAGATGGAATATTATGGTAACTTGACAGGGAAAGACAGAAGCTATAGGTAGCCACCTAACAAGTTAGGTATGCACAAGATGTCTGAGTAACTCTCACAAGAACATCTCCAGAATTTCTCCTCCTTCAAAATTATTTTCAAAGTGAAGTTTCATTCCTATCAGAATGAATGAGAAAGGTAAATTCTAGACACAGAACTAATTTAAAAAGTAACTACTTACAGAGAATTTACATTTAAAATGTTCTCCTTTCTTCAAAAGCAGTAGAAAAGCATACAGTATTTATCTTGTCATTATTATTTACAAAGAGAGTCTCCACAAGGAATCTGTCGATATTTTAAGTGACCTTTAATTATGTGCATTTCATTTTCACCTTTTGTCTACAATGTTTAACTGACCGAAAAGTACACAAAATTAATCTCCTGGCCTTTTATGCAGTGAAGTCACATTTTATAAAGGGACTCTGAAACCTCTCCCAACCCCAACAGTTAAAAGGTGAAAAGGTCTATGAT
This sequence comes from Phrynocephalus guinanensis, assembly GCA_037367245.1. Classification (NCBI taxonomy): domain Eukaryota; kingdom Metazoa; phylum Chordata; class Lepidosauria; order Squamata; family Agamidae; genus Phrynocephalus; species Phrynocephalus guinanensis. The sequence goes on from CM074736.1 coordinate 81,051,860, forward strand.
TAGAAATGACAGGTTTGAATATCAGTAAATCAATAACAGGCTTTGAGTTGACCATAGTGATAGGTTTATGTACAAAGGTCACAGCATTTAAAAGGTTCAGAAAATGTTAATGAAAGCTCTTTTTTCAACTCTTTCATATTCTGCTACTCCCAAAAAACACCTGCTTAACGTATTAGAGATTCTATGAAAAGCTGAATATAGAAAAATCCATATCATGAATGCAAAAGGATGATGCATAACAGAAAATATTCTGGTAGCCACAGTGTAGAAAATATATTACATACAAGCATAGGGCTGATGCCTGTTTCTACACGCAAGGTGTATCAGTCATTCCAAAGTCAATGACAGATGTGCAAATTTTAGCAGAGAGGTAACAGCCTGCCCTGCTGTCTTCCCAATTGTGAGCTGCAAGCCATGCATTTTATGCAGTAAATTCTATTCTACAATTCACATATGCTTTCTTTCATGGCAAGAATGGTTTATCCGACTTTGTCAACATAGCATCATATCTTTAAAATACAAGTCCATGATGCATGTGTAATGTTATTTAAAACATTTCAGTATTTAAATGAACTTTATTTGCATTAGTATATTCACACAGATACAGTGGTACCTTGTATAAAGGAATTAATTCATTCCAAATGAAATGTTAAGCAAATTTTCCTTTGTACAAATTTCCCATAGGGAATGCACTGAAAATGGATTAATCCCTAATCGTGACTGTTTTTCTGTTGTACGGATTCGCCCCATAGGCGATTCTGTTAAGCGATTTTCCGCTATCTCCGGAATTTTTTCCCTTAAACTGGGTTTTCTGTTAAACAAACTGCTTGTTATACGAGGGTCCACTGTATTTCATTTTGGTTTGCCACATAGCCTTCAGCATAAACAGTGGGAGCTATGCTTAATGTCTGATGAACAAAACATGCTAACATTTAACATTTCTGCAGATTCTTTCTGCAAAATTATGGTTCAATGATGCGTACTCCTATGTACTATCAAGATAATCACGATCATGTGCCATTAAAATAATTCTGGGTTCTAATGGTGTTTTTCAGGGTTTTCAAGGTGTAGTAAGGTATTCAAAAATGATGTATCATTCCCATCTTTTAGGCATCCTGTGCAGCTTACCCAAGGCCATACCAGATAGTATATATGACCTGAAAACAGATTGTATTTGAACACACGTTGTTAACCTGGCACTGACCTTTAAAACTCTGTTGATGTAGACTATGGGTGATAACTTCAAAGGCTGCTAGAACAATTTTTTTTAAAGTTGGTGAGCTTTTGAGAGCAAGCTCTCTTTTTCAAAGCAGGTATAGGAAGTCCTCACATGGCATGGGGATGTAATTTGCCAGGAGAGAGTTTTTAAAAGTTCACTTGGCAAGATGGATACCAGGCTTCTTGCCAAGTGAACTTTTAAGAACTCTCTCCTGGCAAATTACATTCCTTGCTATGTTTGGACTTCTATACAGTGGTCCCATGCCCGTTCGTGGTTCATATACTGTGGTCCCAATATATCGCGGGACTGCAGTATATAAAAAGGCCCCCTGGGTTAAGAGTTAAGGCCTGCTTCACGCCTCCCGTACTTATCCCAGGACTGGCGCTGCCTCGAACGGGCCTGCAAAGGCCTTCCCGGGCCTTCTGGAGGCCTGAAAATGGCTTCCCTGTGAGCTGGTAGTCACTTCTGGTTTACCAGAAGTCACTTCCGGTTTGCAGAAAATCATTTCTGAGGCCTCTGAGGACCTTTCTAGGCCTGTTGGAGGCTTCAGAAATGATTTTTGACAATTCAGAAGTGACTTCTGGTTCACAGGGAGGCCATTTTGGGGCCTCCAGAAGGCCTGGGAAGGCCCTCACAGGCCCGTTTGGGGCAACACCAGGCTGGGGTTATATCACAGATTTTCAATTATCACGGGTTGGGTCGGGTCCCTTACCCCCACAATAGGCGGGGAGTCACTGTACATGCTTTGAAAAAGAGAGCTTGCTCTTGAAAGCTCACCGTTTTTTAAATTTTTCTTCTAGCAGCCTATGAAGGTATCACCCATAGTCTAGTTTTGCTTTTGCTTTAATGGCTACACAGATCCAAACCTCTGTTGATATTCAGTTCCTCTCGCAGGAAGCATTGTTTTGTTAACAATGACAAGGATGAGTGTGTAAATTAATCCTAGGCTATAAAATCTGTACAACATAAATAATTCCGGAGATAGGGGAAATTTGCTTAACAGAATTGTCTATGGGGCAAATCTGTACAACATAATTAGGGATTACTCTGTCTTCAATGCATTCCTATGTGAACTTTGTATAAAGGAAAATTTGCTTAACACAATTTCATTTTGAAGAAATTAATTCCTTTATACAAGGTACCACTGTGTGTGTGTGTGTGTGTGTGTGTGTGTGTGTGTGTGTGTGTGTGTGTGTGTGTGTGTGTGTGTGTGTGTGTGTGTAAGCCAATATATAAACTACAGATAACTTATCTGTATCTCTGATTTGGGGGCATGTATACATTTATAAATAGGAGTCCAACTCTTCTGTCTGATGAACGGGACTTGTCCACTAAAGTTTACATTAAACTATAGTAATACCTTGGCTTATGAGTGTAATTCATTCAAGAAACATGCTTGTAAACCAAAGCACTCTTATATGAAAGCAAATTTCCCCATAAGAAATAATGGAAACCCAGATGATTTGTTCTGGGGTCCCATAGACCATACTATACACACAAAATGCCAAAAGTCACAAAGGTTGGCTAGAAGTCCATGTCCACACCATGGTTTTGGTGCCTGGCTGCAGAACCTATTCTGGTTGGCACTAACAACTGGATTTTGCTCTTTGTTTTTAATGTGACAATAATAAAATTCAATTTGTAGCCTTATACACACTTAACTAGCTGCCCCAGGACTAGAAATGGTTTGAAAATTAAGTAAGTATGTTGAAAACAATTTAATTAAAATATAAATATAAAGAAATTTTTTTAAAAAAAAACAACTACCCTGCACTCTCCTTTGAAAAATGTTCCTGGCTGGTGCAAGGGAAACCTTCATTCCTTTTTGTTCCCCCTGTTTTTGAGGCTTGCCTGAGATGGATTTTTTCAGATAATCCCCCACAATCCAGCAGGAAGGGAGAGAGGCAGCTACAATGGGCTTACTTGCAATCATGTGACCTGCTCCATGTTTGCCTGTCTTGCAAATCACTCGTAAACCAAAGTATTACTGTACAGCAGTTAGCCCTTAAGGTGCCACAAAAGAAGGAAGGAGCATTTCTTAGTTATTCTGTTGCCTCTTGCAGAATAAGACAGAGACAGGAGGCAAATGACCTGATTCCCCATACCTACCAACCGTGCAACTGTTCTTGAGCTCCCTGCATTCAGCAGTGCCCAAAGTATGGCTTGCAAAATCATAGATACCACCATTCCTGTGAATGGGGAGTAGAAAGCTAGAGGCATTGCTGCCAAAACATGGAAACTATATCTCTCTTGACTGGTGAATATATTAGGTAATATGGTAATCAGATAATATGGGGCGTAGTGGCTCAGCGGACCAAGGCTCCAAAAACTGTTGGCTGCAAAGTCAGAATCCCGGGTGCCACGCAGCGGAGTGAGCTCCCGCTGTTAACCCCAGCTTCTGCCAATCTAGCAGTTTGAAAGCATGTAAATGCAAGTAGATAAATAGGTACCACTGTAAAAAGCGGAAGGTAAAACAGTGTTTCTTTGCAGCCATGTCGGCCATGGGACCATGGACTTGTAACACACTGGCTCTTTGGCTTGAATACGGGGATGAGCACTGCCCCTAGAGTTGGACACGACTAGCACGCATGTGGGGAGTGAACCTTTACCCTTTTTTTACTATATTAGAAAGGCTTATCTAAAACATGAATTTTTATTTGTTTCGAGCAACAATGTATGAGCATCATCCCTTCTAATTACTTTCAATACTGTTCAAATGGAAATTAATTGTTAAGCAGCTATTCTAGGTGAATGAGTGTACAATAGGTATCATTAACCATAAGTAACAGCTCCATAACTCAACAGATAATTCTGAAAGCAAGGAAGCAGACAGTGAAGTTTGATTATTCACCATCTGCTGGGAACACAATACACCAGTTGTTTATTTGGTATATGATTATAGCTGACTATTGAACTCTTGGATCAGGTTGCAAACAAAACAGAAGCTTCCACCAAATTATAGAGCAGATAAAAGAACAATGCTTAATAAGTTTTAAAGGAGTACAATACACATACAAACAACTGGCTATGAATTATGACAATGCTTTTTTTAACAGAGGCATTACAAATGCATCTTAATTTTTTCTCTATACTCTGTTTCTAATAACATTGATGTTTGAGAAACTGAGCAGAGTAAATAACAGAGAGTCTGCTGCCCATTCTTGCTGTGATCTGGGAGGGAATCATTTCATTCTTTGCCTCAGGCAGCAAATGTTTTTGATCTGGCCTCGCTGAAGATGAAGTGCTGTACATAATGGATCAGAAATATAATTAATATCTAGCTGCATTTAATTACTGTTTGTTTGGGTTTGTATAATCTTCCTGTAGCACTAATGACAGAACCTCACTGTAAATGAGAGACTCCTTCCATCACACTTAGAATTCATGTGACTGCACCATCAAGTGTTGCCTGTTTGCTTGTTGAAGTGGTTTGCTGCCAAATGTGTCCCTCCAATATGTGTGTAGGGGGCGGACAACGGGGGGGGGGAGCATGGGAAGAAGCAGTTTTAGTCCAACAGACGTTGAAACAGAAGAGAAGATTGAATGTGTCTTGCCCCTGCAGTTCTCCCCACCATCTCCTTATACCTTCTGAAAGGTCCTTGGGGAAAGATCTGAAGGGGGATATGCAGGTAATATGGGAAAGGGAAGCACAAACTAAGCTAAAATTAGCTCCATAAACCAAATGTTTTATTTTTCCTTCTCACACGTATTGTTTTTATATTTCCTTGCTTTACATTTCTTCTGTGTTTCAGATGTTCAACTGTATACTTCAGAGCAAACAAGTACCTAGAATCCAGAGGACAATTATGAAAGGGGTCTGCAATTAAACAAGTATGCCCAGTAAAATCCATTACCTTGATCTTATTTATTTGGGCAGACCGTTTCTTCCATTTTAAATAAAATTAATGAAAAAGCTTCCCTGGGTTTATTGACATCATGTGTATAATACCTACAAATGGAAAAAGAAAAAAAAATGAGAGGCACTGTTGCTTTTAGGGGGGGCAGCCCCTACCTTCCTGTGGTTTTCCAAAGCATTCCAAAGAGGTTACTTATATTGCTTTGAAATGGTGAGTTATGGGAAGGCTATAGCTTGAGACCAGCAGCTGAGACAGCAACAGAGATGAAAGTTATTTAGTTCGGTGATTCAAGGGGAAACACAGCTGCTACAGCTGGCCTTCTCAGATCTCAACACTTACTACAATGATCGAGAAGGCGATAACGTGTTCTGTCTCAGTTTGAAAAATGCATTCATAAAAATAGTCTCAAAAAAGGACCAAAAAGAATCTATTAATCACACTTCAGCCTGGAGTTTGGGGCTCTAAAGTGGAGATAGGCTTACCAAAAAGGGATCTGATGCATTATTGTGAGTTATCTATTATCTATCCTCAAGCATGTGAATGTAACATGAACTGCGTATCTCACATGTATTTTTATGAGGCATGAACTCATAAAAATACTCTGTGTTTTTAATGCTGCCTTTCAAGATAAACAAAGAAAATTTGAGCTGATAAATTTTATATCAGAGTATTAATAAATGTCTGTTGGATTGCTACTGAAAGAAGGCTGTTGTGAAAAACAGTAGTTAGCCACAAATGAGATGGAGGTATCTAACAAAACTACCAGACTACTGTATATATCTAAAACTAGAAAAGTGGTTGGATATTTTCCAAATATTAGCTGAAAGCCTGTTGGTATAACTACAGCATGTCTGAGGAAAGAGGATGACATCACCTACAACAGATGATGTTCAATAATTAAAAAATTACAACTTCCTCAAATCTGTCTCATGGCTTTCCAATTCCTGTGGAAATAAGATCTATGAAAAATGTTTTTAGTTGTATAAAAATGTTTTCGATTTTTAAAAAACTCCTGACTAACGCTCAATTGTTTTTCATGTATGATACGGCATTTTGATTGTTATTATTGCTTTATTTCAATTGTTCTGAGCCACTTTGGGTCCTCTATGGGGAGAAAGGTGGAAAATAAATAAATAAATAAATAAATAAATAAATAAATAAATAAATAAATAAATAAATAAATGCTATGCAGCAAGATTTCCATTTCTATATATAAATTTTAAAAGAACTGTTAAGGATTCTGAAAATATATTTGAACAACCAATCCTTGTGGAGAGGCTCAGTAAAGGGCGTAGAAAGCACTGTGTTAGACTGGTCTGTTCATACCTCCATGTTCATTATCACAGGGTACTACTGGAAAAATCTGTTTGCTGATGTGGAAGTTGCACAAGGTCCATTTTGTATATAATGGTATTTAGCATTTATATGACACTACTAGGAGATGAGGATTAAGACTGATAGTTAAATACCTTCTGAATCAGAAAAGACTGTGACAGTTCTAGATCACAGTTAGAAAACAGTAATGGAGCAGATAAATGCAAATAAACTACATTTCAGTCCTGAAACATTAGGGATTCTACGCATATGTGGTTTCCAGGAATAAAAACATGGTTTATGTCCTGTTTTGGATGGTATAGCAGTTCCCCTAATAGAGCAAATACATAGTTTGGGAATTCTGACTTTTTCTAATGTTATTTAATTAACTGTTGTCAGATAGTATGTTTCCATTTGGTACAAATCAGATAAAAAAGGTATCAAGTAATTTGTATGGTCAAATACAGTGGTACCCCTACTTACGAGTTTAATCTGTTCCAAATTTATGCTCATAATTCAAACAACTTGTAAGTAGAGCAGCCATATCTAAAAAAAATCTTAAAAAAATAAATAAAAATTGTTATTACAGCAGACCGCACCTAAAAATTTTAAGGCAGCATTTAAAATGCCAACGGTTTTCTGCTCTTAAGTTAAATTGCTTGTAAGTAGAGCTGCTCGTATGTAGAGGTACCACTGTATTCCTTTCACTTTGTCCCAGAAGAGACTTAAGTTATATTTTGTCTACTTATTAAACTGAGTTTACCAACACCCAATTAGTTCCAAGAAGAAAATGGACTGATACAAATAATTACTAATAAGACACCTACAAGGAGTGTTTCATTTGTTCAAGCTGGATTCAGTTGGCTACAAACTATATAGATATTTAAATAGATCAGAAAGATCTGTTTTTGACAAGAGAAGAATCTATCCAAATGGTAATGATAATCTTACAATATTTCATTTATCTGCATTACCTTTCCTTTAATTTACTTATATATATATATATATATATATTTCTGCTGGAGTTCAAAAAAACTCTCCGCCTTACTATCCACAGAAATTAATCGTTGCCATTTCTAGGAACTGTGTTAGAAAGTCTATAAAGGAAATTAAACACATACCTCTACTTCCTTATGCATGGTTGCTTGGAAAGTTAAGAGTAATACTTTTACCTAAAGAATCATTCCGGTAGGTGATGAAAACTGATTTCTGTTTGTTCGTTTTGTGAGAATAGAACCACAAGGTTCCACCTGATCTCCATGGGTTTCTAGTGTTCACTGGGGATGTGGTGCATGTCATCAGCATGCCTTGCTCTAGCTCTCTTCATCACCTGAGTTACATGAAGCTACAGAGCTGCTGAAATACTGCTTGGATTCATTAATGGGCCAAATGAAAGCAAAAACAAGGCAAGACAAGAAAGGACAAAAAACCCTGAAAACTGAAACAATAGAGGTGCTATGGATAGTTAACAATCATATCCAGGGAGGCATGCCACCCCACAGTGCTAGAGCACCCTCTGGATAACTATGCAAACAACAGCTCCCCCACCCTGAGAGTTGGGTCCTCATTTTACTGGCCTTATGAGGATGGAAGACTAAGTCAACCTTGAGCCAGTTACCTGAACCAACTGAGGTCAAACTAGAAAAGAAGGACCCAAATAACATTTTGTTCCTGAATGACCTGATAGAGGAAGGCCAATTTTCATATCTCTCTCTCTCTCTCTCTCTCTCTCTCTCTCTCTCTCTCTCTCTCTCTCTCTCTCTCTCTCTCTCTCTCTCTCTCTCTCTGATGCAACTATATGAACACAGTTGGTGATAAAAAAAAGTGCAGACTGAGTAGGAGCTAAAAAGCAATTGGTCCAAGTCCAAAGAGAAGAGGATCAGTTCCTCTTTTCAGACACAACATCTGTCTGCCTCATTGGATCTTGATCAGCAAGATAAATACAGTAATACCTCTTAAGACAAATGCCATGTAAGATGAAACACTCACAAGGCGACTAAAATATTTGGGAACAGGGTTGCTTCGCAAGACAAAAATCCCCTATGGGATGCTTTGCAAGACGAAGATCCATTCTGCATTTTTAAACAAGTTAGCCAGTATGCCTGGCACACACCTGCACCCCCGTAGTTTGTGGAGGGGTGGAAGGAGTTTTTTCATCAAGTTTTAGAGCTGTTTTGGACATTGTTTTGCAGTTTTTTGGACTCTTTAGAACTTGAAAAGGTGAGGTTTCCTTGCTTTAATTGCACTTTTGGCGGGAACGACCTTGGGTTTTTCTTGGTGCTTTCTTTACTCCATCTTTGCATTGCTTTTCATTGCACTTTCGGTGGGAATAGGCTGGGGTTTCTCTTGCTGCTCGCTTTTGTCCATGTTTGCGTTGTACTGCAGGGAGGTGGGTTACGGAGGGGGTGCTATGGCTCTGCATGCCTTTAAAGTGCACTTTATAAAGTGGTCTGGGGAAAAAATAACTGTTCGTGGCCTTTTTTTGCAACCACCGGAACGGATTAACAGGTAAACCGCGTTTTGCAAGGTGAATTTTTCGTATTATGAAATGACTCATAGAATGAAGTAAATTCATCTTAAGAAGTACCACTGTACACTGCACAAAACAATTCATCAAATAAAGTACTTACATATCAAATAAAGTAGAAAGGTTTTCAGCACTTTCTCTGAATCTAACCAAGTGAATAGTTTTTGTCCAACATAATAGACAAGTTGACAAGAGGATAAAGCAGAGATAAGAACTATGCATGTGTGCTCACCTCTGTCAGAATATAAATGTTAAAAAGTGGTTAAAATACATCAGTAGAACTTTGCAAATAAAAAAAATCTTTACAAACAATGGGTAGTATTCCAAGGTCTAAACTCATACTGTTGTTGATTCCAAATCTTTTGAACTGAGAATTTGCAATAAAAATACTACTGATCATCAAATGCATTCATTTAAAGTTAGTAAAAACTTTCCAGTCAAATCAAACCATAATAAATTATGCTAGAAAAAATGAATATAGTGAAAGGAGTTTTAAAGTAAGATTTAACCTGTCTGCATTTTCCATTTAGTAAAAACTTAAGTAGAAAAGAAGTAATTCAAGTGTCCATGCAAGAAAAATGTGTTGAAGACTTATAGCTATATTTTACTTACCCAAAGATTCATATCGCTTCCAGATTTTGAACACATGATGCTGACATCAAATACAAACAATAAAATGTATTATTTTAAAAAATAAGATTTCCAAAAGATTCTGATAATAAGTGAATACTGGATTAATTCCAGAAGAAATATAAAATGCTCAAAACTTTCATAAAATACAATTCTGCCAAAATACAATTCAGTTGGAGTAAAACAGTGTGATAAAGTTATAATTAATTCCCAAATGTTTGGAATTATTATAATACATTGGAACTGAGCTTCGTCTGCAGGGTGATTTGAAAGGCCTTTCCACAATTTACTAGGGATTTTTAATTTAGTGAAAGAATTTAGCAAGTAAAACCCCAATTATAATAGTTAATCAGCACTTTAATGTTTTCTATCAATCTGCAACAAACCTTGAAACTATGTAAGGACTTTCATGCAAAATTATGGAATATTTATGACCAAGAATTTTAGCATGCTGTACATTGCTTTACGAAAAGAGTATTTCATCATATTGAAAAGTATCAATGCATCAAAAGTAGCAACTTATGTTCAAATTAAGAACATCAGCAGCATGATATTGTGTTTTTAGCATTATTGGTAGGTGTTATTTTTGAGCTTCTTGCATAAATCATCTAATAGAAGTGCTCTTCTGCTTTACTTCGATTCACATTTGACAAATAAACAAAACAATGATAATGGTTTTCACAAAAATAATATCTAATTTTCTTTTAAGTATGCATTTGCTTCCTCTACAATTTGAGCAAAAACACTAGATCATTTTATTAAGGAATTATTATTTGTTAATTAAAACTTGCTTCCAGTTAAATGTGTATTAAAAAGGAAAAGTAGAAATTTGTATGCAGTATAATGTAATCTAGTTGGTCAGGTCTAATATGTAACTGGATCAATCAGTACGTAACAAACTTTTGTAGAAATTGTTCTGCCCTTATTTTAAATGGTTTAATTGATTTGTGGTGTAGAATGTGCTGTGTTGTCCAAACAACTGATTTCAATCCTTGCATTAGACTAGTTTCTATTGACAAGCTTGTAGGAGTTTATCTACATTTAAACAAAGATCCTGTTTAATTAATTGACCTCAGTAATAATCTATAGTGCCCCATTTCCAATAAATTTTATTGACCACAAAGGATGTTGCATCAAGACTGCTCTGGAAGCTAGGATCAAATCTGAAACTATAGTATGAGAAATTAATATACTAAAGATGTGGTTAAAATAATAAAATAAATATTTGAAGCTGTCTTCTCTTTCTCCCTTGGCATGAAAACAAACAAATCACCACTATGTTAATAAAAGTTTTGGCAAAATCAACAGCACCCCTTTCAGGACTATTTAAAAAAACCTGTCTGCTACCACTTTTGAATACTATTTAATTATAGATGGAACAATGCCTGGGACTATCCAGAACAGATGAAACAGTTCTTGTATTTTGATTAAAGCCTGGAGCATTCTCCTTTTTGCCCTCACTTGCAAAAACATTTAAATTAAATAAGTGAAAACTACAACAGCTACAGTATGGACTGTTCCCGCACATAATTTCATCCAGCCACACCCTTCTCCACACTACTCTTCTTCATTCTTTTCACCCAGATTTGTCTGTTTTTCCCTTTTCATTAGCTAAACGATATGCTGGTATCACTAATCGACATTAGTGACATCACCCCAGCACTACATAGGGAAGGATGCACAATTTTGGCAGGCCTGAAACCTCTATATTAGACTGGTCAACAGCTTTTTTTTGGGGTGGGGTCATATTTCCCATAGAAAGGGGCATGTCAAAGTGGTAAAGTAACAGGCCTAACCTGGGAACGGGTGAAGACCAAACAGAGAGGCCAAATAAAAGATGAATAGACTCTTTCAAGGAAGCTACAACCTTGAATCCACAGGACCTGAGTGGGGGTGCAAAAGACAGGACATTTTGGAAATCGGTCACTCACAGCACTTCCATAAGTAAGTGGTGACTTGATGATATGTAACAACTACATTTACAATTTTCAAAAAAACAAAACAAAACAAAACTTACATATTTTCTTAAAATACATTTTGATTCCTTAACTAATCTCACTGTATATAATTTGATATCAATTAAAATTAGTCTTTGAATAAAGACCATAAAATAAAATTCATACAGTAATTTGTTGTTTTATTTATTACTCAGAAGAATAAAGTGAAATAAACTGCATCAATTGGATATAATGTGTAGCTTTGTCGTTTTTGGATGACTAATAATCACAGAACCACAGGAGACTTTAAAGAGGAATTATACACTCAAAGGCAGTGCACAATGATGTAAAAATGTATTTTCCCAGAACAGCTTAATGCATTTTTCTTAAATATATTGCAAAGAAAACTACCAAATTTCATTAAATGTAGAAAGACTACAGTGGACTTGCAATTTGTTATCAGTTTTCGGTGGTGCATTGTGCCAGTTCTTTTGAACTGAGACTGCTCATGCAAAAATTTTGGTGGGGTAAGTGGATTGTGGGACACATGTTTGTTCACTCCTATCCCTGAGATTCTCTCTCTTTGTTTTCTTATAAATTTCACTTCATATTTTAGAGGCAGAAAACAAGAAAGTATTTTTTTAAAAAGCAAAGCATGCTGTATACATATTGCTCCATAGTGCTTAAAGCACTGTATAGTCACTTTACAATTTAATTATGCAGGGGCCATACATTGGCCCCTCCCAGCAAGCTGGGTCATCAATTTACTGACCTCAGAGAAATGGAAGGCTGAGCCAGTTACCTGGGTCATGAGCAGAGTTTTGGATGCAGTACAAAAAGTGGTCTGCTTATATACCACCCCATACCACTCCAAGTAGTCTCTGGGCTGTTTACAGTTTTAATTACAGTATGCAGGCTACACATTGCCCCCCCCAGCAACCTTCCAGCCTTGGAAGGATGGAAGGTTGAGTCAACCATGAGCCTGCTACCTGGGATTGAACCCCAGGTCGTGAGCACAGTTTTACTTGCAGTACAGGCATTTAACCACTGCACCACGAGGCTCTTCTACAGCAGCCTAGCCACTGTTGAACACTGATCGAGGAGGCAAGATACTATAAATGAGCACATCACTTGGAGAAAAACAAGTTGCTGATCTGTAGTTCTTTGAGTGGTTTGGCATCTACACCAGTGATTCCCAACCTTGGGTAACATGACGTTCTTGGACTCTAATTACCAGACACTTTTACCACCAGCTGTCCGGGCCAGTTGTTTTCCCAAAAAAAGGTTTGTGTTAATGATATAAGCCAAAGATTGATTTACAAAAAGAGTATGCACTAAATTTTCTAAGCCTGAATCATGCATAGGAAGTTGGCAGAATTGTCAGTTGATTCAAATGGAAATCAAATACCATCTTAGGCAAAAAGGAGATATAGGGCACAATGAAAGAACAGAAGAGATGGATCACCTCTAAATACACAGAATTCACTTTTCCTTCACGGAGAAGTGATCATCACCAAAAATATTGTTTTAAAAATTAGTAACCTAATTGCGGTAGCCACCAATAGTTTAAAGGGTTGGTGCAATTAGAGCTGTCAAAGCCAGAAATAAAGACCTGAGTGGTGTATAAATAAATACCCTCTCATGCCTGGCCTCCTCTTTACTCTCACTGCATAAAAAACATTAGCTGAAACTTTAGTTGGTTGGTATTATACCTCTTTATACAACCAAAATTTTAATCTTTAGTAATATAGTTTCATGCGTCAACTACTATTTATTTATTTAATAATTATATCTCGCTTTACTCCCACAGCATAAACATAGACAGCCAGTCACAATAAGATTAACATTAAGGCTCTAATCATGTGTACAGTAATACCTTGTAAAATGATTGCTCCTTAGGATGAAAACTTCATAAAACAAATGCAATTTCTGGGGATAGGAAAAAATTGCAAGATTATTTTTTTCCATCCAGTTTCCATTCATCTTAGGAGGTACCATTGAACCTCACCCTGCCTGGTGTGTTTGCAAGGGAACAGCCCAAGCTGGGTGAGAATCTTGCTGTGGCAGACACACAATCTTCAAAGGACTAGAACTGAGGGCTGCTCGGCTGCAGCCCTTTAAAATTCACTTGCTGGCCACAGGCAGCCTCTCGCTCTGGTGCATGCACAATTTTCAAAATGCTGGAGCTGATGGCCACTCAGCTGCAACCCTTGGAAATCCACTTGCTGCCAACAACCAGCCTCTCGCTCTGGTGCATGCACAATTTTCAAAGGCCAATGGCAGTTCTTCTCGAGCTCTTTGAAAACTGCCCACTGCATGCCACTTCCCCATTTTCCAAGTAGGCTGAAAAAATGGAGAGGGTGGCACAGTCCCCCATCTCCCCTCCCCCTGCCACACAGTGTGCCTTCCTGCCAGGCCAGAGGTCGCAGCAAGCTAAAAAGGGAGAGGCTAGGCTGGGGACAAGTTGGGGCGAGTTAGCGAGGCAGGAACAAAGGGAATGGGCACGGTGTTATCCCTCCTTTTCCCCCACCTGCTGCCCTGCTGATCATCACTGAGTGCCACTTTCCTGCCTACCCGACCAGAAACCGTGGCAGGCTGCAAGGGGGACAAGGCTGGGTAAGAGCCAGGGCAAGCTGAAAGGGGTGGGGGACAGCAAGTTAAAGGGGGGCAAGGCTGGGGAAAATCCGGGATGGGTGGGCTGGTGAGACAGTGTCAAACGGGAGAGGCACCGTGATCCCATTTCTCCCCCACCCACTGCACAGCTGACTAGCACCCTCCTGCATGCACAGACCAGGTGGAGCCCCCATGCATCCTGCTACACTACGCCTCTGAAGAAGGGGGGAACAGCCTTTTGTAGTCACTTGATTGAGGGGGTTTAGACAGCCTTCCCATAGGAATCCACTGAAAACTTATTCATCTATTCCCCCGGAATGGATTAATTGGTTTTCAATGCATTCCAATGGGAAACCACACTTCATGAGACAAATGATAAGATGAATGACCCCATAGAATGAATGAATTCATCTTATGAGGTATTACTGTACTTATATGATCATGTAACAGTGATCACAGCAACTTTTTTTCTTCCTTCCAGCAGGGTCTCTGCCATGCACCTAAGTATGGAAAGAAGAAAATTGGTGCATGACTGTTACACACATTCTTTCCCCCCAATAGGTTTTTACTGAAACCATTAAACTGAAAAGTCAACAATTAAGACAAATCATGAGTGTTCAAAGAAAATTAGAGAAAACCAAAATAAGAAACAGTGGCTTAAATCTAGCAGTAGTCACAACTATAGTAGGACCACTGAATGAGTGAGTCAACTCTTACATAAGTTCTATTGATTCAAATGATTCATTCTAAATGTGGCTTACTGCTGGATTTCTGCCATTATGTTGAAAAAAAACTTTCAAAACTAGCACTGTTATTAAATATGTTTAATTCAAAGTAAAACTGAACAAGCAAACAAATTTTATTTGGTGATTCAAAAAGTCGTTTACCTTCTCAAGAACGCTGTTTGCTTTGGGTGATAATTCAGTTTTTCCCAAGAGCCAAAAATGACTTACACATTAACTCTTAGCCAAAAGACAGAAATGCTAACTGCTAATTAAAAAGTACAACAATGAATGAACACTCAAGGTTGTATTTGAACTGGATGATTACACAGTGTGAATACAATTGGCTCAAAGTAAACAGATCATTTTCTTAGGAAAGGACTCTCTCTAAAATAAATTCAGCTACAAAAAAGGAATTACCCTCTATAGACATTGTTGGCTAACACTGTTCCTTTCAAGTATCACTCTAGCATATTTAAATTCTTTGTTTAGAAAGCAGGTGGCATCTTTGTTCATCTGAAAGTTGACCACACATTTAAACATGTATACTATAGGAAAAGGAATCATGATTTGCAAAATCTGTTTTTATCACTTCCAAATAAATGTTTCTTATATACCCTGTCTCGCATGCAGATCAGTACTCGTTCCCCTATATTTGGCAGTGTTTAGGCCTCATCTTGAGTACTGTGTCCAGTTCTGGACACCAAACTTCAAGAATGGTGCTAACAAATTTGAATAAGTTCAGAGGAGGGTAACATGGATGAGTTACCAAGTGTGGAAACAAAGTCTTACCAGGAGTGACTGAAAGCACTGGGCATCTTTAGCCAGGAGATAAGAAGATTGAGGAGAGATATGATAGCACTTTAACAATTCTTAAAAGTCTGTCATACAGAGGAGGGGCAGGATCTATTCTCAATCAACTGGGAGTGCAGGACAATGGACTCAAGTCAGATTTTGATTGAGTATCAGAAATAACTTCCTAACTGTTAAAACAGGACAGTAATGGAACCAATTATCTCAAGAGGTGGTGAATGCTCCAATACTGGAAACACTGAAGAGAAATTTAGACAACAATCTGGCAGATATCCTAAGAATTGTATTCCTGCCTTGAGAAGGGAGTTGTACTCAAAGGCCTTCTAGGCTAGTACTACTTAGGCTCTTTCCAATTTCACGATTCTATAAATCTATGAAAAAAGACAACACCTATGTTATCAATACCAGCAGAAAAAAAAGATTTCCCACTTCCTCTGTCCCATTTAGCTTCCTCTTCTGCTAAGTATATTCTTGTCCTTAACTGTATCTTTGCACTTCAATACATTTATCTTTTATTTTTTTATGCTCAACAATATGTCTAATATGTTTTTAAAAACGTATTAAAACAGTTGCATACATTGTATTAAATGTTTGTGTGTGTGTGTGTGTGTGTGTGTGTGTGTGTGTGTGTGTGTGTGTGTGTGTGTGTGTGTGTGTGTGTGTGTGTGTGTGTGTGTTATGATAATGATGATCCAGTGGGGTAGTTTGTGGTACAATAGACATTTTCCTGCCAGCATCAATACTTAGCATTGCAAAAAGTTAAGGGAACTATTAATTCTCCTATGTGTCTGCTTCACTACCTGAAGCTATAACTTTATTCAAGCTTATGTTCAGTACTGAATTTCCTCTTGCTTCTTGCCCCACAAGGGTGGTTAAACACATGTCCTCTGGCCTTGTCATTAACGTGTTCTCTCTTCAGTGGAAGAATTCCTCTCAGCAATTATATTTGCAAAGTAAGACTGTATTTACCTTACAATAATTGATTACAAACTAAAGCGTAAGTAAATTCAAGACTGAGGAAAGAAGCATCTTACTTTAGCAGCTGAGATAATGAGTTTGGAGATATTTTCTGAATTTTGGAATGTTTTTCCTGAAAAATCTGAAGAAGGGTTTGCAGCGGGACTATGTTTCACAGAAGTACCTTGGGCCATGCACATATCTTGCGCAAAATACAAGCCTTTTTGCTTATTTGATTGCATTCCTAATGTTGGTGCTGACAAAGTGCACTGGTCTTTCTAATCAGGCAAGAGGCAAAACAAAGAAGGAGTGGTTGGTAGGCTTTAAAAAAAACAGAGACGACTGTGTGTCTAGATACTCTTTTTGGTCATGAGCATCCAACATTTGGAAACAATGAAAGATTGCAACTTGGAAAGCTCCTTGCCATCTGTTTAGGACCCTGTACCTATCTGGGTACCTCTTCCTCAAAACCCTTACATGTCCCTCCTGTACTGGGATGCTGTGGGTGGTGACCCTGAGGGAGGCCCATAAAAATCTACCTCTTTAAGCCAGGCCTTTTTGGCGGTAGCTCCATCACTTTGGAATTTGCTCTCACCTGAGGTATGATAAGCTCCATCCACCCTTGGTTTTTAGGAGACAATCTTTTTATGGCCTTATCTGAGAGTAACCTTGTTGACTATCTGGGCTTTTTTTCAGTGTGTGCTAATGTGCTTGCCCTGTTTTTGATGCCTAATATTATTGTATTCAAAATGTATAATTATATTATGGTCTCTATTCTTTATTAGCTATTTTAGTTTGGATATTATTTCTTGCTTGTTGTTTATTTTGTTTTTATTTGGGTTGTTTGCATTTTGTACTATTTGTTGGGTGAGATAAAAATCTAAATAAATAAATTTTAAAAAATAAAGGATGTAGACTTATCAGCAGAACAAAATCAAAACTATATGAGTAGCATATCAATCATGACTGAACTTCTCTGTGACCTGTACACAAGTATTTACAGCTGTGTGGCATTTTTATTTTACCCCTGCAAGCTAGGGGTTTGTTCTTTCCTAGCTACCGGAATATCATAGATCATAATTACATGCTCATAAAAATGGAAATCTACATAGTAGCCCTTTCCGTGTCCAATTGAGAATATATTCCACACGGAAATAATTTAGGCTAAGGCACAAAGTGTGGAATACACCATGTTTATTCTGACACAGAATATTCCTACTGTTGGACACATAAACACCTCTCCCTCCCTGAGGAAAAAAATGTGGAAGATGAACATCTATCCCAGCTTTATGTGAAACCTTCATGTTGGGATACGTTTTAAATGCATGTGTTTGCAATATTATGTACTAGCAGAGTGATTACAAGATCACTGTAACATTTATAAGAAAATTTTACCGAAGGCTATGTCATCCATGCATATACGAGTACGCATTGAAACACTTGTCACAGTTGGTATCAAGATGCAATGTTCTGCGTCAGAAACATTAATTGCTTACTTACCTTATGTCTTCCTAGCTTGGGGCAAATACATCTATGGCATATTTCTTCTTTCATACGCAAGACTTAGAATGTTTCCAAATTAAGACAATGCTCTAAACTATATTTGAAACGTTACAATATAATTTCTCAGAAGATGACATCTGTTATGTTTTTAAATTCCCATATGCAAAAAAGATACAGCGTTCAAGAGCCTCATTTTCTAAAAAAAGAGAAGCTTCTATAACACATTATCCATAAAAATGTTTAGTCCTCATTGTCTTCAAAGTTGTAGAATCATAACTCCAAGAAGTGATTATCATTTCTTAGAATTATGTTTTTAAACATGCTCTTGAAGACAATTTTCAGATAATCTCTACAAATGATCTTAAATCTAAATGTAAGAGTCATGCTTATTAGATGAGGAAATAAAATATTTTTTCTTAGAAAAGCAGTAAAACGCCAAAGACACGCCTGACTTCAACTTGAAGTTGCTGCATACAAATACATGGGATGGGAGCATTTCCCTTCTCTTCTAAAACTTCTTCATTCCTCCTCTAAGCCCTGAGTTTGTGTTTTTGACACTCTGTTACGTTTTTTAAAAAACCAGAATGGTCTGAGAAAACAAAGAAATCCTGCTATCCATAATTTGATTGGGAAAATATTCCATGACACATGCAGAAACAAGTAACCTTACATATAGAGGTCTAATGAATGGGTCCCTGCTCTCTTGTGTGTGAGTCTTTGGAACTGTTTACCTGTCACAAAACTGTTTGGAGTAGCCTATTCATGAATACCAGCCCAGTTCTCTTGAACATACAAACTGATAAGCCTCTACACTCTTTTGACATTATCTCTTCCAAGTGGAGAGCAAGGTACCTATGGAGGTGATTCCTGATCACATATTACCACTTCATGTGTTCTCAAGAAGTCTTGCTCTTTGCAAGCAGAAAATGAAAACAGGGAGATGAATGCCTGCGCACTCCCATGCTCATTCTCTGGAGAAATCCAGATAGCCTAAAAAGCCACAAAAATTCTCCATTTTCAGGATTCTTGTTTCTAAAGTTACAATCTTCACAATTTTAACTTTGGTTGCAGAGGAAACCTCTACCATCTTTTCTGAATTTTAAAAAATAAACACATTAAATAGAAAGCTAGTTTTAAAAAGTTGCTGAAGGATTCTCCCATACAACTTAGCAGAAGCATTGTGTTGTGGTGATGTATCCCACTTTTTAAAAGGACAAGTGTATGTTTATTTGTCTCTTATCTTACAAATAGCATGAAACTCGTAAGGGACTAAATAGCATTTCATGTATTATATATTTTTCTGTGTGGTCTCCACACACATGCACATATAGTGAATTTTTTATAAAATACTTAACATAGTATCTACTAGGTTGACAACAAACAACAAACACCATTTAATTAGAAAAATGAAACACGGCCCTTTCTTGAAGACTTGTCAAGCTTATTCCTTGATTGGCAGGCTGGAGTTGCTGCTAGAGCATCATTAAAGCAAGTTGCCCACTGTTTCCAATTGTAACAACTTTTGTTTTTCTTATATAATTGACTCATATACAAAAAGGGGAAAGACAAAAGATTCCTTTATTGACCCGCTATACAAAGATAGTGAAGAATATATAACAATTTATCAGCTAGCAATGTCCTTGAACATTTTCATCAACATTCAGTTTACTTACAAATAAATGTTCATGCAACATTCCTTTGTTCATATTACTGATAGTGTACAAATACACTTTCCTCCTACAACAAGAGACAAAGCTAGAAACTCCTACTTAGGTTTATCCACTAAAGACAGATATATATCAAGACTGACAGTATAAAGGAGACAGAACAAACAATTGTAGGAGGGGCAAATAAAAAAGCTGAACAGTTTATATGGAGGCCCCCAAAGTGCTTTCTGGTGATCCAGAAGTGACTTCCGGAAAACCAGAAGTGACTTCCAGATTGCTGAAAACCATTTCTGAGGCCTCCAATGGCCTTCCCAGAAGATCATTGGAGGCCCATTTGGGGTAGCTCCAGGCCTCAGGTAATTGTAGGGGGCCCCAGACAGCCCCCCTCCCAGTCCCAACCCAACTCAGCATCCACATATATCGGATCTTCAATTATTGCCAGCCGGGTGGGGTCCTCTAACCCCTGCGATAGGTGTGGTGGGGTTACTGTAATTCTTTTTTATTATTATGACAAATTGCTGCTATATTCTCTACAAAAATGGGGACAGAGACTCAGCTTGCAGCTTCACGGAGAGTCTGTGTTCTAAGCGTGACCTGCACTTTGGTATTTTAAAAGACTATGCTTAGTTTCACTTCAGTTTCTAGGTCTTTGATCATTCTAACACAGTGCTTGCTGGGACTTTGCAAAAGCCACATTTCCTGAAGGTGGCTAGGACAGGGGTCAGCCTATCCCAAGCTATGAAGCCTTTCGCAGAGCCCTTTTTCAGGTGACATTCATTTCCTATTTTTGGGGGGGGAGCTCTCAACTAGTACTGGATCAGGAACAAGAAGCTTGGGCAAAGATAGCTAAGTCTCAAAGCCTTCTAGCTGAGGGTGAGCCACATCCAGTTGTAAAGTCATAGAAATTAAGAAACAACAACATCCCTACTAGGAAGTCATTGGATCAAGAAAGTGACCAGTGAAGAAAGAAAAGACAAGTGAATAAAGAAATCATAAGATATACATTTCAAATAAATAAATAAATAAAACCTGTATTATATAAATATCATTTGCTTTCTTTTTCTAAGTTGGAGGCAGCTCCAGAAGAAGGCTAATTAGATACAGACTCAAAATGTAGTTTCAGTGTGGTGAATGGAAAAGTGGCACTGAATCCCATTTCCAGTTATGTAAGATTCAAAATGAAGTGTTGTGAGGGAAGAAAGGGTTAATTCTAGCCACAGAAATTTAGTCCAATGTTTGATCTTATGCATGGTCTTCCTCACTAGATGAACTATAACTTCCCCACCCCCGCCCAGCTTCATTCTGGCGATATCATCGAGTAAAGCTGCAATATCCTGGAGCTCTCTGGCTATTGTAATCCTTAAACTGGTATCTGTCACACTAATTTCATAAAATCAGTCTTGATGTCTAATAGGCGTATTCATTTCATACACCTCCAGTAGTTAAAAGTTCTACAAATGAAATTAGGCTCTCAGTCACAGCTGCATAAACCTACCATCTCCAAAATAAAATTGAAAGTGACAAGTGTTCAGTTACAAGGATTTCAATTGAGTGAAACAAAAATAAACAATTCTCTCAGGGAGGCAGTAAAAGAGAAAGTATTCATTCCTTTCAGATTTAGCTGGTTAGGATGCCTGGACAAGACTATCTATACAAAATGGTACCCCATGGAATTTTTCAGCCCCCTTCCCTCCTGCATTTTGAGAAGGCTATAGGCTGAATTCCTTCATTTTTAAAAAACTGGTTATTTACTGTCAGGTTAGACTGATGTCTTTTGCATCTTATGAGTCCCTGAACAGTCATGTTAGAAAGAAAATCCGACATGCTTCCATTTTACATAATATTTTGAACTTCAAAGAAGTATGGAAATTTCAGCTTCTAACACCTATCAGATACTGTCATCCTTTTGAAGCCTCTTTTTTGAGCTGCATAACAGGGAAAATCCTGTCATTTTAATCTGTTTTAAGGCACCAGACAGGCATCAATATCAAATGTGATACTTAGTGTGGTGTTTCTTCTTTTTCACCACTCAGCAGGGCATTTCTCTTTATTTTGATTAAGAGTGACTAAAAATGTGTAAATCATGGCCAGTATTCAAATACACACAGAGATATGCAAGCAGTGTGCTATTTTACTCTGGAAATCAATCAACCACTTCCAGTTGGCGCTTTGCTAAAGGACACTCTTGAGAGTTTTCAAGCATGTAAACTGCATGTTGAAACTGTCTGGTTCCCTCTGCTGCCTGATGCAACCGAAACTGACTCAGGGGAGGAGATGTCCTTGGGACAGGGGATCAGTGAGCAGGAGGTGCAGGTGGAGTTTCTGTTAAAAATGGAAGATGCTTCCCAAATCATGTTTTTCAGAGAAAGAACTGACTAAGAGAAAATTGTGCTATTTATTCCATGAGAGGGCTTGTCACATTCCTTGCTGCATTATAAATGACAGTAAGAACAGGGATCTTAGGTAGCAATTCAATCTCCATGACCCCTGCAGTTCAAAGATCCCACAACTGTCATTACGGTGGTAGTTTCCTTGCCATCCTGCATCTGTAAATGAGAAAAATGTTCCTCTTTTGAGAGATTCGTCCATAATCTACTCTGACTTTGATAATGAAGACTTAACTAACACTAGAGGGCTGTGCAGTCAGAATGCAGAACTGATGCTCAATAATGCTAGAAGACAATAATGTTAAAAGAACTGGAAGTTAGTAGGAAAAGAGAAAGGGCTAACACAAGAGGTATTAATGTAGTCTGCATAATCTGAGCAAAGCTGCTAATGACAACATCTTGAGGGAGCATTAATTCACAGGCTCACTGTAAAGCAAAAGTGTTCTGCTTATATACCGCCCCATACCAGTACAAGTAGTCTCTGAGTGGTTTACAATTTTAATTACAGTGTGCAGGCTACACATTGCCCCCCCACTCGCAAGATGGGTACTCATTTTACCGACCTCAGAAGGATGGAAGGCTGAGTGAACCTTGAGCCTGCTACCAGGGATTGAACCCAGGTCGTGAGCACAGTTTTACCTGCAGTACAGGCATTTAACCACTGCGCCACGAGCAGAAATAAATGATAATAAATAGCTCTTTTAACTAAATAATTTTAAAATAATGGTCTGACTTATGTCTTACATCTACTGTCAGATTTCAGCAGTCTGTTCTAAAGTTTCATGTGACCTGAAACAAAAATAAGTACTCCTCAATCAAAGGAATATGGATAGAATGTTTAACATATTGCAACATCAGCTTCTCCTAAACCAGACCACCCTCTTAGTTATATTAGATTACAAGCTGTCCAAATGTACTTCTGGAATACAGGACTACAGAATTAAGTCTACAAAGGTTTGTTCCATTAACAAGACAGAATATCAGAGAAGACCATACAAATAGAAGCTAGTATTTTCTCTGGCCCATCCCTCCGCCCAAAAAACTTTAAAGGTCTCTGATTATTAAAAGGAGAATTCCATCTCTTCATAACATGAACCTGTATTTTCACGCCTGAAGTGATCAGCGAAGATGCCATTTGTCTATGCTATAGCATAGCTTTCCTACTTATGTCTGACTGAGTCTATTTTGTGCATACCCGGCCTGATATTTTGCTGACTTCTCAATATTTACATGCTAGTTGTCCTGTTTTTCATTTTGAACCCCTCTCAAAAAATTTCTGTGCCAGTTTGGATCATATCCATCTAACCAATTGTTTTGCCTCCCTCCTTTTTCTCCACCCCCCACCTCTACCACAGTTATTACGTCCCAACATTTCTCTTCAGTGAGTCAGTATTATGACTGAAGGGTTTGTCCAAAGCAGAATATTGAATAGAAAATATCATTCAAAGCAGAAGAGCAAATAAAACTGCAAACCAGGCTTTTTGCCTTCAAAATGTGGCCCTGATTTTCCTTCCCCATTATAATTATCATTCTAACAAAGGCTGAATTTTTGCCAGCAATAAAGCAACACAATTCAATTACGATGTGAGAAACTTAGATAACACTGCTTATATCAGGGTTTATGATGAAAGGCATAAGGCACATGGATCTCTCTCTCTCTCTCTCTCTCTCTCTCTCTCTCTCTCTCTCTCTCTCTCTCTCTCTCTCTCTCTCTCTGTCTCCTTTTATTTTTTAAAGCCATCATGAAAGGCTTTGCTGCTTTCTTCACTGCCTGTTACGAGATAGATATTTAATAGATGTGGGTACTATAAAGTTATTGGAAAATTCACAAGCAATTGTTTAGAAATTCCACACAGAACAATAAGCAATTGGACTTTTCAAAATGAATCTACTAATCATTGAAAATTATTGGAAATGCAATTCTGAAATGCTCTTATTTCTATTAAAATAGATGTATAAAGACGCCTCTTGAAATTATCCAAAATACTAATTTACTCACCATAACAAGCTCTAACAGATCTATTAAGAATAGTTAAAAAACCAGAGGACATTCAAATCTGATATTCTGAGAACTGTATAAGGAGACATATGCACAGTATTATACTCCTCTTTTCTGACAAATCACATATATTGGAGATACACCATTTGTTTATTTGTTTGCCATCTTTCTCTCCATAGGCGACTCAAGAAAGTTCACAACAATGAAAATATTGATAGTTATGCCTCAATGTTCGATATTTGAACATGCACTCCTAAAATCAGCACTTCCTATGGTAATTACAGATGTCCTTAATCATAATAACCAAGCAACAGAACGTAAGAAAATGTCTCACAGATTACACCATATCAGACTAATAGTCCAGTTACGTAGTAATGCCTATTCTGACTGGCAGGAACTTTTCAAGGTCTCAGGCAAAAGCTTTGATTCTTCCCCTTCAGTGACTGCTAGGAAACCAGGACTTCTATTGTTTTATTAAGCAACTCTTTTAAAAAAGAAATGTGCCATCAAAAATTCTGATACAAACATCATCATCATACAAAGTGTTAGAGATTCCACCACATTCCATAACTCATTGGCACCCTTCAGTCTCGAAAGACTATGGTATCATGCCTGGAGTAGAGATCCTAAAAACAACACCTAGTGTGACTAAATAGACCAATTATGGCAGTCTCTACCGCACTGGGGACAGATGTATTCTGTTTCTTGCCCGGTCCTCGAGTTTCGTTCTTTCCGTGCCTGCCTCTTTTCCTCTGCCTGTTGTACAAATGTCTCTTCGAATTTATGTAGACCATGCTGTATCTCTTGCCTCCAGACAGTGCAATTGGAGGTCAGGGTTTCCCATCTGTTGAGGTCCATTCCCAATGCCTTCAGGTCCCTCTTACAGATATCCTTATACCGCAGGTGTGGTCTCCCTCTGGGGCGCTTTCCCTGCACTAGTTCTCCGTATAGAAGATATTTTGGGATCTGGCCGTCATCCATTCTCACAACGTGTCCAAGCCAGCGTAGGCGTCACTGTTTCAATAAAGTGTACATACTAGGGATTCCGGCTCGATTCAGGACTATGCTATTTGGAACTTTGTTGTGCCAGGTAATGTTGAATATTCGCCTATAATAATATTCCACTGATAATATTGATAATATTCCATATTGATAATATTCCATATTGATAATATTCCATAACTATCTGCAAATAAATCCAAGGAGATTACTCTCCATACTCAGTTTAGTGTTCTCCTTTCAAGACGGCTGAAAGGAAAAGTTAAGAAAAAGACATAGCTGCAGTTTCCAACAGCAGTACAAGTACTCTTATTCTGCTTCAAGACCAATTCCCATGTGAACATTTTCAAGAAAGCTTTTAGTATGAATACAATAGAGATTAAGTTGAAAACTTAAACTGTACCTTTCAGAAAGAGTGGAGGGAAGTATGAATTATGCTTTCACAAAGAGCAGTCATCACGTCTATCACCCATAATTATCACTTTGAAAAGGAGGATGAAAATAGGAATAAAAGATACATAAATTAAAAAGCAAGATGTGAACACTGTTGGCTATATGACCTTGAAAAATTCTCTTTTTCCAGATAACATCCTTTAGAGAGTCCATAGTGTGCTTTTCTATTACAAAAAGAATATTGAAATACCATTTAAAACGTAGCCAAAAGCTAAAAATATATTACATTAAAATTGAATTAACCTAGAACTCTCCCCACCCTCACTTTTGCAAACTGCAATAACACACTTGTTATTGCAATTTGTCTTCAAAGCTTGGAATATATTACATGACTTCTTACCACTATTGTAGCTTTCATTAAATATTATCAGAAGAAAAAAATTCCCCACTTTTTAAAAAAGGGAAGTCAGGGTATTTTTATTTAAATCAATTTAAATCATGATTTAAATTTTAAAAATCAGATATGATTTGATTTAAGCCCTATTCAAATACTCACTCCATGGCTGAAATCCTGTTGCCTTGTGTAAGAACACTTGTAGCTTTCAGTCTGAAATAGTTCCAACAGTGATGTTCAGGAGTGTACATGAACACATAAAGTCAGTGTGCATATGTGTGCCCCTCAGAATCACCATGAGAACTCTTCATTAGCCAGCTAGGAATCAATTGGAATTACAAATGTTCTTATACTAAATGACAGGGCTTTAGTCCATTATTCTGAACTGGCTCCAAAACAATCTGAAATAAAAAAGCCAAATGAGCACTACTTAAAGCACCCTCTGGGCATTTTACAGTTTAATTATGCAAGCTACACATTGTTCTCCCATCCAACTTGGATACTTTGTTTGTCTCAGAAGGACTGAAGACTGTGTCAACTTTGAGCTAGATACCTGGGATTGAACCCTGGGTTGTGAGCAGCTTTGGCTGTAGTACAGCAGTTTAACCACTGTGCTATGGGAATGTCTGTTGGATACACTATCTGTTGACCACAGATCAAGGTTGTAATATTCAATATAAATAATCATACTTGATCTTAAAATTTACCATTAACAGCTCAATTAAATGAAAAGAAAACTATTAACGGTGGGTGTGGGGTGTGTGTGGGTGTGGGTGTGTGTAGCAATATATCTAGGTGGAATTATAACAAGACCATGGAGAATCCCCATCAGAAAATTCTTGGCAGTCTCAAACCCAAAGTTTCCATGATTCCATGGCAGGAAACTATTGCCATTAATAAACTGTTTAGGCTACTACAGTTTTATACTACATTTGTATTCTTACTGAAACAAAGTTAGGTCATTTTGCAAGGGGCAGGGAAATTAAATATATAGTGGTACCTCTACCTACGAGCGGCTCTACTTACGAGCAATATGACTTAAGAGTGGAAAACCGTTGGTGTTGAACTACTGCCTTACAAGTGTTAGATGTGGTCTGCTCTACTTACATTTTTTTTAAAAATATTTTTTCAACTTTATTTATTTATTTATTTATTTATTTATTTATTTATTTATTTATTTATTTATTTGGCTGCTCCACTTACGAGTTATTCGACTTATGAACATGCATTCAGAATGGATTAAACTCATAAGTAGAATTACCACAATCCCATTTTGAATAGTAGGAAGATGGACACAATTCAAATTTGTAAATACATTGAGTGTCTGCATTACTTCCACAAAGCATACATTCCCTACCACATGGATTTCATTGTCCTTCTTTTATAAAGAGCAGAGCACTCTGTGTGCAACCAAAAGAAGAGTGTTATGCTTACATTTCTAATTTATTTTATTCACTTTTTAAGGTGATCTCTGTGCTCTTTCAAAGTACAGAAGAATTTATTAGGCAACTTGTACTAAGATCTGCTTCTGGAGATATCATGTTTTCATGTCTTTGTTTCTCTATAAAGAGAATAGATGGGCAGACTAAGTTGTAAGATCATGTTTCTCCACTGTCCGTATTCTTTTGTCCCTCTCCTAATGCCCAGCCAGTGAGGATATTCAAGACAAGGGCTGATTCTTTTCCCAGGGTAGTAGATTCCAACAGCTATATGTTCTGTATACACTTCTCAAAATTATTTGCAGCATTACATAATTACATTAGATGTGGAACACTTCCTCATTTGTTCTTTTCCTGTTTTAACAAAAAATAGAGATAGCTCATGTTACCGATTAAGAGTGGGCTGAAATAATGGTAGCTCTAACCAACATACCAGACCCATTCATAAGAAGAAATTTATGTATTTTCTGTATTAGACTGAACATTTAATTATTTGTAAAATTAGTTGTTTGTATCTTTTTATATCTAGCTAATGGATTTTTGCCCATTTTTTACTTTTACTTTTCAATCAAAATTTATACTGAACAACCCGGCACTGGATAAGGTATTACTAAATGGCATGATGGAGGAAACAAAAGCTATTACACATTAGACACACACCGGCATGGCTTAAAGCACCCACTTCTGGAATATGCTTTACATTTTGCTGCAAGAATTCCTTTAATAAATAAACCACATCTAGCATGTAAAAATGTTTGCACCAGGCTGGATTTGATGTAACTCAACTGATTTAAATCACAATTCAAATCACAATTTACTTTTAAAAAGGATTTTTGTATGATGATTCAAATTTTAAAAAATGGTTTGTGTTGGGAAAAGGTTTGCACTCTTTGCACAACAGTTTCTATTCTTATTGCTCCTCTTATCTGCTGCTAGAGAAGGGGAAAACAAAACTGAACCAATGTTGTCCCTCACACCATGAAGCATATCCAAGTACCCACTTGGGCCAACCCATTTCCAGAGCATGGGTGACCAGGACGTAAGCAGCCCAGCAACAAGGCGGGCAAGCAGGCAGGCTGGAGGGAAGTTACTTGTGTACCCTTGAAGCTCTTGTGGCTTCATTTCTTATGTGACAGCCTCAGCTTGCCCTAAAAGGGATGATCAAAGGCAGAGAGCACGCTCCAGCTTCTCCCTCAGAGACTTACCAGGCTTGCTTGACTCCCCTCCACTCCTCCTCCTCCTCCCTAGAGTGCTGCCCTAGGGGGGAAATGGGGGAGATGGAAAAGAGAGGGAGGCGACGTCCTCACTGAGCCAGCCGAAGAACCACAACAAGTCGACACATGCTATCTGGCTCCCGCCTTTCCCGCACATGCCTTCTGCCTTTCCAGAGCAGGGACACAGAGGCAAAAGGGCCTCACGGAGTGGTCTCACAGGGGCCAGAATTGTGCACCCTTTCTCTGAGGGGATGGAATGCGGCCATCGAGAAGAAACAGGATGGTGGGGAGGAGGGGCTGTATATAGAGAAGAGGCGATAGGTCACCAGAGGCACCTGAAGGAGCCTCTGAGAGCAAAGTTGGTCAGAAGAAGCGGTGGCTGGGTGCTCTCCTGTGGCCATGGGGCCCACGGGACGGTGACACAGCTTCCCCCCTTCCCATGTGCCTTTCCCCTTAGCAAGGCAGGCAGGCACCAGCCAGAATGTGGCACAGCACCTCGGAACTCAAGAAGGGGTTGCTGCAGTAATGGTCATGTGTGGGGCAAATAGCTGCAGTGCAGGGGCTGCTGTCTTGGTGCGCACCACCACCACCACCACCCTGCGAAGCCAAACACACTGCAAAGGACAAAATACCTTGTCCGGTGTCCTCTTTCTGCTGCTTCCTAGCTGTCACTCACAAGATAAGTACAGCATATATCTCATATGTCCACCTTCAAAAAGCAATTCCAGAATGATTTAGTCCTGTTGAGGGTTGGCAGAAGGGAGGTTCCTGCTCAATGGAGCAATTGGGTCACCCTTGAAGACATGGACCTCCACATTTACTGGGTTAAAATTTAATTTGTAATTATTTTAAACTTAGTTTTCATGTAGTAGCCCTCAGGCACTTTTGGGCTGGAAAAAGTAGGCCTCAGCCTTTTCAAAGCTGGACAGCCCTGCTCTAATCTTTTCAATAAACATCTGTCTGCACCAATGAAATACAGAAGCAAGCACAAACACTGGGAGGTATTTCTAACACAGATTATTTCCAATTGAAAGATGTTCATAAATCTCCTGAACATTTGCTGTTAGTGCAAGCCTATACTGGTGCAAGCCTACAATGGAGCAGTTTTCTATGTCTTTTTTAAAACCCTCAGATTATATTTACATTCTTTACATCTCATTGCATATTTTTTACTTAATATACTTAGGAATAAAATTTAGAATTAGTAGGTGCATATAGATTGGTACATTATAAATCAGCATGGAAATATATTAGGTTTAGATCCCTTTGGGGTATATCAGGTAGCAGCTGCTACTGAGGGGAGTGGGAGAGAGAGATGTAAAAGACAGCCATCCCCCAACAAACAAAATATGTCACCCAGCTGCCTTATTCAGCACTATGAAAGAGAAGCACACAACAAAGGAAGTGGAAGAGAAATCACATGTTCAAAGTGGAATAGAGGTGGGTGAACCTCAGAAATGTTTCAGTGATGGGTATGTGCAGTCCAGCCAACACACTCTGGGCAAGGAGCCAAAAACCAATGAAGATGGCACTTTTATCCTAAAGACCCAATGTGCCAGAGAAGGGCATAGATAGCATCAGCACTTAGGGCCTTTTCACACGACCCCTAAGATCCGCTGGTCCCTTAAATTCGCAGATCCGTTGCTCTTCCTTCCTGCCCACCAGAGAAAGAGGGGGGAAAATGCAGCTCACCTGGAGGAGCCTCCCGGAGCTCCATTCTCTTCCGTTTCTCTTCCGTTTCTCTTCTGCTTGCTTTTTTTCCTCCCAAAAGGGGCAGGAGGCAAAAAAAACACAAGCAGAAGCCAGGAGAGCCCCGCACTGACCAGATTAAATCCGGACCTGGGGATTTTCACCCACCTCAAGCAGGTACAAGAAAGTGCAGCTGGGTCGCGCTTAGGTGGGCGGGATCACACTTAATTGTCTGCAAAGTCCGGAGCTGGTGGGAAAACACTTATAAGGTCCGGACCTTGCAGCCATTTCCTGCGGAGCTTAGGGGTCGTGTATAAAGGCCCTTAGTCTGACACTGTTGGCTTGGGCAGCAGCAATGCTGCTACTTTTGTGGTGAGGAAAGAGATTGCCTTCAATATCCATAAACTGTAGTTCCATCACATTCAGAGGAGGTTTCCTCTACCAAACCTTCCCCAAAAAGTGTTTCCCGTGCAAGGCAGGATTACAGTTGGTGCGTGCAAAGTGTCCTTCAAGTCCATACCAATCTAGGGGGGGGGGGGAGACTGAAAATGATTAAGGTGGACATTGCTTCAGAAGGATATGATACTGAAATCACTGCTGCCCCCTCCCAGCTACACCTACAACATCAGCTGCAGAAACTAGTAGTGATCGGTATTAGCAATCCCTGTGAAGAACATGGAGTCCAAAATTGGGACTCCTGAGAAATCAGTAATCTGCAAGCTTTTTCAGCAGTATGCAACAGATGATTGCATGGCTTGGGCAGGCTTTGAGCCAGCTCTCCAACAGAAGGATGCTCAGTCACCTCAAGACTCAACACAAGGCACTGTTGCTAGCAAATGAAGAGGCTGCTTCACAATAAGGAAGCAAGTGGCTTCCTTATGCTGAGCCACCTGCCCAGTGAATCAAGGAAGCAAATCAGCAAACAGCAAGAGACTGGGGCAGTAAATGGCAGTCCTACATCTCAAGAACTATTTGCAGATTACATAAAATGAGGTGGAATAACAAACAGCTGGAAGACAAAAACAAAACTCAAAAAGACTTTGAGAGACTCAAGCACTGAACACAGTCAAATGAGTTTTGATAGAGATAAAGGCAAATTTACTCATCTAGGAGAGAAAATGCCAAATGCACAATTACAACATAGGGGATACTTGGGCCAGGAATACATTAAGACTTAAAATTGTTCTAAATCACAAGCTGAATATGAGCCAAGAGTGTGATTTGGCTGCAAAAAGTGCTAATGCTATTTTACACTGCCTTAATGATTAACAGTGTCAAAATCCTGTGAGATACTAGTTTCCCTCTATTCAGAACTGCTTAGGTCTAATCTTGAATACTGTGTATAGTTCAGAACACTGCGTTTTAAGAAGGATGCCAATAAACTGGAATAAATTCAGAGAAGGGCAACAAGGAAGATCAGAGGGGTGGAACAGGCAGGATCTGTTGTCAACCATTCCAGAGTGCAGGACAGACATGTCGTAATGGGATCATGCTCACAAAGCCCGATTTAGGCTAAATATCGGGTGGGGGATCCTATTCCAATGGAAGTAAGTACCTCAAGTATGACAATGGAAATAGTTACCTCAAGAGTAGTAAGTGCGCGAGCACTGGAGGCATTTAAGAGAGAAAAAGTAGACAACCACCTGTCACATAGATTTTGATGTGGACTCCAGCAATGAGCAGGGAATTGGCCTCAAATTTATGCCATTCTTCTATCAGGCCTGTGTAATATCATGTTCCATATTTTCCATGCTTATCAACTGTGGTCATCACAGCTTATACTCTTCATGTCTTTTGATTGATTTATTTATTTATAAAAGAAGGAGCTACTCAGCAAACTTTCTATTATTACAAGTGTCATTATCTATTGTAGCCATACCGGCATATTTACTACTGTTGTCTGTGGAAGTAAAAATAATTTTCTGAAGGCTTCAAAATGCCAGTGCATGCATTAAAATGAAACACAAGTTTTTG
Organism: Phrynocephalus guinanensis; assembly: GCA_037367245.1. Taxonomy (NCBI): domain Eukaryota; kingdom Metazoa; phylum Chordata; class Lepidosauria; order Squamata; family Agamidae; genus Phrynocephalus; species Phrynocephalus guinanensis. The sequence continues at coordinate 81,084,107 of CM074736.1, forward strand.
CTTGTTTTGTAAGAACTTTAAAAAAAGAAACTAACCATTACTTGAAGCACCAGTCATTACCATTTTCTTTTTACTAGTGTAAACAGAACCTGTCTTCCAGACTCCCAGCATCTTGTCTAACATCTTTCCATGAAACATTTAAAGTATAATTATTTCCTCATATCCATTCACATGCTTCCTGTTGCTGCCTCAAACTTCTCCCATCAATCTTCACTTGATTGCCCGTGTTATTTACAATCAGTACTGTGATCGCAGTGATCACCTATCTGCCATGAGTCTATAAAATATTTTCCCCCCCACTAGGGACAGCTATCTTTTCATTGACATTTATTTCATCTCTTCTAGATTTATCTAAACCACTCTTACTACTGTAACACTTGTTTGATGGAAGATATTATGTATGAAAGAACATTTTCGTTTGTTTTCATATTCTGTACCTATATAGGATAGGTTTACAGATTTTAAAAAAAAACTACTGACACAGAATGAGACAGAAATACACCAGTGTGAAAGCAATTACATAGGATATATAAAAGCATAAGGTAGGTTAAATAAATATTTAATAAATTCAAATAATTTAAAGTTTGAACAAAGCACCTATGTTCCACTACATTAAAGCTTCCTTGAAATTCGAAAATCTTATACTACTCTGACTATTTCAGGGAATTTGAAGGAAAATAACCAAAGATCAGTGACCTTTAACCATTTCCAATGTCATGGGCTTTACTGATATTCTACTTCACAATTCCTCTACCTTATTCTCTATCTGTATTGTGCACCAACAAAGCAAACATTATCTATCCAACAGTGAACAGAATAGTTATTGATATATCCTTATTTTAAATGAACCTTAAGAAAAAAAACTCAGACAAATAGTGAACAAATGATTACTCAGAACAGTGCAGTAGAGTTTGCCAAGAGTACAACTGTTTCAAACAAACATAACTACACCATTTAATTTTGGACAGATAAAGCCAGGCCACTATTAAAGATTTTATTCATTCTCTTAGAAAACTGCAGTATATTATAATGGGAAGAAAATAACTTGGAAATAAAAACTTAACTTTCTTCAAAAAACAGTTACTAGACTGTTCATCAAGACTACAGATATGCGATATAATGCGCAAAACCCTGTTGCTTAGTGTAAGCCAAACTTTCAGCTCTAGTCAACAAAACACCCCTGATGTGATTCTCAGGTGTATGTGTGCACACTTTAAGAATCATGACCAAAAGGCACAGTTTGGGTTATCACCCACAAAATGAGTTTCCAAACAACCTTCTTGTTGTTACGTGTCATCATGTATGACTTATGGTAACCATTTAAATAAGAGATCTGTAAAAAGACCTCACAACCCCTTCTTAGCTTCCGTAAATTCAAAGCTGTGGATTCCTTTAGGGAATTGATGCATTTTATATTTGGTATTCCTCCTTTTGTGCTGTTTTCAACCTTGCCCAGCATTACACTCTTTTCCAGAGGATTTGGGTGCTCATTATGTACCCAAACTAGGATGGCCTTGGCTTCATCCAGAGATGGTTCAGGCTTGATTGTTCTAGGAACTATTTGTTTGGCTATCTCATAGTCCAGGGTATCTTCAAACCTCTCCTCCTGCACCATATTTCAAATAAATCAGTTTTTCACCTGTGCTGTCCATTGTTCACACCCATACATGTTGATCAGAAATATAAGCGTGTGGATGATCTTGCTCTTCAGTGAAATATTACCACACCTAATGATCTTACCTAATTTCTTCACTCCTGTCCTCTCTATTTCAACCTTCTTTTGATTTCTTGGCTCTAGTCCCTGCTTGGACTTCACCGGTATGATGGTGTCATCTGCATCTCTTAAATTATTAATATTTACTTCACCAATTTACAGAGCTTCTTCCTCTGAATCTAGTCTGGCTTTCCATATTATATGTTCTTTGTACAGACTGAACATATAAGGGAATAGAACACATCATTTTCTGACACCTTTGCCTCTAGGAAACTATTCTGTATTTCCACATTCTATTGCTTCTTCACTGCAATACATCAGGATAATCAAATGCTGAGGCATACCCGTCTCAAAACAACCCATAGCTTTTCAAGATCTATACAACTTAAAGCTTTGATGTAGTCTACAAAGCATAGACTGATCTTCTTAAGAAATTATTTGGTGCACTCCAATAGCCAACAGATATTTGCAATATGATCTCAAGTGCCTCTTCCCTTTTGGAATCCAGGTTGAACATCAGCATTTTTCGCTCCATGTAACAATCATTAGCAATCAATTGCTGTTCACAAATCAAAGTGTTGGCTTAATTTTTTTAGAACCTGTTGTGTCTTTGCAGTCATCATACCTATGAATATAATAAATATTTTATTTGCTTAAGACTTCTGAATCTTCTAAACTGTACCCTGCATTTCTACACTCTTTTCTAATTCCTTTTATTTTGCTGACTTCACTGTCAAATGTTGGACAGTTCTTTGCACTCAAAAGAGATGTACAACATATGTAAAAATGCACACAAGTCTCCTTTGTTTTTGTGTTACTTGGTTAATTCACACCTGTTCTGAAGAACTATTTTTAATCACACAGGTGGCAACCTGATTCATGTAAAATTTTTGAAAATAAATTACAAAGAGGTATTGATGAAAGATATTTAAAACAACTGAGGCATTGATTGTCTGTAGAAAGTTACATAAATTTCTGTAAAGCCATTTAAATTGCCAGCTTTTATTTTATTAGAATGAAAGGTACCTACTATTTTCACTATATTTTTTAAAAAATACACATTTAGACAAAAGGCACATATTTTCAAAATGTGCTAAAGAATCTTTAGGAATTAGAAAAGGAATTAGAAAAGAGTGTAGAAAGGGTGTATCCTAGTTGATTAAGAATGTATTGGCAATCATTCACATTTGTTTCCAGTCAATGGCCTGGCCTTAATGTAAGGTTAGGAAATATGAAAGCCAAACCAAAGTGGCATGTTTGATTTTATAAAAATTCACGAGTATCGTTACCATATGCTTCCCTCACAAAATAGAAAGGATAAATACCACATGTGCAAGATAGTCTAATTAGTAGATTGGACTACAGAAGCTCTGTTAGCTCATATGTTTAAGCTCATGCCCTCTTGTTCATTCAAGAAGAAATAAAAATGGAAATGCTAAGAAAATGGACAGAAGCAATCTTTTAGAATCAAAGCAGACTGAAGTTAACTAAGCTCACATATTTTAGACATACAATTCTCCCCCTGGGAGGTTCCTATTTTTCTTTTCTTGATGGATATGCTTGGCGCAGCACAAGCCTTGTGAATAAACTTGGCACCACATGAATCAGATTTTAATAAGTTGAAATGGCATGCTGCACAGACTGCTATTTAAAGGGAACAGTATACTATAGGGACCTTCTCTTAAAAAAATTGGCACCAAAATAGAAACACTAATGATAAAAGTACATGAATAGTCTCTAAAATAAACAGGGTCTCAGCTTACACAAATAATTGTGTCAGGAATATACACATAAACTATTAAGATTTTACAACTATTGTAACATGTATGCATATAAACAAACCATAAAAAGTATATCACATAGACCAATAGGAAAATTTATTCTTTTAAGTACCCTAACAGTATTATTTCTTATGTAACGCAAACCAGAAAGCATGTGGGCTCTTTGTATACCACTCCATAGTACTTAAAGCACCCTCTGGGCAGTCTAGAATTTCATTATGTGGGATACACACTGCCCCCCACCCATAAACTGGGTACTCAATGTATCAACCTCAGAAGAATGAAAGGCTGAGTCAGTTTTTGGCTGGTGACTTGAGGCTGTCGGGATCAAACTCAGGAAGTGAGCAGAGTCTTGACTGCATTACTGTAGTTTAATCACTGCACTAATAGGCTACATATCGTCTTATTCACAGTATCATATGGTGCTTGCGTATTCAGTGGAAATATAACTTCCTGACATATACTTTGCAAAAAGAAAAAAAGAAAGGAAAAGTAACCTAAGGAAATTCCTACTACCCCTTTTTTAAAAAAAAATCCCAGTTTCGAATGAGCATTGTAAACAGGCACAGAAGATTCACTGACTATTTATGGAAAAACTGGATGAAAATCCAAATGTAATAAGGAGGTGAAACTGTCACATGAACGGCAGAGTAGACTGGTTGAATGATGAACAGAACTATTCAACACTATAATGTTTGCATGTTTCACTTTTAAGGGACTGAGATCATCCATTTGTGTATCTCTGCAAAAACACGAATGAAAAGATGGTCTACACACACACAAACTACCCAGCCTTATTTCAGAACCACTGTAACCTACTTCCTTTAGAAAATAGAGATAAATGAGTGAATCAATCTTCTGTAAAAACAAAGTCACCCCTTTAAAAATGATCATTAATCTAGAAGTAAGTCCCTTGTGCCAAGGCATTTTTCTTTATCAGGGAATAATTTATGAATCTGCTAGTAAAAACATGTAATGACTTTAACCAAAGACCTTTAGAAGGAGGAGGACAACATAGGATTCTGAATGGTAATGCTGACAAGTTTCAACAGCTTGTGATTAGCTTCCACTTTAACATTTGGACAAAAAAAAACCCTAAGAAAATACATGCCCCCCAAACAGTAAGTGAATACACCAAATTGTGAACACCTGATATAAAATAATCATTTTAATGTGTTCAAACATGATTGCTCAAGCAGATTTATTAGTACCAATTCATTTAAAGCATATGTGAAACTCTTACTTTTATTGTAGTTGTAACTAGTTTAATAGGTTATTTTCTGCACAGCTTTTAAAGCAGATATTTTTGTATATATATTTTGATGTGGAAATCTGCCTGTTTCATTTTTGTTGAGTTTCTCCATGCCTGATCCACATTGTCGTTTGTCACATTTAAGTGTCGAGCTGACAAATTCTGTTTTTGTTTTTTACTGCATGGAAAGTAATTCATATTTCAGAGCACATTTTTCAATGTATATGCATTCCTGTATGGATTTTTTTCATGACTAATCACATTAATACATCTTTCCTCCATCTGTATACTGAATGCATGCATATATTTAAAATATGCCCTTTTTCATGCAATGTTTTTGTAGAATTCATTGTGAGTTTTGTAAATTTATGCTATTCCAGCAGCTGCCTTTTTCTTTGTCTCTAGGTTTGCAAAACTGCTATATTTTTTCAGAACCATAAAATGACCTCCCTAATCCCTCATATGCAGAATTCCTCTGCTATAAAGGTTACACATTTTAGATTTTTGTGCTTCATTTGCAATCTTTAAAGCAGTGGTTCTCAACGAGGGGGTCCCCAGATGTTCCTGGACTGCAACTCCCAGAAACCCCTTCCAGCACAGCGAGTGGTGGAGGCTTCTGGGAGTTGCAGTCCAGGAACATCTGGGGACCCACAGGTTGAGAACCACTGCTTTAAAGGAAATGAATGTCTTTAAATTAGAAAATATACATTTATTTAATTGATTGACTGACTGATTAATTTCTATACCACCTATCTAATCAACAGTAACTCTGGTGTTTCACAACAGTGACAATAACATAACATAAAATAACAGACACAATCAAAAGTGAGATTAAAATTAAACTAAGTTAACATAACATTTAAAAATACAATAGTTATGATAGGTTGACACTCTCAGCAATTCCCCACGAGAGGCCCGGAAGACGATTACTCGGAACCGGGCCTTCTCAGTGGCAGCCCCTTCCTTATGGAATCCCATCCCCAGCGAAGTGCGCTCTGCAGAGTCCCTGCAGGCCTTTCGGAAAACCTTAAAAACTTTTTTGTTCCGAAAGGCCTTTGGCGATTTTTAGTTTGTTTTTTTCCCCCGCCATCGTCATTGGTATCAAATTTTGACTGCTTTCTAAGGTGTGTTTAATTTTAATTTTATTTGTTAGGATCTGTTCCTCCGCATGCTGGGATGCAGTAGGATTTTATATGTCATGTTGTCTTATTGTTTTATGTTACTTCTGCTTTATATTTGATGTATTCTATTGTGTTTGATCTGGCATTTATTGCCCTTGTTAGCCGCTTAGAGTACTACATGTAGTAGATAAGCGGGATATAAATACAAAAATAAAATAAAATAAAATAAAATAAAATAAAATAAATAAATAAATAAATAAATAAATAAATTCTTCAGATGATGCATTTTGAAAAGCTTGCCAAAATAAGAATGTTTTGAGAGACTTCTTTAAAGTCACCAGGGAGGGGGCCAGAGAGATTTCAGAGTAGCAGCCCATTCCAAAGCTGATGGGCAACCACTGAGAAGACCCAGTTCCTTGTTCTTTCTCTCCAGGCCTCCCTCTGGGCTAACACCAGCCATCCAGCATGGGATGCACAAACAGGAGAGGCAGTTCACGGTGGAGGATGGTGTTCTGCTATGTACTGAGGTTCCAAACTACAGAGGTCAATGCTAGCACCTCAAAGCTGATATGGAAACAGAGCAGTAACCAATGTAAGTGTGTGTGTGTAACTGGGGAAATATGATGATATTTATTAACTCCCTTCACTAACCTGGCTGCCATATTCTGTACCAGTTCAAGCCCCACATATGAGTGCATTGCTGTAACCTGTTTTTGGGATTACCAGTGCATGGACCAATGTGGTGAGGAACCTGGTGTCAAGGTAGGGATGTAGCTGCACAATCAACAGAGATAGAAAAAGGCACAGATGCTATCAGTGCTTGATTCAGAGAAATGCCCAAGCTACAAACCTCATCTTTAGAGGAGAGAGTGCCTCCCCAAATGGAAGGGATGCCCCCAATTTCCATGTATCAGGATCATTCACCCAGGGGACCTCTGTCTTGACTAGGTTCAGTTACAGTCTCTTACCCTCATCCACTCCAGGACCACAACCAGGCAGTATTCAAGGAGCAGCCCAAGATTCATTGCAGAACATTGAAAGGTGAGGGTGAGTTGGATGTTATCTGCGTTCAGATGATATGAAACTCCAGATCTCCATTTGACCTTGCCATAGGTCTCTTCCATATCTTAAACAATGGGGGGGGGGTGAAATCTGAGCGTCTAAGGGGTGGAGACCATCTTTCCCAGCTGCACTTTCTGAAGACAATCATCAAGGAAGGACCAGAGCAGGATAAAATGATTCCTCCATTCCCAAACATACATTTTAAAGCACTACTTTTGGCATTCACTCCTTTGACACAAATCTCCATTATGAATGGAATGAGAATTAAATGATAGTAAACGAGAGTCAGAAATGTGTAGGAGGAGTCTCTGAAAACTGAAAAGTCAGCTGCTGCTCTAAGTACAAAACATCAAACATCTTATGAATATTGTGAAACATGTCTGGCCACAATGAAGAAATAAAAAGTGACAGATTCAGAAGTATGTGATTAACAGTGACCAATACTGCACACACAGAAGAGCAGCACAACTGGACACAACTACTGTGAATAATATATCTTGTCAACAGATGGTATAATAATGCTTATTCAACAGTGTTTGTCAGTGTTGCATTGGTGCTTAAGGCTACAGTAAATTAATCCCACAAGAGTCATGCTTTATTTGTTCTTTTAATGATAGGAAGGAATTCCGAGGAGATTATCCCGAGTAATAAAGCACTTTCAAAAAAGCACAGTTATCCACAGAGTTATTGATGTTCTCCTTCATATATAAATAACCCCTGGGGAACTTGCCTAACTCAATCCTCTGCCAATATTAAACAAATCACATTATATGTTCTTCACTGTATACAGATTACCACAGAGAATTGTTTCATCCCTATATTCAGAAATGGGACAAGCTAAACATAGAAATTAGCTCTGTAGAAAACCTGTAATGGCAATACAAATTTACCCAAACTGAAGGAAACTTCTGCTCTAATCTCCTATAGATTATAACTGAGCCCATTTTTAAAAAAATGATTTATTTTCTCAGATTTGCCACAAGTCAAAAAAAAGGCAGGGGTTTGCTTTTATAAGATTTTACTTTTTGAACTTTTACTTTTATATTTACATTTATATAGACAGAGTTTTACCTTTATTTCTTCTGTTGTCTCCACACAGAGTTGGCAGTGGTTAGTTGACTAGTTATGCTGGAAACCCAGCCAATTCTTCTACTTTTAATAGCTGGTAAGCTATTATCTTCTTCTGACATGAAACTTTTTTTTCAAAATCTAACATAGTATCAAGTTACTATTATATTATGGTTGCTACTCTAAGGAGAATTTTATCAGTTTTAAGAAATGTTGAGCTGTACAAGCACTTTTCATGCACTGTATAAAACCACAGCTAATGTTCTATAATTAAAACCACACTGAAGGTAGTTGCCTATTTGGAGAACAGTCTAAGGAGGTATGTTTTGACTGATGTGGACATATGAGTAGATATTTCAATAGAAACATTTTGTTTTTCTTTGTAATGCCCACTCCCATACAACAGAAAATAATTTGAAAGTGCTAAATGGTATTTCTATATATTCATTTGCAACTGTTCTCTGTTTGAAGTAGGGTTTTCATCTTACATAATTCAAGGATTATGAGTTTATTACATCTTTGAAATTTATTTATTTTATTTGGGTTTTTTTCTCCCAATAAGGGACCCAATTTATGGTTTGAGAAGATGTAATTATTTTTTCAAAAACTCTTTGATTCTAGCACTTTTTTTTTACTTAGCGCAAGACTTTGTGTGTGTATGTGGTATCTTTACAGTTGTGACCACCTCTTTGTGACTCCATGTCCATGGAGTTTTCCTGGCAGGAATACTGGAGTCATTTGCCAGTTCCTATTCCAGGTGCCTACAGCACCTGGTATTCCCTGGTGGTCTTCCATCCAAGTACTAACCAGGGCCAACCCTGCTTAGCTTCTGAAATCAGGCGAGATCGGATGTACTTAGGGCATCTAGGCAGGTGCAAGACTGTTTAGCTCTCTACGAATACCAATCTGCACATATTTATTTTTATATAGCAAAGTTTTTCCTCTTTAAAACTTCTTTAAAATATATAGTGGTACCTTGTAAAAAGGAATTGGTTCATTCCAAATGAAATTATGTTAAGCAAATTTTCCTTTATACAAATTTCCCATAGGAATGCATTGAAAACAGAGTAATCCCTAATCACAACAATTTTTATGTTGTACAGATTCACTCCATAAATGATTCTGTTAAGCAAATTTCCCCTATCTCCAAATTATTTATGATGTACAGATTTTATGTTATACAAACCGTTTGCTATACAATGGTCCACTTATTTTAAAAAGGAGCTAAAAAGAAAATAATTTGTGTCACGTTTCCCTTGTAAATTTTAACATAATTCATATTACCTTGGGGGAAAAGAGCAGTTTGTTACTATCATAGACTCAAAACAAGGGGTTTTCAAACATTTATTTCCAAAAATGTATTGTGAGAACTAAATCGTTCTTAGATTATGGCTATGGAACGGTAGAAACTAGGTGAAACCAGTTCCAAAATGGTGAAAGAAGACAGCAGAGTTTTTCATAGTTGAATATGCATGCAACAAGCACTTTTTAAAGATGTTTATTATTTTTAATAATGCTCTCCGGCTACGATTCCCTCTGGGACCTCTACAAAGAGTGGGAGATTTCCCAGGTAAGCAGCATGGATAAATGCAGACAACTACTGATTCATTTGTTTGCTTGGTTCTCTTATTCCTAATTTCTGGTCAAAATTTAACTCTGGCAGCCTTACTCTGCTTGTGACTGAAGTACTATCCTCCACAGGAGTTTTCCATATTTTTGTTGTTAATTTCAAGCTCTTAACATTGGCGAATTTCAAACAGCTGTGCTGGCTCTTTATGGTACAGTCCAAACCCATTTGAAACTGACCACTGTTAACAGCCTCAAATTTTGGAGTACAACATTTTACCAATGATACTATATAAAACACAAGCAGAGTATGACTCTCAAACTTCATCTTAAGAAATCATGTGATAATGGCTTGACTTTTTGCAGTACCGAAGGATTTATGTGCCTGATTCTGTGGGAAGAAATAGGACATTTTGTCACCCAGGAAATTCTAGATTAGAGATGCATCTAAATTCACGCCTTGACAGGTGACAATTAATGGTATTATGTTATTTAGATAACCAATCTTTCTTTATACATTTGGGGATTCTTTACCACCACATATATCTGCATCAGGGATTTGAACAATGCAGCATTCTTCATATGGAGGATAACATCACAATGAAGGTTCCTCATTTCAAACAAAATTTGTTGAGCATAAGCTTAAAGTAGCGAAAGCTCTGAATGTTTTCTCTTTTTCTTTCACATGGATGGAAATATATTTCAAAGTATTCATCCAAATCTCTTGTTCTTTCCTCCTGCTCATTTTATACTTAACATTCATATTATCCTTAACTATGACTTTTTATCCCTTTCTCCTGCTGCTTTTATGTCCAAATTCTTTCTATGTCAGCCTCCATTACTTATTTCTTTTCTCCCTCTGATGGGGCAGATACCTATCCAGGCATTCTATTCCCCATTGCCTCTCTGTTCTGCACTGAAGGAAGGAAATCAAGGCTAGGGGTGCACACAGCAAAGGCATCCATGTAACTCCCCACAAAAAATATCTAGTGTCATTTATATTACTCCCCCACCCCTCAACACCAGCTAAAACCACATAGTCAGATATGGGCAGATTTCTATTCCTCTCCCAGACCTTCAAGCAGCACTCTTTGCCTCACTCTGGTACATTGCTCCCACCATTTTTACCCCACAGCAGAGCAAGGTGTTTTTTTCTAACCTTCCCATACCTGTTATAGCAATAAAAAGGAGTTTGGAGCAGTGCAGCCATTAAAACAAACAAAATTAAAACTAGACTATGGGTGCTACCTTGATAGGCTGCTAGTAGAAAAATAAAAAGGTTGCTGAGCTTTCGAGAGCACAAGCCCTCTTTTTCAAAGCAGGTATAAAAGTCCAAACATGGCAAGGGATGTAATTTGCCAGGAGAGAGTTCTTAAAAGTTCACTTGGCAAGATGGAGGCCAGGCTTCTTCTTGGAAGGCACAGATGGTCCTGCTTTGAAAAAGAGGGCTTGTGCTCTCAAAAGCTCGGCAACTTTTTAATTTTTCTACTAGCAGCCTGTTATAGCAACAGATTAATGTCTGCACCACTTTGCTACTATGGGGAAAACAGATTCCTCCATCTTCTTTTTCTCCTCTGTCTTCTTCTCACACATTGAATGAGCACAGAGAAAGCCTAGATCAGCAGATGGGGAGCTACCAAGGTCATGCTGCTGCCAATAGCAACCGAGATACAGAAGTGATGAGCATACATATTCCTAACAGCAGCCAATCTAGACTTTTTTACTGATTCAAACTCATGGTCCTCACCCACCTAGACATTTGGATGACTGATTTTATATATTAAGAAATACAGCAGTAATAAATTATTTTAAAATGTTCATAGGGATTGCAGTTTCTGCGCCATAATCCTCCTGACAATGGAGCATTTATTTATTTATTTATTTATTTATTTATTTATTTATTTATTTATTTATTTATTTATTTATTTATTTATTTGCATTTGTGCACCACCCAATTTCCCAAATAGGGACTCTGGGTGGTTTACATGAAAGCAAATTAATCAATGATTAAAAGCAAACAAAAAAATAAACAACTAATACAATAACATAGACTAAACACACTAAAAATCCAGATCGCGGCAAGAGAGACTAAGGGATGGTTAAATAAATAAATAAATAAATAAATAAATAAATAAATAAATAAATAAATAAATACCAATCTCCACAACTGAAGAAGTCTACTTGTAGTAGTAAAAAAATAGTAACATGATTTTCCTATCTTTTATAATACCTCTCTCTCCTAACATCACAGGAAATAAAAAAATAATTCAGCAGATAACTGGACAACTCCCTCATTCAAATCTCTTGGATACATATTTCAGGCTTCTATTTTAAACTTCATGTTCACCTGCCTAAATAAAGATTTGCTTTTATGTATTTACTGGCCTTTATGAATACAGAAATGAATTCAAAATGAATATTCAATATTCTCAATGTATTCCCACTTTCTTTTCCCTCATCTTCCTTGGTCTTTATATTTTTCTAATTATTACCTATACATTTTACAAAGATAGCCAAATATGTTTAATGAAATATGTAGCTGAAACAAACACAAATATAAGACTGCAAAAAACTGGAACATGTGGATTTCCATTTTTAATCAAGACATTGACATATACATCAACAATGCTCTCACACAGCTAACTAAAAACTGCTGCTGAAGATTATTTCCTGTACCTGACATTCTTAACTGGAAACCTCAGATAAAAAAAACAATGGGTCTTTATACTAGTGAAAAGTAACATCTGTGTGCAAAACTATACCACTTCTCTCCACCAATGAATTAATACCTCCCATCATAGTCTGTTTTAAAACTGACAGACCTCTCAAGTGGCCAATAAATCTGATAGATGAGGTGTTATTAACTTATCTTCAAAACAAATGTTATTAAATCAAAATGCACAACAGAGTGGTGGTCATGCTCCCCCAAATGTTGCAGATTATAATTTCTATCTGACAGAGTAGGGGAAGTAGCCTGTTTCAAGACATTACTTCACACAGCTGCATACAAACTCTCCAAATCTAGTCAATCGATATCTCCATTTCTAAATATACATGTTTTCAGTGCTATGTTTTAAACTTCCCTTTCTATTTAAAAATATCAAAGAAGCAGTACTAAAAATGCACGTTTCATTTCATTTAAGATTCACAACCATTTTTCACTAACTGCATGTTTTCTACTTTTTTATTAAAATAATAAAAATTAAAATAACTGATAATTGTGTAGTACATTGTTACTCATTGTTGCTGTGTTACAAGTAGGACAACTGCTTGTTTCATATAAATCTAGCAAATTACTTTCACACTCAATTGACTTTTAGTATGTTTACTGTGACACCTCGTACAGTATAACAAAAAGGTGGTTTGTTTCATTTAAAAATAGTAGAGGGATTAGTTTGGGGGCTGAGGTAAAGTATCCACTTTTGGTATGTATGTATGTATGTATGTATGTATGTATGTATGTATGTATGTATTTATTTATTTATTTATTTATTTATACAACTTATATGTCGTCTACTACCCAAAGGTTTCTAGAAGGCTTACAGTCAAGAAACAATTAAAAAAATATTAACATACTAATCAACAATTAAAAATGAAAAAAACATTTAAATACAAATTCAATACACTAAAAATTGCTATCAGGACACATAATCTATGTTACATTAGTTAAAAAAAGTCTGGAACAGGAGGGTTTTTGCCTGGTGCCGAATTATCATCAATGTCGACGCCAGGCAGATCTCACTCAGGAGGACATTCCATAGCCTGGCGGCAGCTGCCAAATTAACCCTAATACCTACAAGCCATCCCTTTCACCTCCTTGAGGGATGGCTCTTTCAAAAGGGTCCCCTGGCTAGATCTTAATTGCTGCATAGGTTCATATGGAAGGAGGTGGTCCTTCGGGTATTTAGGTTCTAAGCCGTTAAGGGCTTTATATGTCAAAACAAGCACTTTGAATTGGGTTTGGTCAACAACTGGTAACCAATGCAGGTTATACAGAAGTGGTGTGATGTGGTCCCTGGCAGCCCCTCCACTAACCAGCTCTGCTGCATGATTCTGAACCAGTTGCAATTGCCAGACCATCTTCAAAGGCTGCCCCACGTAAAGTGCACTGCAGTAACCAGTACGGGATGTTACCAGTGCATGTGTAACTGACATGAGGCTCCGCTCATCCAGGTAGGGCTGCAGCAAGTATATATTCTGCAGCTGAAGAAAGGCACCCCTGGCTACCGTAACAACCTGGACTCCCAGAGGAGGGGTAATATGAAAACACTATTGAGTAACTACCATAGCTAAACAAAATCCGAATCTTCAACACAGGCAGTTCTTCACAACCATGATTATGCTCACAGAATTAAATTTGTTCCCATCTCTAGTTCTCCTGGGGTCAGCTCCCCTACATGGCAAACTGAACACAAACAAGGTTCAAAACCAATGTCCCTCTAATTTTCATCCCCATTCAGCAGTGTATGGGGGTCGGTTTCATCCAAAACCTGGAGGTATGCACACATCAACCACAGCTGCTGCAGCAGCACATCAGCAATGGAGCTCTGCACAAGCATGAAACTTACCAGAGAAACCTTTTGCTGGTAACTTAAAAATCTCCCAATGAATCTTATCAGTTGATGCATGTAAAGTATTGCATTAACCTCCCCCCCCTGCCCTTTCATGGTTCATATACTGCAGTCCTGCGCGGGACCATATTATGGGGGGAAAGGCCCCCTGTGGTAAGGTGGGAAGGCCTGTTTCAAACCTCCTGTACTTACCCCAGGCTTGGCACTGCTGCGAATAGTTCTCCTGGGGTTTTACCCCAGGCTTGGCACTGCTGCGAATAGGCCTGTGAAGGCCTTCTCGGGCCCTTCAAGGCTCCAAAAGGGATTCCCTGCGAACCAAAAGTGACTTCCAGAAAATAGGACGTGACCTCCAGAACTTTTGGGTCCTCCGGGGGCCTTTGGTGGCATGTTGGAGGACTCAGAAATGTTTTTTTTTTTCAAACTGGAAATGGTCCGCAGAAAAGCATTTCTGAGTCCTTCGACATGCCTAGTTTCTAATACATGAATGAGGATAATGCCTCAGTGTTCTTAATAAATAAACTGATGTGGCATTGTGTTCTTAAGTTAAATTATGAATTTAAAAGTGTTCTGCACTAATAGTTTTTTGAAGTCTCATGCCAACATACAGTGAACTCAGCCATAGCCAAGAAGAGGTGTTTTTTTTTAAGATTTTGTTCTGAATCCCCCTATCATTTTTTTGTATTTTGAACAGATTTAAAAGGAAAAACATATATAATTCTCACTCCCCACCAGCTTTTCATGTTTCTTTGAAATATATGAGGGAAATGAATGTTATAGAACTTACATATCTTTAGGAAGATGTATCTTAAGGAAGAAATAATTTATTTTGTTACTGTCTTCTACTGCCAACACAGTTTTAAATAAAAGAGGTTTGTTTTTTATGCTTTTGGAACAAAAAATAGTAATCCCATTTCTGTATTCTCAAAGGCTTTCATGGCCAGGATCTGATAACTGTGAGTTTTTTTGGCTGTTCGGCCATGTTCTGGAAGTTTTTCTTCCTGATGTTTTGCCAGACTCTGTGGCTGGCATCTTCAGAAGGCAAGGAGCTCAGTGAATGAGGGCAAAACCATTCAACAAAATCAGCTATTCTCAATGGGGCCTCCGACACAATTGAAGGGGGGCACACACAGTAAACATTACTTCATATACCACCTTATAAGGTTCACTATGTGATGTATACAATCCTGGTTTAGCCTCTTTTTCTTCCATATTGTGTTTATAGCCATGACCAAACAAGGTTAAGGAATGGCAACACTAAAGAATAAAGTTGTCTCCTCCTGCTACATTGGGGCACATGTGAAACAAAGACACTTCCTTTTATGTTTTAGTTTAACCTGAAAACAGATTGTTATTTCTACAATTTCACTGCTGAACAAATCCCTCTTCCTACTTCTATTTGTACTTCGGATGCTATATAAGTGTGTGTGTGTGTGTGTGTGTGTGTGTGTGTGTGTGTGTGTGTGTGAGAGAGAGAGAGAGAGAGAGAGAGAGAGAGAGAGAGAGAGAGAGAGAGAGAAGTGTATGAAACTGCTTGTAATGTGAGCCAAAGTGTAACATTCAGTCTATTCTTCCCTGGTAAACAAAGCATTGCTGCCACAATTCTTCAGGGTTTGTGCATACACCAAGCTAGCATGTGCATACACCCCCAAGAATGGCAGAAGTGTCATTTTGTTAACCAGGGAAGAACAAATGGAAATGTACACTTTGGCTTACGACATAAATAGGATTTGCATTTTTGTTAACCAATCATCTGAGATTCTGAATAAAATGCAGGACATAGGAAAATGGTATCTATTGCTTTGCAATATGCACATTGGCCATTGTTCCGTTGTGAGCCACATTAATCAATGTTGGGGCAGTGTTGTAGAAAGAGAGATCCCTTTTCCACTAGTGATTTATTGAAAGAACAAGAATACATTTGACATAAAGTCAGCTGGCATTCTGGAGGCTGGCACCAACAAATTAAAACAGCACTAAAGGCTTGTTAATACAGACATTTACTTTCTTTAAAAGGTTTTCCTTTAACCTAACCACCTAAGTATCTAATGTCTAAAAGACCAAATTTAATTTTATTTGTCATCTTTTCCCTTCTTTATTCTGAAATTACACATTTTTCATATTTATACTCAAAATGTATAATGGATTTTCCCACTCAAACAAACGTCCCAACTATGAACAAACACTTATCTGCCAGCAGTGTCTGCCACTGGAAACTGTTTACATATGACACTCTTTTATACAGATACTTTCGGACAGAATCAAGAGAAAGAAACACATTACTATTCGCAACTACGTAAACTTTTGAAGCTTCTTGATAACACAAAGTACTGTATATACTCGAGTATAAGCCTAGTTTTTCAGCCCTAATTTTGGGCTGAAAAAAGGGGTCCTTGGCTTATATTCAGGTCAATACTTTTAGCCACTGAGGCAAGTTTGGGTCAGTGGTTAAAAGTCATTTTAAACATTGTGCGCCACTTCTCCTGACCCCACACCCCCAATGTTTAAAATGACTTTTTAAAAAGTCATTTTAAAACAATGTTTAAAATGACTTTTAGCCACCAACTCAAGCACTTGCCTCGGTGGCTAAAAGTCATTTTAAACATCACACACACACCCAGCTCACAAAGAAGGAGTTGCCAGGCCCTGCTGCATTTCCCACCCTAGGCTTATACTTGAGTCAAAAAAATTTCCCAGTTTTGGGGGTTTAAATTAGGGGGCCTGGCTTATACTTGGGTCGACTTATACTCAAGTATATACAGTAAGTAATTTGGGACAGATAGTCAAGTTTTGTTGTCTTCATGGGCAGTGAATTTCTGTGGAGACAGAAGAGATTCTCTAACATGTTATCTGAAAGCTTTTTACCTGAACATATGAGCATAAAACCTGCAGCCTTACGCACAATGCATTTTGAGAAACATTCTCCCTCTAACTCTTGAGTTTATCAATATACTAGAAGTTTTCCTACATGATATGAAAGAAATTCCAAGAGAAATCCCAGAAAAGACATCTAACCACAAGAATAACCTAGAATCCGAGGTTTACCGTGGATGAAATCTAACACACATTCTCCTGTCTGCTCAAGCCATAGCAGTTCCTCACAAATATTTTCTGGAGAATACCCCAAGTACCCAAAGAAAAGCACACTTGGGCGAAGAAGAGAACTACAGCACGAAACAATCAATTATCAGCTTTGTCTGCTATTTGGATACAGCTTAGTGGCCAGCATCCAAGCACACCTATGTTTGTGCAATGGGAATGACATCATTGTCAAGAGCAGATTGTCACTAATTAAAAACTTCAATTAGAAACAATCTGCTGCTGGTGTCACAGTCATTGCACGAGTATAGCAAGAGGAACACATAATGACAATAATCATGATTTTAAATAAGAAAAAAAACTTATATATTCCTTTTCTTCAGGGATGTTTGATTTCATATACAGCAGCCTTTTTAACAAGTAAGCAGTTATGAATTATGAAGGAAATGTGAGAAATAATATTTTGAATAGATAAGTGACTCAATGAGGTGCCTGTCAACCATGCAGGAGAAAGTGACTTAAGATCACTGTGAGGGTTCTTGCTTCTCCCAGGCACGCCGCCCTTCGGGTTTCAGAAAAGACACATCTTTGAAAGAATAAATGAGACTTTTATTTTTTTCTTCTACGTGAGGCTCTTTTCTTGATAACAGTTCCAACATCTTTAACAGCAACAACAAACGGATTATTCTTGGATTCATAGGATGGAGTGAACACAGAAAATTCCAGCCCTCCTCCTAATCTTGGGGAGACTTGGTTCCACCACTTTCCTTCCCCTCCTTCTTGAAGAGGCTCAGTTCCCCCATGTGCACCCCAATCTCCGAAGTGAGTTTGGGCCCAGGACATCTCTGGCGGTGGGATTTGAAGGGATAGTCATCTCTCAAGGTTGGACCCCTCCCGGTACACATTCTCCCAGTTCTTTCCTTGTCCTCCTTCAGCTTGGCTAGCCATTGTTCCCAAGCCAATTCCTTCCGGATCTCTTTTATCTTGCAGTTATACTCACGAGCCTCCTGTTCACCCCAATAAGAACAGTGTTGGCAGTGAGCACATTTCCTGTAGCTTTCTGCCTCTGGCTTAGGCATCATCATCTGCTCCCAGTCACCAGTCCATGGATTCTCCATCCATACCCAGTCCCAGTCTGGGGGCAAGACACGTGGCGTTCCCCATTTACACTGTCCGAACCCCACCTCCACCACTGCTGATTGGCTCAGGTTTCCCACCGTTTCTGGCTCCTTCTCTACCTTAACCGGGGCCTTATCCTTTCCCTCCTCCTTCTCCCTTTCCAGAATCTTCAGGGAGTCCTTAAACTGTTTCCACAGCATCTCTCGTTCTTCGGCTTCTTTGTCCTGGATGGCTCTACGTTCCTCCCTCCTCTTTTGCTTCTCCAACCACTCATCCCGCTCTTTTCCTTGTAGTGCCTTCAGCCCCTTCAGGGTAGCTTCCATCACAATCACAATACAAAGTTAACTGAAAAACCTAATCATTATAATACAATAGATGGAAAGAGGTCACTGCCTGTGTATTACCAAAAGGTCACTGTCTAGATACCTTGAGGAATGTAACAAAAAGATGATAATTCCATTTTATGAATCTATGGTGCATCTGAACATAGGACAGAAAGGAAAGTAATTAATTTTGTATTGAATTTGTCTGAATCCTCTAGCATCTTAAGCAAGATACCTGAAGGACCGCCTCCTTCCATATGAACCTACCCGGCAATTAAGATCTAGTCAGGGAGCCCTCCTGAAAGAGCCATCCCTTAAGGAGGTGAAGGGGATGGCTTGCAGGAATAGGGCTTTTTCAGCAACTGCCCCCAGACTATGGAATACCCTCCCAAATGAGACTCGCCTGGCAGTGACGTTGCTAACATTTTGGCGCCAGATAAAAACCCTCCTATTCCAAAAGTTTTTTAACTAATGATTGTGGGCCCTGATGGCAATTTTAGTGGTGTGTTTTTAATGTATCGTATTTATTGCATCTACATGTTTTATTGTTCTAATTTTATTGTATTTTGATGTTTTAACTGTTTATTCTGATTGTGAGCCGCCCAGAGACCTTTGGGTAGTGGGCGGCATACAAGCTAAATAAATAAATAAATAAATAAATAAATAAATAAATAAATAAATAAATAAATAAATAAATACAGGTATATGCTAAATAAAAAGCTGCTAACTTTCTTGGGTTGGCTCAAAAGCATGAATATCCTTCACTCATTCCATGCCCAGAAGAAGAAGAAAGAACCTTGTTTTTCACTGGGTGAGATTACAAGGCAGTCAATACCACACCTATTCAAATCCACAAAACCAAGTCAAGTACGGCTGTAGCTGCATTGGCAAGTATCACTCCAACTTAATTTATGGCCTGTAATCACAGACTGTGATCACACATGGGCTGCAGATTGATTCAGGAGTTGGGTGCTCACACTCAATGCAATGGGATTTGCATTTCAGCTACACACATCCTTCTTTCATTCTTTCCTTTAGTCCCACTTCCACCAATCCTTTTACCTTTAGCTGACAAGTTGCTTTGCTTTAAAATACTTGTAAAGTCTTCCCAAAAACTTCTAAACTTCTTAAGATGTACAGAAATACCACCTATCATGGAACCATTTTTGGAGGGGCTGGTTTTTTTTTGTTCATTTGAAAAAAGTAGTACCACCCAGTGGCAAAGGAGGGGGGGGGAAGCAATGGGCAACAAGGGCCAGGCCAATTCAGACTGACCCTTGCGTCAAGTGATCACAAAAACAACTTAAAATCAACCAGGACTATAACCACAGCAAATACTGTGGTATCAAATCACAGCCAAAGTTACAACGGAAACTGTTCCCATGCTTACACACTAACAGCTCTAAAATAAGGGAAAGATATTCAATAGTGGCTCTAATCAGGAAAAGGAGAAAGGTATGCCAAAATAGTTTTACATACATTGTCATGAACACTGAGAAAGCTTCATTTTAAAAATATATTTATTAAGTTGGAATGGGATGGGATGAATTTATTGTCATTGTATAAAAATACGAGATTAAAAAGTGCCATCCAGTCAGCTCATGCACACACCCCAATATAAAAATCCAAGACATAAAATCTACCATTTAAGAACAAAACAACCATTAACATACTCCTACATTCACATGCAGAACCGTATTTTCCTAGATTATTATTTTTTGACAGAACAATCCAGAGTAATATTAGTACATGATGTTTTAAATATATTTCAGTAATTGTGCCTTTAAACAGGAAAAAGTCATGACCCCAGATTTTTTTTCTAAAATTTTATATATAACAGAGAAGCACCCATGTGATGAAGATGACCAGGATAAATTAAGGCATCATTCTTAAAGGGGATTAAGTTTACCTTTCCTTTTAAATTTCTTTCCTTTAAGCCTACCTTCTGATGCTTTAAATCCCTTTATTCATTGTTATCTCTTTAACAGGGCTGAGGGCCTGGAGGCATCTTTGAAGATATGTGACCTATTGTTAATGAACTATACAGAAGACCTTCTTCAAGATGTAAAAGCTTTGAAGTGAGATCTATTTCTAGAGGTGAATTTGAGCCAACATACACTTAGGCTATACTTGTCAAGTTGTTAGACGGGTCAGCTGACATTGCAAAAACATGTTCACATTATAAGAGTTTTATTCTGAGTGGAAAACTGAAACATAGAAGCAATCCCTGCAAAGTAAGAGTATAATAAGAGGCCTTAGTAAAAAAAAAAGGTCAGTCAGTTCTCATACCACATGTATATCATATCAAACTGTCTATAACCATCACCTAATCATAGCATTCCCCCTTCTTTTAGTTGTGAAGCCATACATTTGGGGATCAAACCAGACTTGTTTTTAAAAACAAATGTATTGGCACCAAACTATAATTCTGAAATAAGAACTAGGCAATTTTCTTAAAAACCCTCTGAAATAAGATCATGTCCAAGCTAATCATTCTTATACAGAGCTATTGTATTATACAATATATGATCTTCTGTGAATTCTACTAAAGAGATAATAAAGACAAAGGCACTGATTAGATGATAACATTCATATTTTGACTTTTCTATTTAATTTTGCAAAACAGAACTTGTTTTAGCAGTTTTATAGTTTGCAATACACTTTCAGCTTATATCAGTTCATTAACCATTCATGTTTAATTAGTTGCATGTACTAGCCAGAGTTTTTAGACCCCACATGATTGAAATTATATAAGCCATCTTTTAATGAATTAACCATTAATCTTGTCCTTCAGGCAATATATTTTTGGCAAAGACTGAAAGCTATGTCAACATTTATCTCAACAGTTTCGTGAAATGCTTCAACAAAAGTAAAGCTTGACATTGGAGATTAGTAGATAGAGGGTAGGTAAAGTTCTTGAAGGTGCATAAAATCCATATTTCACAGTTTCCAAAATTTACCAGCTAGCTATCACTTCCCTAGAAGAAGTTCTGTGCACTTCATGGTACAGTGGTACCTTGTATAAAGGAATTAATTCATTCCAAACGAAATTATGTTAAGCAAATTTTCCTTTATACAAGTTTCCCATAGGAATACCATGAAAACAGTAATCCCTAATCGCGACCATTTTTATGTTGTACAGATTGGCCCCACAGACGATTCTGTTAAGCAAATTCCCCCTATCTCTGGAATTTTTTATGTTGCACAGATTTTATGTTATACAAGCCATTTGTTATATGAGGGTCCACTGCTTTTCATTGTGATACAGCGTAACAATATGTGGCTGTTTCTCCACTGAATCTAGTGCAATAGATGTGTACAACCATCAACAACAAAGAATGTAGCAATATGCAGTACAGTATCTTCCGTTTTCTCATACCGGGTCTAGCAAGTATTGTTAATACTATTAGCACACAACAGTAATTCTAATCATTAGAAAGGCTTTTAAGTGAGTGTCATTATTCTGAAAGCATGAGATTGTAATTGCTAGAAGCATTTGTCATTTGGAACAAGAACAAAAAGAAAAACACTTGGTCCAGCAATTCCAATGCCTTGAATAACATGAACACATACTTACAGAACACGGTGTGTATGTGTGTATGTGTAACAAGTTAACCTACACAAGCAATGCAGAATACCCCATCAATGTGAAAATCCAAGTGTTATTGCAAGGTTATAATACAGATTTTTACATGTTACTATAAAGACAGAGGTCATCTAGTCAGGAGCAAAAAGGATTGAGAGGAAAGATGGCAGTGGAGAAGAGGGCTATGAGGAAGGCACTACGGTCTATGATAAGCAGAAGCAAGGGTCACCTCCAAGATCTGCCAGTACCTCGATGAGTCCTCCCTGAGGACAGCAGTGCAGGCCCTAGTGTTCTCGAGGATCGACTACTGCAATGCCCTCTACGTGGGGTTGCCCTTGACCCTGATCCGGAGGTTACAGCGGGTGCAGAATGCGGCAGCCAGGCTGGTGGTGGGTGCTCGGAGATTCGAGCACATCACCCCAGTTCTGGCTCGCTTGCACTGGCTTCCCGTTGTCCCCCGGATTAGGTTCAAGGTCCTGGTTTTGACTTTCAAAGCCCTCCATGGCCTGGGACCAGAGTATTTGGTGGAGCGTATCTCTCAAAGGTCAACTGGAACCAGACCCAAGAGATTGCAGGTGTGCTCACTAAGGGTGGCCACACCCAGAGAGGCGCGGAAAGCGCGTACGTGTGACTACGCCTTCTCTGTGGCGGGGCCTTCGCTCTGGAACCATCTACCTAGTGAGCTGCACCTGATTGATTCCCTGCCTGCCTTTAAAAAAGCCCTGAAGACTTACCTCTTCAGGGAGGCGTTTGGCGACCTTTTTAGTTAGGTTTTTTTTTTTTTGCCCGTCATCTTGCTCCCTGCCCCTTTTTTTTTTTTAACTTGTTTGTTATCTGCTTTTTTGTATTTTTATTTTTATTGTAAGCTGCCCAGAGAAGATGGGCGGGATATAAGAGTAACAAATAAATAAATAAATAAATTCTTACTCCAGGAAAACCGGATAAATCTGATAGTGGAAATTACAGGGAGATGAGATCAAGAATCTAGTAATGTGTATTTATAAAGAACAAAAAACAAATCTTCCGTGCATGGACAGCAAGCAAGGAAGCTGTTCCCATGAAAATTCAATGCAGCCTGCTTTCACAATGTTGTTGCTGCTTCTCATATATGCAAAACAAATAAAATGGATGCCTGTCCTATGTCTCATCAAGAGTACAGTGGTACCTTGTATAAAGGAAAATTTGTTCCAAATAAAATTTTGTTAAGCAAATTTCCCTTTATACGAATTCCCATAGGAATGCATTGAAAATGGAGTAATCCCATTTTTATGTTGTACGGATTTTCCCCATAGGTGATTATGTTAAGCAAATTTCCCCTATCTCCGGAATTTTTTATGTTGTACAGATTTTATGTTATACAAGCTGTTTGTTACACAAGGGTCCACTGTATTCAAAAACCTTTCTTAGATCCTCTCTGTTCCAGCAGCTCTCAGCAGCAGAAAGTTCAGAGATGCAAATGAATGCTGTTCTGAAATGGGTTCTTTGAAGGGTACCATAACATTATGCCTTATACAATCACACCACTAGTCTTTCTAGCACCATGCTGTCTATTACTCACTCTAGCAGAAGCTCTCTACAATCTATTTTTCCCAGCCTAGAGATGGCAGAAACTGAACATGGAATCAAGAATGAGATACAGAGATTATCTGGACCACAAATATCACAGTTCTTTATTCTGCCAATTCTAACTACTGTACCTTACAGGCACCTTAATGGATAGCTGCATGTTTTCATCTAACAACTGAGGGTTAATATAGTGTACCTGTAAGAAATGCCTAAATTGGAAGTTTTTGAAGCTTATCTGAGTTCACTGCTCATTTTACCAGGGAGAGCCATTAAATCAGATGCTTTAACTGGCAGCCACTTTTCAGATAGTTGTGAAATTAAGATACCACAGATTAGTAAAGACAACAAATTTGGTGGAAAGTTGAATTTCCTTGTTACTGCATCTACTTTTACCAAATGTACTTCTAGACTACAATTGATCCTCTTGGCACTACCACTGTGTGAATGTAAATATTAAAGTTCACACAGTTTGCACCCACAGGCAACTGCACAAGAAAGAAATTTAAAAAAAAACATGAATATGATATACTTAATACCATTTCATGGACATTCTGTATTTATGGCTGGGACGGGGAAGGGTTCAATTGATAACAAATAGAAAGCTATATGTTTCTCCCCTAACAACTGAGGCTTGTATTTATTCTTGTTTACAAAATATATATGATCAACCTTGTGAAGAAACATTTTTGGGAATTAACAGGATACTTAAGCTAATGAAAAGGAGCTCAAAGTCAACTTCCTCAGATGGTGCCTTTCTCTGAAAGAACTGTTCCTATCATACAAATACAGCTACATGATTTAGTCTGCTCCCATCATAACTACTAACTAGGAAGTATCTATTTTTAAATCCTTTGGTATTCTATTGGTAATGTAAAAACACCTCCACTCATTTAATGCATATTACAGCCATATTTAATCATTTTTCAAAAAAAAAATTGGGTATTATGTCTGATAAAATCCAATAGCTCATAGTAACAAAATCCATTAGAATCCATTATAATTTGAATCAAACTACTTTCATTGAAGAACTAACTATTTATCTCCAACTAATATATGGGCAGGATTGAAAGTGATAATGAGACCTCAACCATTATTTCATACCTTACTTCCACATCCCTTATTCTGTTTCTTTTCTATATATCAAAAAAAGAAGAAAGGGCATAGAGGGAATGCAATTTAATAATATATTTCAATATTCCAACAAAACCATGCCCTGATCAAAAACCTTTCCCAGTAATACCACTATTCAGTTTTCAACTGTTAAGTGGAAAATATGCTATGTAACACATATAAATGATCTTGCATAAACACAACTATGCTTTGGGGTAATTGATCTCACATACTTGACCTCCATTCATTCATCAAATGTGTACTTTTCTGGAAGTCTTTTGCATGGATCTTGTAGAAAGACATTTATCATAATGTCTGGAACCCTGTGTCTTGCAAAAATTTGCCTAAATATTTAATCCATAGTTTTAAAGGGAAAGGGGGATTGCATACTCTAGGACACATACAGTGTGTAATACAAAATTACTAGCACTTGGCTGTCTGATAAGACTGTCTAACTCCTGTATTTAAAATCTTTTCAAGGCACTAATCATTTCAGGCGGTTGTAGCAAAATCATAAAGGATTATTTAAAAACTAAAAAGCTTAATCTTGCAAAGTCTTCACAATTTGCTGTCCACTTGCACCAATGAAATCTATGCCAAGCAAAAGTAATCATGAATCATTAAGGTCCTAAAAAACTTTTTGCGATGTTGAAAGTTGCAAGAAAATTTTCACTGGCCTTTAGAAATGTATTGGAAACTTTGATGTAGGGAGAATGCTCTCCTTAACACACACACACACACACACACACACACACACACAGAGAGAGAGAGAGAGAGAGAGAGAGAGAGAGAGAGAGAGAGAGAGAGAGAGAGAGAGAGAGAGAGAGTATGCCACACAGCAGAAAACTGAATCAAAAGTCTCTGGATTGATTCCTATCTTTTAAATTTGTGCATTTTCCCAACAAACTGCCTTTTTTAGGAATAGCGACACTGATGTACTAGCTTTGTTTGTGTAGTGTTGCAGTAATGTTATCTTTAGAGAGGATGCTTACACGGAATTGAAAGGTACAAAGGCTCTGTTCAGATATCATAGGGCGCTTTTACACTACCCCTAAGATCCGCTGGTCACTTAAATTCTGACCAGAAATCTTAGGGGTTTGTCGCTCTTCGTGCGTCCCCACCCCTCCGCACTTCCTGGCTGCTGGCTGCCTGAGGGGAGGGAGAAAAAAGGGACAAAAGAATGCAGGCTTACCTCCGTGCTGGTGGATGACGCCCCGTTGTTGTGATTCCTTCTCTTAAAGGGGCGTGAGGCAAAAAACAACAGCAAAAAGAAGCGATGAGAGCCCGGCACATCCGCATTAAGATTTTTCACCCTTGGAGAGCAGGTACATGAAAAGTGCGCTGGGACATGCTTAGGTGGGCGTGGTCGCACTTAATTTTCAGTAAACTCCGGAGCTGGTGGGTAAACAATTTTAAGCTTCAGAGCTGGGAGCCATTTGCGGCGGAGTTTAGGGGTCGTGTAAAAAGGCCTATAATCAGTGGAGAAAACTCATGTGAAGAAAGAAGAGAGCCACGCTCCAGATTCTGATCATCCTGCTATGTGCAGTGTGTAAGAATATTGAAATGGGAAAACTCATCTGTCTCAAGACTTCTTGATTTTCCAAGTCAGAAGGAGAGCTCTCACAGACAACAGGGACTGTAGCACTTCAGACTCACTGCTACCCACTTGTAGGACAGTGGTAAAGTAAGAAATCTCTCTTTGTACTTGAATTTTGTACATAATTAAAACATAACATCTGAATATGTTTATGGACCACCTGTTACCTTCGGCAGAATACATTAAATATTCAGCCATCAATAAAAAAGCAATTGCACTATATAAGCGCACAATCAGCCAGGCATTGTTCATGAAATGCAACTGAACAGGGAACTGGAGTAGTGCAATAAGCCTGGAAGAACACTGGCTAAAATCCTATTAGTGTTTGACTAAGGGTGCTTAATTTACTGCAGCAAGTCATTATCATCACTTTTCTTGCACAACCAGGCACCTGAGCAGGCATGCAACCAACATGCACACCAGCACTGAGTGGACACAATTAGATGCATCAGGTTCCAGACAGCTTCTGTGAATGCAAATATGATTCTGGCCACTATTTCAAAAGCAATCTGTCAAGCTCTTTTGATCAATTATGAACTAGTTAGCATACTACCAAATAGGACATATTTAAAGCAACAGAATAGAACTTTTGGTTTTTAGTCTCTCCCCTTAAAATTCTACAGATGCGATACGTCTCTAGGAAACATGTTTCACAGATGAAAACTTGTATTAAAACTGCTTGCCAAAAATAAAGCAGAAAAACCAATGATCATTACAACAGCCCAATGTCAAAAGAGTGTAACATTTCCATAACTTAGTACAAATACGTTTTAAAAATGCCATAGTGACCTACCCAGTTCCACAACAAAATTAATGCTTTTGATTCCTGGGAGATTACCTCCAAGCAGTAACTAGTCCTGGAAATGCTAACAAGACTAACAATATGCACTATGTAAAACTAATAGTTTTTTTTTAAATTATTTATTTGTAACCTAGACCTGGCATCAAAATAACCTTGGCTACCCCAGAAGTAAATATTTTGTTGGGAGAAATTAGAAAAAAATATTGAGTTGATTTTCATGGAGTTTTCACTAGATTTTATTTATTATCAATTAGAGGGCTAAATTTAATACAAATTTCAGCTAGAATAGACACACTAAGATGAATGAGGCCAGTTAATCACTGCAAACAGTCTCAACAAGCATACTGAATTTGCAACTAATATTAAATTTAACTAGTCAATTTTCTGCATCAAAGTCCATTCCTATATGAGTATGCAATTTGCAAAGGTGAGGCTATGCAACAAAATGGTTCCTAGTCAGACCCAGAAATGCCTTTACAAAACCAAATCTCTGGTTTACTTGGCTACTTTACAATTCCACGCAGAAATTACCCCATATAAATAATGTGAAAATAAATAAAACACGGCAGAGTTGTTCATTTCAAAGGCTTGAGGCAGGGTAAAATGCAAAGATCATACAAACTAGTTTGCTACATGATCTGAATGTGAGGAACCAAAACTAACCTCAATACTTTAAAACAAGTTTTAATCTGCACCTGTATCTACAAAGTATTAATAAAAAGTCACTCAGGACTGGTTTTGTTTAAACACCCTAAAATATTAATATTCTTTCCCCTATGAAAATAGGTCAAACCCAAGAGTAAAATTATTCATGAGAAAACAATGCATGACTTCATTTTGAACTAAGTGCTGTGGTTTTGCAAATTGTCCGAAAGCATTTCTCTACTTTTTTTGTGAACAAAGGACAAATTGTTCACATTGCTTTTACAACTTCCCTATCCAAAAAGTTTCCAAATTAAATCATGTGGTTACTTCAGACATATTTCACCATTATTACTTTCAACCATTGAAACTCCCAAGGAACTTTTGATCTGACAGAGCTCATTAAACAATAGGTGAAAAAAATGAAATGCACAAAGGTAGTATTAACTCAAATGTAATACTTAAAATTTTGTTGACTTAAAATTCTGGCTTCTATAACGTCCCTACACTAGAATTTTCCAACATTCTGACTAGTAGTTCAGTTTCATCTGACAACTTTTATTAGAAAATCTGATTAGATATACGAAATACATTATAATCCATTCTGCAAGATCCAGAATAAACAGCCTGATATGTCATTATTTTATTATTGTGGTGATACTGTGATTCAGGGCCTTAATAAGACTTGATGCTTACTGCTGTAATTTTAGAAAAAGGCTTATATAGCATCCATTTATCAAATACAATGAATAAAAGCCAACAAAAATATACATTCTGTAGCATTAGATATCAGGGTGGATTTGATTTAAATCACTTTGATATAAATGATGATTTAAATCATGATTTAACTCACTAGTTAGTAAGGCTTGAATTAAATCATGATTTTCTAATCTACATAAAGACTCATTTTTGCTGGAGTTTTTTAATCTTAATATTTACAATCAGATGAAGTTTTCATTTTTAGAATACAGTAATCCCCCGCCTATTGCAGGGGTTAGGGACCTGACCCGACCCACAATAATGGAAAATCCGCGATATGCAGATGCTGGGTTGGGTCAGGACTGGGGGGGGGGCTATCTGGGGCCTCCTACCATTATCTGAGGCCTGGCACTGCCCTGAATGGGCCTCCGATGGGCTTCTCAGGCCTCTTGGAGTCCCCAGAAGTGGTTTGGGTGATCCGGAAGTCACTTCTGGTTTTCTGGAAGTGACTTCCGGTTCACCGGAAACCACTTCTGGAGCCTCTAACAGGCCCAGGAAGCCTGTCAGAGGCCAGTTTGGAGCACTAGGCCTGGAGTAAGTGCAAGAGGCCTCAAGCAGGCCCAAGCAGCTTGCCCCAGGGGGCCTTGCATTTCATATACTATGGTCCCACAATATACCGGGACAGCAGTATATGAACCGCAAAATGGAGGGGGACAACTGTAATAACTTTTCAGATTAGTTTTACAATTATATCAGAAAATTACTAATTTATACCATTAGAAATACATAGATAATTATGAAATTATTGCATGGTGAACTATCTCCAGTTTATTTATTTATTTTTATTATTTTTAAAAGTATTTTTACCCTGCCTTTCTCCTTGGAAAAGGACCCAAGGTGGGCTACAGTAATGAGGAATAATATACAGTCCAGTACAATTAAGACATTTTCTACTATTGAGAACAAGGAATTGAGGGACATCTTACAGCATTAATAGACAACATTAAATTAAAGCTACAAGGGAATGCAAGCAGTGTTAAAAGGAAAGGAGAGTTCCATGTAAAGTTCCATTAGAACATGAGCAGTTAAAACAAGAGTATAAAGTTCCATGTAAAGTTATTAGTAAAAGTTGCCTTTTAGTAATGTGTGTCATTTGATGTTCAACTGTGGCTTAAATTTGTTTGCTTATGTCTGAATTGGTGAGTCCTCTGGTTTTATTATCTTTATTGTTTGTTTAAGTTTGTAATTGCTATAGTACAATTTGTACTTTATTTATTTATTTATTTATTTATTTTAGTGCTTATATACCGCCCGTCTTCCAGGAGGAACTCCAGGCGGTTAACAACAAACAAAATAATCAATAAATGAGCATCACAATATCAACACAATAAGACTAATACAGGGGACAATGACATGATGGTGGAACAATAACAACAACAACAAAACCTATCGCCGAACGCCTCACAAAACAGCCAGGTTTTTAAGGCCTTTTTGAAGGCTGGCAGGGACTGTGCTAGGCGTAACTCACTCAGGAGATGGTTCCACAACACAGGACCAGCCACAGAGAAGGCTGAGTTACGGGTCGCCGTTTTCCGAGCCTCCCTGGGTGTGGCCACCTGACGTGAGTACGCCCGCAACATTCTAGTTGGTCGGGCCTCGGTTGAACTTTGAGAGATTCGCTCTGCCAGGTATGTGTTTTGATTGTTAACTGCCCAGAGAGTATGTATCACACTACCACAAGGTAGGAAAGAAAAGATTAATAGGTTAATCATTCATATTGGACAGCTGTTGTGTTGTACTTTATTGGAAGGAGAGAAATAATCATTACCTTAATAATAACAATTTAAATAGTTTTATTTAACCAAAACAATAACATTATATAGCATTATGTATGCATCTTCATCACTGCACTTCTCATCGCTGATGTTGTTTCATTCAGACCACAAGGCCTTGCATTTCTTTGTTGCAGTGTTTGCATTTTGCATGCATGCCTGCCTTACCCACAGGCAGAAGAACTTCATTAAAATATTCCTAAACTGAGTCTCTTTTATAGCCTGCTGCCATTACAGGTTTTTCTGCTCAAGGGAGAGGGTGAGAATAACATGACAACCCTCAGGTCTGTATACATATAAAGATCTCAAGATGTGGAGTACTATGCTCACAAGGTTTCACTGTCAATTTACTGCTTGCCCATCCCTCCTCAAACTGTGCTCCTTGTGCAGATCTATTTTATTCCAAACAATTTTCTAGTCATTGAACTTCTTGAAACGTAGCACTTAAGAGGTAA
Organism: Phrynocephalus guinanensis; assembly: GCA_037367245.1. Lineage (NCBI taxonomy): Eukaryota > Metazoa > Chordata > Lepidosauria > Squamata > Agamidae > Phrynocephalus > Phrynocephalus guinanensis. Next base: position 81,115,009 of record CM074736.1, read on the forward strand.
GGGGGTTGTTTCTGTATACATAGATTTGCAGAGGAACAATGGTTTCCACCCCTCAATTTTGATGTTTATTTTATAACATTTTTTGCTATGAAGGAGGCATGTTATTGTTGCAAACCCAAATGCACAGTTTTGAAAATAGCAAACACAAGCATCTTTGATAATACCTTCTAGATAAAAAATTTGTCCCAAATAATCAGAAAACCTCTTGGAGAGCATGGCATTGTGAATGGATTAATACAGCCTTATGCTACATAATTAAAAACTAATTTCATGATGAATAACGTTTGGACTATAATGTATCTTAACTAGAACACAATCTTTAGAAAGATTTTTCCTCAAAAAAAATCATTGATTTTTATCCACCCTAATCTAATTGGCTCAGAAAACCATGCACTCCTACATTCCTAAGACCCACTTGTTATCTTTCTGCCTATATAACACCTCACATTTGTTCTCCAGATTCTAAGAGTGCAGGGTGATTGCATTGGTACATACAATGTTCAGACCTGGGATTTTTATTTGATTTTTCACTAGTTACCCAAATTGGGCAGGAATCCTGCCACTAACTAGAATTATGGTTGCTTTAGCCAAAAAATAAAATAGAATGTTATTTTATTTGGTTGTCCCGTTCTCAGCCGGGGGGCTGGCTCTCCTATTGGCTGTCCTCTTCTCAGCCAGGGCAGGATCAGGCAGGTGGCGAGTTCACCACCCGCCTGATCCTCCCCGGACTGGCATCCTACTTTCCAGCACCCGCTGAAGGAAAAAAGCACTGTGGCTACCGAGCTGTCACAATCACAGCCGACAGCCAGGTGCTTTTGACAGCTCAGCTGGGGGGGGGATTTCCTGCCAACCCAACAAAGGGGTGAAGCTCTTCCCCTGCTTTGCTGGGTCAGAACAGGCTTGTCCTAGGAATGCTTTGATTAACTAGTGATTTAATATTTTTGTAATTCAAAACAAAACTTTGCCTTTTTTGTATGTGGAAATTTCCCTATACTGACAGATTTCCTTTCATAATTCAAGTTCTTCATTGTTCAAGGCATTCGTAATTCAAGGCATTACTGTATTGTGTTTTTTTTCCAATTATGCACACCACCTTGGATTATTTTTTTAAGGAGAAAGATGGGATAAAAATAATTTAAATAAACAATCAAGCAGATAGGAAAACTCATCTTAGATCAAGGAAAAAAGGTAGTTTCACCTTGAATTCAGAGGGGAAAGGTGATCTTTAACAGCCACAGGTAACTATCGCCGCAAGGGAATTCAGTGGCCAATTGACAGTTCCCTCTCAGAAGTTTTGGGAAGGAAAGCAGATGCCTGTTCTGAGTGTCAGAGGAAAAGGATTGGGTGGCAGATAAAAAAACTTGTTTGACTGACAGAATGGCAGAAGATCAAAGGGTATAACAGAAGTAGAGGCAGTGCTTCAAGATAACTAACTGGAAACAATTGGATGCCTTGGGAGAGGTTCACTAAGAGCTATACATTGTAAATAGAGATGGGCACGACTAGGGAAAATGACATTTTCGAGTTGTCGTGTGTCGGAGGCAGTCCGTTTCGGCTCGTTTCCGTTTTTCGCGAAATTTCGCAAAAATTAGTCAGTTCGTTTTTTTCGTTGTCATTAGTACTGGTTTAGGGGGGGTAGCGGGCTCCTGGAGGGAGCTGCAGGAGTCAGCCAGAGCCACAAGTGACGGACTGGCAGACTCTTTGCACCCGCTGTGTCTCACGTACTTGCATGTAGTGCAATGCAAGTAGATCTGGCTTAGGGTTAAGACGGGTTAGCGCAAGGGCTAGGGTTAGGCTAGTTACGGGTGAGGTTAGGGTGAGTATTGGGGTGCACCTCTGGGTGCCTCTCTGACCCACTTAGAAGGACAGTGTACTGGCGTATGGGTTAGGCTTAGGCTTAGGGTTCGGGTTTGGGCTACGATTAGTGGGCTGTTTATGCCCGATTGGCACATCCCAGAAGTCTCTGTGGTCAACCTGGCCAAGTGGCCATGCGATTGGTGGAAAATTTGCATGGTCCACTCCCATGGGCGAGCCCATCATTGCGAATGTGCAGGTGTAAAAAAATAAAATAAAATAAAATAAAATAAAATAAACGGAGACTTTTTTTTTTGCAAGAAAAACCCACTACTGCTACTGTAAAAATTCAAGCATTTAAAATAGCTAATTTTCGCATGTTTCTGTGGTGCTTTGGTGGGGTTTTGGGCAACGATTTCAAAAAAAATATTGCGGTCACCATTTTGGATCCCCCGCACTGCATGGCAAATGGATACGCCCTCCCAGCCTGGTACCAGCAGCGCAGCAGTAGCAATAGCCAAGGAGAGGGGGGCAGGGAACCCCCCCCCCCAAATAAAACACCCTTCTGGCCTGGTAGGTGCCCTCAGACAGTTTTCGCCTACTTTTAGGGCCGGGAATAGTTTTTTTTTTAACTTTTAAAAACTTTTTTTCTGTGCCGCTTGGCATTGCGCGATCACCGCGATGCAAGTAACGAGCACGACAAATCAGACCAAATTGTTCGTTCGTCGGTTCGAGCTCGAATTCTGGCGGAGTAATTCCCGTTACCGTTTCCGTAGAGTAACAGATACGAGTAACGGAAACGGAAACGGGAATACCGCTAAGTCGTGCCCATCTCTAATTGTAAATGCTCAAGACAGTTAGGTTTGAGGAAACAACTTTATGAAGCTGACTCCTGTCTGTTCTTGGGGCTTCATCTTGACCCTGACACTGTGAATGACAATCCCATGTTTGGAAAATGGGCCTTGATGACACAATCTAGTACTTGCTTCCCATCAACCTAACCCGCAAAAGCATATCTTCTTGCTTTGGCAAACAAAGTAAGTACATGATTTCCTGCACTTGCAACAGCTTCTCACTCACCTTCCACTCCGTGACTTCTTGTTTTCAACATAGCCATGGTTAAGCATAGGAACCAAATGCTAATATTTTCCTGGCCATTCATATATTTACTTTTTGTTCAGGGGATTTTGAGGATAGCAGCATTCCTTACTTAAAGACCAAGTTAAATCCCTATGAATAGGCAGTTAAGCAAATTGGTTGCTAAATCTTGTGGTATGTGGAGGCTGCTCTCCTTGCTGAGGGCCAGGTGGGGAGGCTCTCTGGAAGGCCAAGGGGAGAAGCAGAACAAAAAGGAAGGTAAAAGAGAGGGAGATAGAGGTGGCTGACACTCCACCAAGCCTGAGGTCATTCTCCTCTCTAAAAGAAGCATTGTGATAACTGCAGCAATATACATCCCTTAGAACAGGCATGTCCAAACTTCGGCCCTCCAGATGTTTTGGACCGCAACTCCCACAGTTCTTTGCCATTGGCAATCTAAGCTTAGAATTCTGGGAGTTGTGGTCGAAAACAGCAGGAGGGCTGAAGTTTGAACATGCCTGCCTTAGAAGTACGCCAGCCCAGCCCCCCCCCCAATAAACTCCTGACAAGGTAAATACAGTACAGGCAAGCAGAAGTGGCAGGACACTTTGTCCCTGGTCTTGTTGGCTTGAAAGGCAGGTTCTTCCTAAGGCAGCAGTTAACACAGAGGCAGTAGCTCTTGCTGCTGCAGCTCCTGGCCATAAGTCTGAGTGGTCATTGTATACAGGTTGTTTATAAAGTAAAGAGCTGTTGTAAAGCTACACAGCTCCTGATAAGTGTAAACTCTTATGTTAATTTTTATTTATTAAATAACAAGTTTAGTTTCATAATTATTGTAACTTTCTAAATAAATTAGCTGAAATAATTTAATTAACTGACAATAGCATGGTTAAATTTCCTGAAGTCCAGACAGGGAATTTTAGTGTACTGAATAACACACCATATTGTACATAAGTGTACAAATGTATAGATACATAGGAAATAACAATAAACTCAAAGTCAAATGAAGTGGTATAGCATATTCATTCACTTCAACAGAAAAAGAGTCATCATCTCTAGTGGCAGAATGATCCCATTTCTAAAAATAACATTAGTGGGAAGTTAGCCCAAATATTTATTTTCAGAGTTAGTCATAACTTTTTTAGTCATCCATCCCAAACCTTCAAAAGTATATGCTGTATTTTTACTTCCAAGAAATATGAGGCTGTAATCAATGCCAAGAAGGAAGTCAACCCACCAACCTGACTGTTACTTATGTATTTCTGGCTCACCATGCTCCTTAAATGTAAGGCTCTCTATTACCCATACTTATGGCTTCCATCCAGTAAAAGGACTGACTCCACTGGATGCTGTCTAGATGCAAATGCATTGAATTATAGTCTCTTTTCTCCTTGATCTCAGTCCATCTTTGCTTACAACACACACTACATCTGCTCTGAGGCTCCCTTGCTTCCCCGCATCCCTTTTTAACAGAAGACTGTTCTTTCAGCCTCCCAACTGCCTTTTTGAGATGTTAATTTTTTTACACATACCTCTTCCAGATAGCTACAAAAGCTAAGAAAAAATCCTATAATTTAAAAATTATGTGGAAAAACTTCATTTTCAAATATCTGTCGTATCTGTAGTACAAATTCAGTGTGACCTGCCATTATATAAATTCTTTGTTTTGGGAAATGCTTAGGACTTAAATATATTGAACAGCATTATGAAACAAACATGAAATCACAATTAAAATACCTTAAATGTCTACTTGATCTTTTACGGCATACAAATGCAGGGAGGATTTTGTTGAAACTGATTTCCATAATGATTTAAATCACTACATTTTTAAAAAAATATTTCTTGTAACCACAGGTAGTGCAGTTTGCACTAAGGGGGCAGTATAGAAAAATGAATGAATGAATGAATGAATGAATATTCCAATCTGATCAAATAATTACTCAATGTATACTCTTCCTTGCTAATAATCTTAATATGTACATGTATTTTATGCAGCACATATTATACTTACTCCTTTTGTCATCTTCAAAACAACTTCCTTTGGAGATGGTACAACTCTCATAATATTGTTGATTTGAACGAGATATTGCATTTCATTGCACCATTTGCATTTTGCACATGTACCGTTCTTACCCAAACTGAGTCTGCTTCTCCCCGAGTATTTAAAAAGTGCCATCATATTTCCCCTCAGTCTTCTTTCTTCAAGACTAAATATGTCCAGTTGTTTCAATCTTTGCTCACAGGGTTTGGTTTCCACTCCAGTGATCATCCTTGTTGCCTTCTTCTGAACCTAGTCCAGTTTGTCAGTATCTTTCCCATTGTGCTGTCCAGAATGGAACACAGTACAGTGCCCCCCCCAGGTTAAAAACGCTTCAGGTTACAAAAAACTTGGGTTACAAAAAGAAATTATTGGAAATGAGGATGCCTCAGGTGAAGAAAATTTTCAATAGAATGCCCTGGGTTACGTTTTTTTCCATCAGGCACTGCAAAAAAGTGTACCTAGGATGCATTGCACCCCCACAATTTGTGGGAAGAGTTGGAGCAGTTTTTTCATCAAGTTTTGGTGTCGTTCTGGATGTTTCTTGCAGTGCGTTTTGAACTTTTCAAACTTTTTTGGTGCATTTCTCAAGCGGTGGAAAGGTAGGAAGCTGATCCTTCATTGCTTCCATGCCTGTTCTGTGCTTTCTGCATGGTGGTGGTGGTGGTGGTGGGAGTTTTGGCTTTTTTTCTTTTTTCTTTTGCTTTTTTTCTGACCTCTGGAACAGATTAACTGGTTTTCAGTGCATTCCTATGGGAAACCTCACTTCGGTTTACAAAATGCCAATGTGATTTTAATTGTATATGTTATAGTTCTTAAAATTACCATATTGAATAGTAGCTATACATTCTAATTCTGTTTTACGTATCAATGTATTTACATAATTTTAAAAAAGTTTTGCAAATATGATCCAAGAGGTCATGTATTTCTCCTCAATATTATGCTATACGCAGGCTTACATATAAATTATTTAGTCTACTTTTAAAAACCTCCTTTAGAACTCAGCCTAATAGATATAGTTAAAATAAATCTTTTACTTCTTAAACTGGATATCCATATACATAGCAGCAATCTAGGGAGAATAAGAAACAAAAGATGCAATCAACCCTTGTTTTCCAACTTTGACTGAGGTGATTTCTATACATCCTTTTATGAGAAAATCAGAGAATGGAAGAATCTGCTCAAGGCAGAAATCCAAATCAAAGTACAGTTGGACCTCTGTTTCTGCAGATCAGTTCCATGCTCTCCAGATTATAGCAAAAAAATGTTATAATTGTGAATGCTCTATATAGCATGGTTTGTGGCTCTCCCATGTAGCCAATTCTGGTAATGACATAATGGAATATATTTCTCTAGCAAATGCTATACCAGTGATGGTGAACCTTTTAGAGACCGAGTACCCAAACTGCAATTCAAAACCCACATATTTTTCGCAAAGGGACAAGATGGCAATTTAACCCTGAATACAGTGATACCCCAAATTACAAATGCTTTCGATGGTACCCTTTGCTATCTTTCCGTGGCCACAGCAAGACTCCTTCATAGCCCTGTTACTCTCCAGCCATGCCGCTTTTGGGATGCCCAGAGTGGCATGGCTGGAGAGTAAACTGGGACTACGAACAAGCCCACACGCCACTGCTTCCCCTTTGCCGCTCTCTGCACAGTGCACAGTGGTGTGCTCCAAGTGGAGGGGGAAGTAACATGGCTGTCAGGGGGCAATGTTGCGTGCCCATAGAAAACGGCTGTGTGCCATCTTTGGCACCCGTGTCATAGATTCGCCAACACTGTGCTATACATAGCATGTTTTCCCTCTAGTGACCAATTTGAAAATATCATCATTTTAAAAAGGATTTTAAGGATTTTTCTTTTAATATTTTAAATATTTTCAGAGACCATGGATAAGTGATTCAGTACCTGATGCCTACTTCTGTGGCTCCTCCTCCTGTAGTTACTTTGTCAGAGGTGGCACCTCTGCACCTAATTCTGCATTATTAAAAGTGCAATGCTAAGTGGACTTCTAGTATTGTACTTGGCATCACTGGAGGCATTGTGCCTTGAGTGGGATTTCAGAAGAACTACCAGCCGGGTCGTTACTATAACATACCTTTTGCATTCCTTCCTCCCCTATACTCGACACAACATAACCTGTCCTAAATTTTCCTTTCCTCAATCTTACATTTAACCTCTATATTGCTGCCAGTTGCTACCATCAGCTCTCTTCTATGTACCCAAGAAGCAATTATTAACTTAAAGGCTTTGTCACCTTGTGGAAGGATGTTTTTTTCCCCATGAGGAATATAGCTAGAAGAGCCAGAATCATTCTAGGAGGTGGTGGGATCTGGTAGGTGACAGCAGCTTCAGAACTATGTAAACAGGACAAGAAGGCACAAAGCTGTTCCCCACTTAAATAGTTTGTTGTCAAGCTCCCAGCTTGAAAGTGCTATTGTGAAATATCAGGTCAGGAAATGGGGTGGCGGGGGGGAACCAGCCATCCTGGATCTGATCCTGGATAAGCATATTGGTCTGGTTTTCATTCCAGATACTTGGTTGGATGAAGCTGGGGGTATTGCTCTCACTCAGCTTTGTCTAACAGGGTTCTCTGTGCGGCACCAGACAGGGCCTTGTGGTGCGGCACCAGACAGGGCCTTGTGGTGCGGCACCAGACAGGGCCTTGTGGTGCAGTTGCAGTAGACTATCGCGATTTCATACCCCTCATCAAATGTCACATTCTCCCAGTCTTCTGCATTTGAATGTGTCTATCTGAAAGCGGGAGCCTGAAACAGAATAGGGATTCACACACTAAATATGTTAGTCATACTATTATTACTTTGGAAGTGCACTGTTAAGCATTTATTGGTAACTCATTTTCTGCTTCACATTCCACTTTACCCCAGTCAAATCCCCACATTATATACACTGTATTGAAGCATGTGGCCCAGATATTTTACTCCATGTGCCTGAAGAAATGCACTGTAATTTATCTCTGAAGTGGATTGAAAGCTGACATTTGAAACAAATTTCTTCATAAAAATGTGTTTAAGTACATCTGTTTCTGTTCTTGTGGTTGGCTTTTGTGTCAAAATGTGTGCTTAGACTGTAACTAGACTAAGCACATGTACAAGAACCAACTGCATGCTACTGCGTCCAAATTATGCTAGTTTATGAATCAGTCACTTCCAAAAAGTCCTGTCAAGTCTTGCTTCTTATAGCCATCTAGCACACTAGTAGGTGAAAACGCTAATTCAACATTGTTTCTCTCAAAGTGGGCTTTTTTAAAAAAAAATCTATGATAACAGAATGTGGTAATTTAATCACATTCCAATTACATCTAAAGCATGTGATATTGCATGAGTATAACAGATGACACAAATTCATATGAGCATAATTCATGAAATCATTAAGAACATAAGGAGCCTCAAAAAAATTTCCATGGACACACACATGATCTAGGAAGAACAATATGTTGCTGTGTTTTACATCTGCATGCCATCAGTTTGTTTCATCCCCATCAGTTGGCAAATTGTTGCTTTTTAAAAGAATGTGTAACATTTCAGATTTATGTGCAAATTCATCCTCCTTAACATATATAATTTAGTACGTAGTTTCTGCTTTAGACCTATACAATCCTGAATGACTTGGGACCTCAATATCTAATGGAAGGTTTTTCCCTAAAGCAATCAACCTACTCTCTTTACTCCTCTTAATATTTGTTATTGAAAGTGACAACATCAGAGATCAGAAAATCCATAGCTAGAAATCAGGGGTACCCTTACTGTGGGAAAAGTTACTGGTGAATGTTTGCCAACCACCGTCGTCCTCACCTTCCAAAAGTTGTTAAATACTGATTTATTTTAGAAAAGCTTTTGATTGCATTACAGTATATGAGCTGAACAAGTGATATAAAATTTTCCATGTTATTCTAGATAGGTGAGGATGTTAAGACTTGATTTAAATATATATTGTATTATTTTCATTCAGCAAAGGATATTACGGTATGTCTTTTGTATTTTTATTAATATATTTGTATGTTTGTGTGTTATATGTTCTTTGATGTTCATTATTAATCTGTTTAATGCGTTATTTTCTTGCATTGGCTGTAATTTGATATCCTGGCTATCTAGATACCAGTAGCACTTGTTCAATATGGCATAATTCCAAAAATGTACTAAACACATAAAATAAGTGAACATTTCCTCTAATACATTCATTTTTGTGTGTGTAAAAAGCTTTGTTTTCAAATAAGTTTTAAATTAGATGAAACATATATCTTCCCTCCTCTATGATTTTCATATATATATCTACATGCATATACAGTACATATAAAGAGCCCAAACTTGTACATATCTGAAAAAATATCACTACTAATAAATAGTTGAAATTTTATGTATGTCTGGCACCCAGTACTCTGAAACATAACAGAGGCAGCCAAAGGAAGGGTGAAGGCCAGCAGCAGGCATTAAAAATAAAAGTATAAAATGACAGTGGAAGGAAGAGAGAAGGTAGGTCATAGCATTGCTGTGACCTCTCAAAGCAAAGCCTATGTAAAAGAGTGAACCAGCCACCCCAGATACAGAAGTTTGCACTTGTCTTGAATGATAAGTGTAATGAGGATGCAATGAGACTATTTAAAAGGAAATGAAAGAAAGTACGAAGCTACTTTAGCAATGTGGAGTTTTCCTATGCTTGGTGGTAAAATGGCAGTTCACAGGAGGTGGTTCATCATTTCAACTGAGTCCAATCTTACTGTACTCTGAATTCAGCCCTTACATTATTTATTACAACAATATCCTTCCAGCTATTCCCCCTTTAAAAGGAAGGTGCTACTTGCTTCTAAAACCTGCCTTTCTCTAATCATACACTCAATTATGATCACTACAAGACATTAAATTCACATTTGATTAACAATGCTGCAATTTCAGGACTCCTTTTTTTAAGAGGAAGGGTAAGTGTTCACTTCAAAAGAATGAACACTGTATTATCAATATCTTTGTTGGAACAAATAAATAATTATAGAAAGGTATTTTGGCACAATATAGATCAGGGCTGTCCAACACGTCGACCGCGGTCGACCAGGGGGCCATTTGAAGTAGCCTGTGAGGTCTCTACTGGCCTCCTGATCCGCCGCCAGTGGCTGTGTTTTTTTGGGGGGGGGATTGGCCCACCCGCTGGGCCAGATGTTTGGTCCGGATTTGTTTCATTTCTTGCCTCTGCAAGGCCCCACCCCCTCGCTTGGCTCCTCTGTAGGACTCTCCAGCACTGGCAAGAGAGCTCTCTGTCTCTCTTAGGGGTGTTCCACGCTGGATCGGCAAGGGCTGAGCAGGAATGGGGGGCACTCATGGAGAAAAGAGGAGGAGGGGAAGAGGAGGAGAAGGACTTGTCTAAGGCTAATCCTGGAGCAGGCATCATCCCTGAAAGCGGCTGTGGTGGCGAAGAACAGAAAAGAGCAACTAGCAAACTCTCTCTTTCTCAATCCACTCTGTTGGGGGTGCAGTGGCTGGCTACATCCGTGCCCGAGTCCAGTGGCTCGATCGCAGCCTGGTCTGTCCCACTCGCCTCGTCCACAACCCAGAGAGCAATGCCTCCAAGGCAAAAAAAGGGGGGACGCAAGATATGCTTGCGGCTCTTCCATGGGCTTTGAAGGGCACTCGGGCACTGCCAGGTCCCGAAGCAGCTCCGGGCGAGTCCCGCCGCCTCGCCCACCTAAGCGTCTGCCTAGGAAACAAAGTTCTTGCACCTCCAGGCTCCTGCTTTCCTCCTTCTCCAGCCCTCTCTCCTCCCCACTTGGTCAGGGTCCAATGCTTGGGCTGCATTGCCGCCGCCTCTGGCGACGGGCTGGGGATCTGGGGGCATACAAGAGAGAGCAAGAGTGAGCGAGAGACTGGCTTTCCAGCCCAGCTCCCCCCCCCTTCTCGTTAGCTGTCTTTGCAGCAATGGAGATTTCTCTGCTCCTTGCGCTTGCTCTCTCTCTCTCTCTCTCTCTCTCTCTCTCTCTCTCTCTCTCTCTCTCTCTCCCCCACTGCTGCCCAATGGCATAGAGGAGGGGTGTGATTTAGCAAGCTAGGCTGCCTGGATCCTTTCCCGGGGTGAGAGAGTGGCCCCTGCCCAGGTTCGCGCCGACACCGGCTTTGCCTAAAAGTCAACCTACCGGGAAATTTGAGAGCTCAGACCGCAGGGGATGTTCGGGGGCATTAGGTTGACCGCAGGCTGTTCAAAGTTGGATAGCCCTAATATAGATAAACAAGTCATCTTTACTAGTTCCCATCTCAGAACCAAGACATACAATGGTACCACTATTTATGAGTTTTATCCATTCCAAATGCATGCTCATAAGTTGAACAACTCGTAAGTACAGCAGCCATATCTTAAAAAGCCAAAAACTAAATGTAAGTAGAGTAGACTGCATCTAAAATTTGTAAGGCAGCAGTTAAAATATCAATGGTTTTTCGCTCTTAAGTCGAACTGCTCATAGGTAGAGTCAATGATAAGTAGAGGTACCACAATATTCTATTTTGAAGTCCACATGACTAATAGAACTGGAGCCAAGTCACAGCAGATAAATTATTATATTGAATCTCTTACCAGTGATGGTGGAAAACTAAAATCATTCTTGTCCTTGGAAAATTTGTTCAGTTCCTGCTAATCTAATCTTATGAAATGTTCAGTTCACAAAAATATAGTGCTCAGAAGACAAAACAAGAGAATATGGACAAAGAAGAGGTTATCATGCTTTCTTAAATTCAAGTACTTCAAATGTACAGTACTACCTAAAATCTATAACCAGCATGCACACCAACTGAGTTATACAATGCAGGGTCAACATTTGTTAATCTACTTAATATTGGCTCACAGAAATGCACATGTACACTGCAATTTGGCCTCTTTAAACTTAAAACGAAGTATGCACAATCCACTTGGTCTTAACCACAGCTCCAAAACTGCAAGCTACTGATTATGAGTTACAAAGTATGAGTAATTTGCATGATATTTATTATGGAGAAAAGAATTTTAAAAATACAACAAATATACAGGGATATTTAGAGTGTATAGTATGCAGAATTTAACGTTCACAAGAACATACAACAGTTATGTAAAGGAAGAAGTTCCCTCGTGTGTACACACACACACACACACACACACACACACACACACACACACACACACACACAGAGAGAGAGAGAGAGAGGGGGGGGAGGCACACAGGGTCACATACAAACACTAGGTTTTTCTAAAGCAAAAATAAATGCACCTGAAGACCTGCAGTGGTTTTCATGTTGCCTTATTTCACTAATCCCTTTCTTCTGAGTAATATGATACACTCCTAAATTTCTCATCTTTGTAAAAAATCTATCTTTATATTTTGCATTCTGTCACGTATGAAGCTTTCAAAGTATATAAACTCAGACTATTGTACACTTAAAATACGAAATTATTTTGGCTGAGTCTTGAAATTCATCCATGGTATGCCTAGGAGCAAATTCAACACACAAAGAAGCTCAGTTTCCTCAAGTCCCACATGGATTTAATCTTTGATTAATTGAACAAAAACTTTTTTAAAACCCCCAGACGTTATTTCTTTTAATCACAGGAAAGATAACTCTTCTGTGGCTTTGCTGGTAAGAGAGCCAGCAGATGTCTGTCTGGTCTGGGGGGAATTTCCCTTTCTCAGGAGAAAACAGCTTAAATAGAAGAGGAGCAGCCATATGATTACTATGCACTGCTTAACAGATGATGTAGAGAAGCATCCACTACAATGGCGAGGAGACTTTTAAATTAAATTTCATTTAACATTCAAGGCAATCAGCTGAAAGCAATTTACATGCTAGACCCAAGTTAGGTCAGATGATTGTCATCTGAATTATCTGGACACAAAACACAAAGCTAGTTCATTGAGCTTACATGATTGGTTTAAGTAAATGTTACAAAGAAGATGAAATCAAAATGAGTGACTCCTGATGCTCAACTTCAAGGTCATTTAAGGTTTACATTATCTTAAGGAACATGACTCTGCAACTGTAAATATGTCCTGTCTTACCTACACAGTAATACTATAATGTATCTTTGCAATCCCAGTAAGATCTTTATTTTCTCACAAGCAAACAAAAGCTTAAAATATTTCCAGCACAAAAAGAATAAAACACTTCAAAATATGAATCTCAAGTGCAGTTGAAAACTTAACAGAAGTAGATTTAGATCATTGACATATAGAGATGGGCATTTCATTTTGGAAGGGCACTGGTTCCGAAATGAAACACAGCAGCGCAACTGGTAATCGGAACCCAGTCCCACCCACTAGAACAAAATCAACTAATGTCTTACCTTGCTGTATTACATGCTGGGTGAAATTCCAACCAGGAAGAAGCCTCTGGTGCGTCATATTTCCCTCTCCCAGGCGCTGGCCAGTCAGATAGGGAGGTGGGATGATGCATGTCCTTGTACAGACCCTGATTGGCCAGCTCCAGGGAGAGGGAAAGATGACACATCAGATGCTTCTTCCTGGTTGGAATTTTGCCCAGTGTCAGCTACAGCAAGGCAAGACATTGGTTGATTTTGTTCTGGAGGGTCAGACTGGATTCCGAGCGCTAGCTGTGCAGGTGTGTTTTGTTTTGGAACCAGTCCCCTTCCAAAACAAAATGCCCATCTCTACTGACATATTCAACGTATATTTCAGCATTCCCTTTAATAGATACCACTTGCAAAATTCACAAGCAGAATATAAGAGCAATCACTAACTCCCACAGTTCTACAGCAGGTGTACTGAACTACATGCTGATTATGATATAGAAGGAGGCATACCGCCATTTTATAACCAGTTAACAACAACAGCCTTATGTCCCAACAATGTCTAATCTCCCTCTGAAGCCTTCTTGTATCAGCCAATTCCAAAGTTTGAGCCTACTGGAAAGAACTACTTCCTTTTAATTCTCCATTACCCTGAGCACATCCCATCTCGCCTGATCTTGGAAGCTAAGCAGGGTAGGGCCTGGCTAGTACTTGGATGGGTGACCACCAGGGAAGGGCAGTTGCTGCAGGTGCCTGAAAGTAGGAACTGACAAGCCACTCCAGTATTCTTGCCAAGAAAATTCAATGGACATGGGGTCACAAAGAGTCAGTCATGGCTGTAATGACACAACAACAACAACAACAACAACAACAACAACAACCATTCCATAGTTCTAAATAGGTTCTTCTATAAGAGAGTGGGAAAAATACACTCTTTTCACAATACGTACAGTATTATAATTCAGATCACTTCGTTTCTCTTTACCAACCTCTGTCTTATCTAAGCTAAAAGAACTAAGAACTAGAACTTGCCTTTACAGAAACATTTACTTTGGATTACAGTAGTTGTGGTGTTGTTTTCTAGCTTTGCCATATGCTTTTTGAGGCGTGGTGACTACACTGTATAGAAGATCCCACAGGCAATAGCATCATAGAGCTATGATCAATGATTTTTAAAATATTCATTTTCAAGTACAGAATCAAGTCTTTCTCAGGTTGCCTTGTGCTTCACAAAGCTAAGACAAGAAAGCATATGTTGATGCTTTAATATAATGTGATTATCTATGACTAGAACTTGCAGCATTAGTTTAAAGAGGATGATAACTTCATCAATTGTTGACAAGTTCAGAACTTTAATTTATCATCACTGTTGTCTCGTAAACATATGAATTAATTAATTCATTTCACTGGTGATTGAATTATTATTATTTGTCAGTCATTAAATTAGGAATAAACCAGCACTTTGCACATGCTCTGAATTTAGTTAATATTAGGCTTCAGTCCTACATTCACTCAACTTGAGTTAAACCCTACTAAATTCAGTGAGACTTACTTTAGAGTAAGTCTCAGGAAGACTATATATGAGGTGGACTGATTCAATATAGAAAGCCCTGGCCTTTCGCTTGGGGAGAGGATGGTGAGAATTCCCCCTTGATGCTAACAGGTATCTGTTTCCATGACACTAGATGTAGGCCACAATTTTAACCAGCAGATAGCAGTAATATAGAGCAGTGGTAAAATCTGCCTAATAGCATGCTATGAACCTGAAAATTAGAGTCATGCTAAATACACAATATCACAGCCCACAAAGTATAGGAAAGGGGTCTGGAAGTCACTCTTGACAGGCCTAGAAACACATTCTATGTCTGGTGCAAGATCAACATTAGCACTTCAAAACAGTGTAAGTAAAAGGCTTTCTGGCACAGAACTGTGCAAAGGTATTCATTGACATATGGTTGGCATTAACACTGGTTGCAAGCTACCACTGTGGAAAGAACTAGGAATGATTGAATCTGTCTTTACTGCTAGTAAGCCAACTCTGCCTTTAATATCTGCAACTAAGGCTCAAGAACAAAGTTGTTTCAAGGATTAAATTCTAAAATTTGAATATTCTTACCTGTTCCAATATGCAATGCAGCTGAAGCAGTCCCCAAAATGTTAAAAATGACAATACAATAATGCAACCAAAACATTATTGATAATAAGTATACAGAAAATAAACAGAGCTGATGCAGGCTAGAGGATTCTAAGCCTTGCCTGTATGTGAATGTGAGGAAGAACTGACCATTTTCTATCTGTGGCTATGCTGGGGTAAAAATTGCACAGAAGACAGACATCCTCATTTGCAGTCCTCCTATTTACATTGGTGCCAAACTTTCAACAATTTCAAGGTAATAAGGCACAGCTTAAAGTAACACTCACTAGTTATTGTCACATCTTTTTAAAATATATCTTCATGGTAGACCAATTGGTTCAATAGAATAATCATGTGTTATGTATTACTACGTGTAATGAATAATAATAATAATTGCATGCCCTCAAGTCGATTCTGATATGCTCACTCTCTCCAATATTCCCCAGGTAGAGAATATAAAGAAGTGGTTTACAATTTTCTTCTTCTGGGTGCACTTTGGGACTGTGCAGCTTTTGCCATGTCATGTACTTGACTGTGAAGCCAGAGGTCCATATCCTTTTCCCCATTATGCTTCCAAGGAGAAAGGCAATGTGTGCACCCTTGGGATAGCCCTCAATATTAATAATACTGTATAGGATATGGAGAATGTGAGTTAGAACATTAAAACTGGCCCCTGGAGGTTAGATGAGGGCTGGCCAGACCATTCCCTTTGGGGCAAGAGCTGTTATGGGTGACAGCACCCAACACAAGCTAATTAAACCCTTTAATTGACGCCACTTGCACTTTTATAAGGCCCCGTTGCTCTGCTTGTTACACTCAATTTACGGCAGTTTATTAATAAATTGTGGCCCAATTTCAACTCCATAATTCTTGCCTCTTTATTTCAGGGCTGGGGTAGGCAAAGCTGTTCATGGACTGCAGCTCACAGAAGCCTTTCAATGCTAGCTGTGCTGGACAGGGTTTCTCTGAGTTGTAGTCCAAGACCACCAGGGTTGAGAATCACTGCTCTAAGTGGTTATAGTACAATCAGTTGCATTACAAAAAATATGTTGGATACTGCCCTTGCCCTAACTGTAAAAATGTGCAACAATAGCACAGTAATATTGCAGAGCACTGATTGCCCTATTTAATTCTGAATGCAGTATTGAGATTAACTATTATGTATCCTGGATGAGATTACTGATCTGTGTGAGTCTACATTTTGGAGATTTTCCCCAGGTTGAGAGATTAGTTTTTATTCTGGAAATTTTCCACTATGAGAGAGTAAGCCACAATTAAGAATGCCATTAAGCAATGCTATCACCTTGAATACATGATTGCAATTGTTTTTCAAAAAAAATCTGCAAATCTAAGTAGCCAGGAAATGTTTTATATGGGAAAAATCATGTTGCTCTAATCTCAAAATATTATTTCTGAGTCAAGGATTTTTGAATGTTTTTTTCTTAGTTGTTTAATTTGGAATCTATGCAGTTAATATTATCCCATATTTCTCCATAAAATGACCTAAGGTGGCTTATTAAAATTAAAAAAAATTAACCAAGCCCTGAAAAAATGGGGATGAGGTAACTTTCCAGAGTGACTTATCATGAACTTTAACTGGTTTTATTACTATGCTGATGCTGAAGTCTCTCCTAATAATAGTTATATCTTTTTAAATATTGATATTATTTTGTGTAGTGTCACATCTGAAAGTTCATGCTGGTCCTTGTTACAAATACTGTATACAGTATCTTTACCTCATGCCTCTGCCAACTTAAATCTACCATTTTATAGAAATGTTTCTCGTTGCAGCTAATCATTATAAAAACTTTGTAACTTGGAATTCTATCCACTTTTGCTGTATCCCCTTCATCTTTTAGGTTTTGCATGACATGATTGCTTTTACTAAGGTCATGCAGGACGGCCCTTTCAAGAGACGACTAGGGTTAAATGCATGATTTAAACGAGCGTGCTGCATTCTATTCATGATCCTTTGACAGAAGAGTTCATTCTGAAACTGTTTTTGCCTTCCTTCTGCTTTAATATTTAAAATGTGTAATCCATTGCCAGATTTTTGTCTGGACTATTTAGATCAACACGGCATTTCCCTTGTGAAAACTGACATTTATAGAGAAAATTACCTAGCACCGTGTTGACAAGAACATGCCCTTTACCACATTGCATAGGACCTTTCTCTACCAGAAGGCATGTCCCTGCAGATGGCAATCTGAACCTTGTTCTATTTGAGATAAACAAAAACATGGAATTAATTTAACTAGATTGAAAAACATCAAAAGGCTTGGTTCGGAAAGTCACTAAGAGAGCGAAACAGGTTTCACAGAAACAAGGCATCTTTTAAAGGTGTGCTACTGATTCCATATTACCACTTTGTCCAGTTACTGAAAACTTTTTAAGAGCTACACTTCCTTTTCTACTTATATGCCCTATCGACTTCATTTCATTTAATCACTCCATCTGTGACTCCAATAGGTAAGCTAAGTAAAATGTAGCTAAACGGCTATGCTGAGAGCAAAATGATGGAATATAAAAATAATGTATGAGTGTGCAGCTAAAACTGTTTTTCTGTTATCTCTTCTTCTGAATCTGCCTCCCTCGATTTCCTGGAATATCATATTCCATATACTGTATTGTCACAGCTGTTTCTTATTTAATAATATTTTCCTTTAAGTGTTTTTAGTCTACCTTTCAGTATTGAAAACCTTTAACCACTATTATAGTCACTCAAAATAGCATATTTCATTACCCTGTCAATTACAGATTTCATTTCACTGATCTTTCAAAGTTGTCTGCCAAATGGAAAACATCCTATGATTTGATATACATCACCAAAAAAAGAGATGGGAAATAAGAAAACATAAATGGCATGTTATTATATTAAATCCAATTGTATAAGAAAAATGAATATACCTGGGTCACTCCTAGCATCCTCCTAAACAAACAAAAAATTGTATTACTGTGGAGAAGGAGAAAGACAGTATAAGTCTCATTTTCTTCCCTAAACTAGACACATAAGAGGAAATTGAATTTTTCTTCTCCATCTTTAGTGGTTCCTATGGAAGTGAAATCATAACCTCTGTGATGATTGAAAAGGGTAAGAAAAGAGTGCTGATCAACTGGATGAAAACTCAGGGACAAACTGTACAGAACAAAGGGTGGGGGTGGGGGTACAATTTCATTTCTTTTCCCAGCAAGCATCTCTGGCACCTATGTTTTCCCCAAAATTTTCTAGCCATGTTTCAGGTTCTAATGGAGTGACAGACAGGGAGGGATGGGAGAAACTGCTGATTCTGCTACTGTAATATTAAGATCCTCACCACCACTAAAATATTGTGAGGAAATTATTGGACATCAGGTGTAGTTCGTCCTTTGGCTCCCCCTCCCCGTACTTTCCCTTTGGAATGACATGACAAACTTCACTTGTATGCAAGGAAGAAATTGGAAGAAGTAAGCTGCACTCCATAAATGCTTTCATCAAAAATGTCCGGGAGTCACTTCTCCAGCGCCTCCAGCCTTTCCTGCATCCTGCTGAACGCCAGGTCAGTCCACAATAAAATCCCCATCATATACGATACTATCCAAGATGGGCGGGCTGACCTGGCTCTCATTACCGAGACCTGGGTGGGTGCAGAGGGGGGGGGGCTTCGCTCTCCCTGCTGTGCCCTCCCGGGTATCTGGTTCAGGATGTGGGAAGGCTGGAGGGTCAGAAGGGAGGAGGGGTCGCCATCGTCCATCGGGATTCTCTTTATGTTTGCAGGGCCTCGACATTGGTTAGCCAGGGGTTAGAGTGCCTTCACCTGCTGGTGGGACAGCGGGACAGATTTGGCATTGTGCTGGGTTACCGTGCTCCCCGCAACCCAGCACAATCCCTCCCGGAGCTCTCCGAGTTCATCGGGACTGCACTATTGAAGTCCCCGCGCCTTTTGGTTGCGGGTGACTTCAATGTGCATGCCGGCGGTGAGCTTTCTGGGGCAGCTCTGGAGTTCATGGAATCCATGGCTTCCATGGGTCTGTCCCAGCATGTTGTATGTCCCACTCACAGGTCCGGCCACACCCTGGATCTGGTTTTTTCCTCCATGTCGGGGATCTCGAGTCTGGAGGTTGGGGGCATTGTCCCCCTTCCTGTGCCATGGTCAGACCACCACCTGCTTACTTTCCCTTTGGTGATCTCGGCCCCTCCTCGCGGGGACCATCGGCCTCCTGTTTTGGCCCGTCCCCGAAGACTCATGGACCCTTCTCGGTTCCAGGAAGTCTTTGGGGCGTTTCCTGGAGAACTGAGTGGCGCGCCGGCCGAGGTTGTGGCCAACCATTGGTTTGATACAGCTGCCCAGACCATTGACCGGATCGCCCCTAAGCGTCTTCTCCGGTGCCGAGCTCGGTCCTCGCCGTGGTTTACGACCGAGCTCCGAGCGATGAAGCAGGAGAGGAGAAGACTAGAGTGCAGCTGGAGAAGAACCCGGACGGTTATTAGTAAGGCTGCTGTTGTATCCCAGACTAGGCGCTATTCCAACGCGATCAGGGAGGCCCTAAGATCTTTTGTCTCCCTGAGAATTGGTGAGGCCTCGAACCGTCAAGCGGAGATCTTCAGTGTGGTTCGGGACCTCACCAATCCTAGTCTGTCTGGGCCTCCTCCTACTGAGTTCAGTAGTGAGAATTTTGCAGCCTTTTTTTGTTCTAAAATAGAGGCCATCCGGGCCGGCTTCGACTCCGGTTGCAATAGTACTGCCCCGGCATCCCCAGATGCTGGGCCGCCTTCGTCGCCTCGGTTGGATGTGCTTGGGCCTGTTTCTGCTGTTGAGGCTTCTAAGGCTATGGCTTTCTGCCGACCGGCGTCCACTCCTTTCAATCCCTGCCCAGCCTGGCTTATTAAATCTGCCAGCGGGACTATGGCCGAATGGGCTTCGGCTATTGCTACCGCCTCCTTCGGCGAGGGGTTTTTCCCCTCTCGTTTGAAGGAGACGGTGGTAAAGCCCATTCCTAAAAAACCTGGCCTCCCTTTGGACGATTTAACCAACTATTGTCCAATTGCCAACGTCCCGTTTATGGGCAAGGTGATCGAGAGGGTGGCGGCAGTTCGGTTGCAGTCATACCTGGAGGATCGGCAGTGCCTCGATCCATGCCAGTCTGGGTTCAGGCCTCGTCGGGGGACCGAAACAGCTTTGGTTGCGCTGCAAGATGACCTAATCTGGGCGGCCGACAGGGGTTGCTCTACCCTGTTGGTTCTCCTGGATTTGTCAGCGGTCTTTGATACCGTCGACCACGGTATCCTGTTGGATCGGCTCTCCGAGGTTGGTATCGGAGGCACTGCTCGCAGTTGGCTCCGATCCTTCCTGGAGGACCGTCCACAGTACGTTCTGCATGGGAGGGGAGTTGTCGGCTCCTTGGATACTCCCTTGTGGGGTTCCACAGGGGTCGTCGCTGTCCCCTATGCTGTTTAACATCTACGTAAGGCCGCTGGCTGGGGTCATTAGGAGATTTGGAGTCTGCTGTCACCAGTATGCTGATGACACGCAGCTCTCTCTCTCCTTTTCCACCTCTGTAGTGGAAGCTGTGAGGATCCTTGATGAGTGCCTGGACGCCGTACTGACCTGGACCGGGGCGAACAGGCTTAAGCTCAACCCCGAGAAGACGGAGGTTATGTTCTTTGGGAGTTCACCATCTGGGTATGGTGGCCCTCTTCCGCAGCTGGGGGGGGTCTCCCTCCAGCCTGCGGAGAGGGTGCGGAATCTGGGTGTGGTCCTGGACCCGGCGCTGACCATGGAAGCTCAGATGGCGTCGGTGACCAGGGCCGCTTATTTCCATCTTCGCCAGATCGCCCAGATCCGCCCGTACCTGGATGTTGACTCTCTGAGAACAGTGGTCCAAGCACTGGTGATCTCGAGGCTGGACTACTGTAACGCACTCTACATGGGGTTGCCCTTGACTCTTCTCCGGCGTCTGCAGCGGGTACAGAATGCGGCAGCCAGGCTGGTGGCTGGTGTGCGTCGTTACAACCATATCACCCCACTCCTGGCTCGCCTGCATTGGCTGCCCGTTGCAGCCCGGATTAGATTCAAGGTCTTGGTTTTAGTTTATAAAACCCTCCATGGCTTGGGACCGGACTACCTGTCAGAGCGTATTGTCCAGCGATCCACCTCGGTCCGCCCAGTTCGGCAGGTGCGAGCGCACTCGCTTCGGGTTGCCACCCCTCGAGAGGCCCGGAAGACGGTCACCCGGAACCGGGCCTTCTCTGTGGCAGCCCCATCTATATGGAACGCCATCCCCAGCGAAGTGCGCTCTGCAGAGTCCCTGCAGGCCTTTCGAAAATCCTTAAAGACCTTTCTATTTCGAGAGGCCTTTGGCGATTTTTAATTCCCCCCCCCCGCCATCGCTATTATTACTGCTATTATTATGCCCATTGGTGCCTCCAATTTTAGATTCACGTCTTTGACGTGCTGGGACGCGCTCAGAGGCCTTAGGATTTTAGGATTTTTGGATTTGGGAGGATATTATATTGTCTTGTTTTAACTTGTTATTCTCGTGATCTGTCTTTGATGTATTATGATTTGTTGTTAGCCGCTTAGAGTCCTTGTTGGAGATAAGCGGGATATAAATATAAATAAATAAATAAATAAATAAATAAATAAATAAATAAATAAATAAATAAATAAATAAGGATGCAAGAAGATTCTTTATGCACTGCCTAAGATAGAAGTTTGGCAGAGAAACCCTCCATTTCAATCTCATTTTAGCTTTATTCCAACAGTTTTACTTAGGTCACCCTTTAAACAATGAGCAGAGCAATACTGGTGGTATAT
Source organism: Phrynocephalus guinanensis (assembly GCA_037367245.1). Taxonomy (NCBI): domain Eukaryota; kingdom Metazoa; phylum Chordata; class Lepidosauria; order Squamata; family Agamidae; genus Phrynocephalus; species Phrynocephalus guinanensis. Next base: position 81,137,126 of record CM074736.1, read on the forward strand.
TGCATACTACTGTGTTAGTTATGTAAACAGCTTAAATATCTGAATGAACAGCACACTGTATTAAAAATGGGACCATAGGAAGTGATGGCAACATAATGTTTTGGACTATTTTCTTTGTTCTTGTATGTTTCATTCATAAGATAAACTGATGTTTATCTAATGAAATACATAATAGCCAATCATATTTATTTGATATACAGAATTCTGTAGCAGCAGAATGGGATGTAACATATTTAAAAGCTCATAGACATCCTCATGATAACCAGTGACTACTGGCACACAGGACCAGAACAACAGTATATATACTTCTCTATATGGTAACATTTACAATTTAAATTATATGAACTATACTATACCTTTAGGATAAGTATGAGAAGACCTCATGCTGGTAAGAGCAAATTGTTCTCAATAGACCCCAAAGAGATAAATGAAGAATGGGAACACCTGCCTACCCACCCAGTATATCATATGCTCTGATGGTCACATAGGATGGTACAGAGTCTTATCTTTATTAGTACATATCTGAAATGTTAACATTAAATTCAAAAGAAGTACAATTCTTTTCAAATGCCAACAACTAATAGTTCTAGTTTATGTCAACAGCACATGGGCTAAGCGTAGCCAAGGCAAAACATTAAATCCACAAGGAAAAACAAACCAAGGTACTATATATTTCTTCAAAAGTGAGCTTTACCCAGCATTTTAAGATGCAAAAATTGCCATAACTGAAAACTGGTGACTGGAAGAGAAAGTAACACAGAACACACTATATACGTAACAGGGTGTGGCTCTCTCAAGGTGAAAAAGGGTCCAAAACAAAGCAAAAATCAAAAACAAAGCATTGTTCTGCTTATATTCATATTTCTGTACAGTATAAAGTTTTAACGGTCAAGAAAAAGCTATAGCATTGCTAAATGCATGTATCACATTTGTTTTCAAATCTCACCAATTTCATACATCTCAGGTTACCTATCAGAACAACTTAAGACTAGACAAACAATATGATACTATCCAACCATCATACAGAAAACATATTAGGGGTGCTCTTGTTTTTTTGAATATGTATACTTTATTATATTTTTAAGCTCTTAGTAGAGTACCTACCTGGGAAATCTTCCTATTGCTACATGTGTTTTTAAATAAACCTTGTCCTTATCACCAAGGCTTTCATTATGATGATTTACACAAGGGTAAAAAAGCCTATTTTTGTTTTATTTATTTTTAAATTTATACCCCACCCATTTAGTACACAAACCACTATTCTGGGCAGCTTCAAAAAAGTAACAAAATATACATTGCTTTTAAAAAAGTGATCATATAAAAACAAAATCCCTTTTGGTGAACCATGGATAGATAAATTGATATTACAAAGGGGTGTGGTTTGTAACGGCCTGGGTAACAAGCCAAGTTGTAAAAGCTTTTGAATGCTCAGGAGGGTGGAGGCCAATTGCAACTCCACAGGAAAAGAGCTCCAGAGTAGGGCAGCCACTACGAAGAAGGCCTGGCTTCGAGCTGATGACTCCCTGGCTTCACTCAGAGAGGCCACCTGCAGCAATGATTGAAAGGTGCAGGTGGGACAGGAGGACAATCTGAGGGAGATGCAATCTGACAGGTAATGAGATCCCAAACCATAAAGGGCTTTATATGTTAACATCAGTACCATCCAGTGTAGGTCGGACAGAATGAGTGAAATAGGGTTAAAACTGACAATTGGCTACATCAGAAAAAAGGAATCCAAGCATGACTTATTAAGAGCAGGATTTATATATTCAATATACAATGGCCTGTTGGTTAGCAGACAGTTTAGAAACTGAATTGATGCACAGCAAAACAATAGTAACTGCATATTAAGCAAATGCATTATTATGTAATGCAACTACACCTACACGTGTCCAAATTCACAGGCCCATCTTACAATGTACACTAAAGTACATAATTAGCAAACATATTTTGAAAACCCACAAAATTATATAACTTTGCAGACTGAAGAAGAAAAGACAAAACATAAATGTTTACAAGGCATCCACAAAGTATATTAAATATATTTTAACATAGCAATTACAAGAATAAGGATTTGTCACGTACACCACTTGAAAACTGTGGCAAACCCCTTAATTATTCCAATGTTTCATCAAATGCACATCTTGTGTTTACTGACCAACAGTGCACAACTAGGAGGCAACAGCTCTGGAAACTATCACTGTACACACCAATATGAATAAAAAACAAACTACAAGTGCATAGTGAATTAAAGTTTGTGATCCATTCCCATAAGAAAAACACAATGCAACAGAAATAAATCAGAAAATCTGCTTCTGCACAACAAATCGATATTGATGTGTACAAGTTTATAGTTTTGGACTAGCTAAAACACTTAAAATGATTCTTCTTATTCATACCTCCATGGTTTTTGTTTTGTCTTAAATGTTTCTGAGTAAAATTAACTTCTTCTATTACAAAACATAAAAACAAATGTTTTCACTCGAATTTGCATAGTCATATTCATCTACCCAAACATGTTCATTATTTGCTTCCATTCATGTATTATTCCATAGTGGCAAAACATTTGTATTACACAATTAAATCTAACTATACTTTTCTACAGATATTAAACCCCCCCAAACCAACTATTTCCAGACTTTTCTTTTTGTTTAAGTTCAACACAAGCAACTCACAAGAACATAGCTGTCATTGAAAGATAGGAAAGGAGGACTTACTTGCTACTTCCAGCGATGCATTGTGGCTAACAGCTTCACCAAGATAATTCCTTGCTACACAGACATAGACTCCTTCATCAGGCCTACTTTTACGGCCATGAACTATGCGCAAGAAAAACAAAGATCCACTTGGCAGCAACATCCGATGTGAACGAGGATCGTCTTTGTCAGTTTCAACCCTTTCCCCTCCTTTATACCATTCAATAGTTGGTGTTGGCCTGCCTTCAGCCTTGCAATTCAAAGTTGCTGGTTCTCCTTTAGAAACGATTAGATCCGAAGGATGTTCAACTATTCGAGGCGGGAAATCCTCCTGACGAAGACGGGAACCTAAAGGGTGAAAAATGGAGATTGAAATGCTTAGTTCCTATTCTTTCTTTCTTTCTTTCTTTCTCTCTCTCTCTCTCTCTCTCTCTCTCTCTCTCTCTCTCTCTCTCTCTCTCTCTCTCTCTCTCTCTTTCTCTCTCTCTCTCTCTCTCTCTCACACACACACACACACACACACACACCTTCCACTTCTGATTTAAATACGAATAATAAACATGTTTCAAGGCACATTGGGCTACATGCCTTATTTTTAATATTAAATAGACTTTCTGGAGTCTTCCATAATGTGACTCTCCATGTTCGAAGATGAGGCAGTTATTCTGTATGAACCATGGACCATATTGTTGTCCAGATATACCTGAATATGCATTCCATATCTCAAAGCAGTTTACAACATACATTTAAGAACAGCAGACTAGTACCGGATGCAACGTTCATCATAAGATCAATACTGTCATAAAGCCAACAAAAATGAGAAAATTTTGGTATCTGAAATTTCAATACTGCTTCTTGCGTAAAGATTATTTTAAAGAATACTGACTTTATCTGTTTCTTACAGGACACTCAAAGAAGGTAAATTTGCTACACTGGGCAGAACATTAAAAAGAGCACATTATAACCAAGTCACTCTTTGACATTGTGGTTCTAGTCCACCTCCATTCCTTTTTTTTTTTAAAAAAAAGGGTATGCAAATAGCTGTGCCAGGTATTCTCCATCCTCATAAAAATTTAGAATAAGATAACTGCTCTGCAAAAGAGGCATGCCTTCTCAAAGTGAGACCCTGAATTCTATAGGGGTTTAAAGGTCAATAGCAGCATCTTGAATGGTGCCTGGAAACCAACTGGTAAACATCAGAGTTCCTCTAATGTTGCTGAGATACAATCCCTGTGCTCACCTGGCATAATGCCTGAGTCCCTGGGCTACAGGAGATTTAGTTCAAGCCTAACTCAGCTCACTCCACACTTTTTCCACTCTTCTGCTGACAATCAGCAGAGCAGTTCTGCTGTAAATTCCTTCGGCATGAATAACTTCTCCTGACACAAGGTAGCTACAAAACTACAAAAGGCTTCAGAATCATCCTGAATCCACTACAACTGATGCATATTTGGGTTAAGATTAGACTTTTAGGATAAGATTTTAGATTACATGTATTACAATTAAGTACTTTATCTTGTTCCCTTTTTCATATAGCAGCCAGAGTAGCTTATCCCAGTTTATAATGATTAGCACAAAATGCCCATTTGAAGTACTAAGAAGTTTTACTACATACATTCAAATTTAAAGAATGCAAGCTGAAAAATAAAAAGACATTATTTAACGTAACAGCAGAAATTGTAGTTTAAAAACCAGTGGACATAAAATATATATAAGCTTTTTCAGCAGAGCATCTTTCCTGACATCAGGAAAGACACAGCCTAAAATATTTTCACCAAGAAGTTATTTTAGGGATTTCCCCCATTTAAAATGACTAGATGTGGTGTGGGTAGAGATGAGCACGAAACTGTAAAAGAGTGTGTGGCTTCATTTCTTAAACAGTTTTATTTCATTTCATTACTAACGAATGTTTAAGTAGTTTTGTAATGAAACAAAATGAAATGCTATGATCCCCTGGGTCCTAGAAGCACTAAAATGGCAGGGGAGCTTCCTCAAGCTCTTCCCTAAGCCCCCAAAATTTGCAAAGGTCTGGGGGTCAGGAGGCTGAGTTATTAAACTTCAAAGGGGAGATTACTCAGACACCAAAGCCACTATATCCCCTCTAGCAGCTGTCATCAGATTTGCTGATAATAGCCCCCACAGGCAAGTGATTCATGGCTTCTTGCTCAGTTAGAAATGATTTTTTCCTAAGGGCACCCCCTTTGGAGCTTAATAACTTTGCCCCCTGAGCCCCAAACATTTCCAAATTTCAGGGGTTTGCAGGGAAATGTACAAGGTTGCTCCCAAGTGATACATGGCTGCTGCAATACCAATTTTTGAATACATTTGATTCAAAATCACTGGGGAGTAAGCTTGGACTCTTCCCTCTAAACCCCCCAAATTTGGAAAAAGTTTGGGGGATAGGGGCTGAGTCATAAAACTTCAAAGGGGGTGCCCTTAGGAAAAAAATCTTTCAAATTGTATTCAGAAGCCAAGTTGCAGTGGTGCTAATTGCTCACGAGCAATTAGTAGCTTCTTGCTCAATTAGAAATATTTTTTCCTAGGGGCAACCCCTTTGGAGTTTAAAACTTTCCAAATTTGGGGGGCTTACAGGGAAGAGCTTGAGCTCCCCTGCCATTGATTTCTCTAGGACAATTCATTTCATTTCTAGAGGGGAAAATGGCATTTCATTTTGTTATGTAATGAAATGAAATGTTGAAACAGCATTTTGTTTTTCATTTTGTGCCCATCTCTAAATGTGGGAGATCAATAAATTCATTTCCAGAGGTAAGGTTTCAGTACTGAAAATATATGGGGCAGGGAACATTTAAACAATGGCATGGAGACTTATATTTCTCAGCAATCACTTCCCCCCAAAACACACACCCTCAAAAACACCACTCTGTCACTCTGCCACTACCACTGTTTAAGGTAAAAGATAGCAGTGTTAAATTATAATTTTAGTCCCTCAGGTTATAATGAAACTTGAACTGCAATAAGAAAGACCATCTTACTACCTTACAGAAAGAGAGAACTTAAGTTGGTCTTCATGCCGTAACAAACAGACAAAAAGGGAACTGTGAATAAACATATTCTCACCAAAGTGCTGTAACAGTCACTCTTCTCTGGAACACTGAATAAAATTAATTAAAATGAATATGAATGTGGTTTTCATGAAATGAGTGCCACAAGAGAACATTAACAGCAAATCAGATGACAGCCGCCAGAGGGGATATAGTGGTGTTGCTGTCTGAATAATCTTCCACGTCTATACTTTTAATTTTCCCTCCTTATAGTCAAGTTATTTAAGTTGCAGTTTGTGTTTTACTGAGTTGAAGCAACTTTATGTATCAACATAAATCCTACAAAGGGCACAAATCCTGTAATTTTCTTGTCAGAAATCTGTCCCAGTAGGGACAGTTTGTGAACACAGAAACACTATACTCTTGACTGGCATACTTTTATCTTTGAAAAGCCCACAAACACTGTATTAGAAATAGAGATGGAGAAGATAAAGGAAATGAATGCATACAAACTTATCTAGTATGCAGTTCATATTTCAAAGTGCAAAACACAGCAAGCCAAATATTCCATGTATCTGGCTAAAAAAAACAAAACAATTATGCTTATAATGCAGTTCACTTTTACATATTCATTTTCAAACCAATGCCTACAGCACATCAGATGCTGTGTAAAGTGTGAAATGGGCAATCAAACTGAAAACATGACCTATAAAGAAGGGAAACTGGTTTTATACTGCCAGACAGAAGTACTTTAGAAAGGGCTGACACATGCCACTGTCTTTCAGCTCTGGTCCCTTTATAACTAAGAAGGGGTACAAGTAATGTTTCAGTTGACAAAGTATGGTAAATAAATCAAATATACAGTTAAATGTGTTCATAATTCCATCCTGGCTTCTAGGGATATGAGGCTACATAAACGAGATCCTAAAGTTGTCAGGCCAGCTTTAGATAAGAGAAATGGGCAAGGGATGTTCAAACTTTTTTCCTTTAGTACAGCTATCAGCTGTCAGTAGAAATCCAGGTAGAATTTTGGAAGCTTTATTTAAAAAAAAAAACCCACCAGGTTCTCAAGACAAGTTTCAGGATACGTTTGTTCTTTATCAAGGTTCTCTCTGCAGCCATTAAAGCAGTGGATCTCTTTAAGTTCTATGGGAACTGCAGATTCAGAGCATTAGGAAATAAAGGGTTATTGGTTTTTCTTTTAGAAGCGCACTCTACAGAGTTTAATAAACAAAGAGACTATGATCTCATAATGCTTTGCAGTTGCCATGCAACTTCAAAAGTTCCACCCATGCCCTTCTCCATGACTTAATGACTGTTGCTGCAGACAAAGTATCAGCAAAAACCAAGCAAGTATTTGGGAACTCTTCTGAGAACTTGGATTTTTTTGGTTAAAGCTACCACAATTCTAGGTGGGAGGAAATCCTGCTGAATTCTGGCAATTGTAGAGAAAACAATCTGAACATCAAATGCATAATGTTTAACATCAGCATACACTGTGTAATATTAAGATTACACTCTGTTCCCATGATCATATGATTTCATTGTCGGTACTTACATACTCTTCCAGATATCATATATCTTGTATCTCACTACATTTTTTCTGTATTATGATTTGACTTAAAAAAAAAACTTTTCCTTTTTTGCCTCCCTTCTTAAAAAGTCAAATATGTGACAGCTCCACTTTTTCAAGGACTGGACATAGCAAATGCCTGGCTAGCCACAAGGTGGAGGGAGGGAGGATGAGGAGCGGAGGTAGAAGCCGCGCAAGGGACCATTGCAAAATTCACATTCTCCGGCAGAGGCACAAGGGCCTGGGCATTTGGCTCTTAGGGGCAAGGCAACCCTCTAGACCTGGTGTGTGTGTGTGTGTGTGTGTGTGTGTGTGTGTGTGTGTGTGTGTGTGTGTGTGTGTGTGTGTGTGTGTGTGTGCGTGTGTGTGTGTGTGTGTGTGTGTGTGTGTGTGTGTTCGTGTGTGTGTGTTCGTGTGTCTGAGTGAGGGAGAGAGGGAGAGAGAGAGAGAGTCCTGTATTTCGGATGCAGCTTTTAACAACAGCCCTCCTGCTTCCTGCTTCTTCTAAGAAGACTGCCTGGCTAATATCATTAATCATTTTAGAGAGTGACTAAAATGATTACTAGTCTGAGGGACCTCCCTTATGAGGAAAGGCTAAAATGGGGCTCTTTAGTCTGGAAAAAATGTGTGTGAGGGGGGATATGCAGGGCATGAGTAAAGTGGGTAGAGGGACACTCTTCTCCCTCTCATAAAATACCAGAACTAGGGGACATCCACTCGAATTGAGGGCTGGGAGAGTGAGAACAGACAAAAGAAAATATTTTTCCCAGCGTGTTGTTAGTCTATGGAACTCCCTGCCACAAGATGTGGCGATGGCATCTAGCCAGGATGCCTTCAAAAGGGGATTGGACAGATTCCTGGAGAGGTTCATCACAGGTTACAAACCACGATGGAGATAAGTAATCTCCAGGCTTAAAATCGGGGTACTTCAAGGACCAGATGCAGGGGAGTTGTATCAGGAGACAGATATCTAGTCTCGTGAGCTCCCAGAGGCATTCAGTGGGGCCACTGTGAGATACAGGAAACTGGGCTAGATGGGCCTTTGGCCTGATCCAGCATGGCTCATCTTATGTTCTTAAGGTGCAATCAGTATGCTTCCAAATGCAAACTGTCCCCAAAGCTTTGCATGAAATGCACAAATGCTGATCTGGCAGATATTGTTCAGCACAACTCTCATAAGTCTGAGCTAGTATAGGGAAATAGAGAGAATGTTTTTAATTGCAGCCCACAAATATATGGATTTTGCAAAGCTCTGTTTTACAGCCTGTGTACACTCCATCTGGAATTTAAAATGATATCCCAACCTACACAGAAATCACACAGCCAGAGTGACCAGCATGGACTATGTAACTGTTGTGAAGACACCCTAAAACACTAGCTTACACATTTCTTAAGACAACATATGCAAAAGCTTTCAAACAATCCTCCCACGACAACACTGTATCCATTAGGAGCTTTATTTGGTTCACCTTTTTCTACATTCCCTGACACAGGCTCATGCCTAGAGTTGAATTGTCTTACTGTCAATAGCCAATAGTGCAAAACCTATGCAAATTCCATTTATCTTCCTCTCTTTTTGCTCCTTTCTTCTCTCTCCTTGCCAACCCCTTTACTTTCTCCTCTTTCCCCCTGTGTGTGTATGTGTGTGTGTTTTGTGTCCTTACAGTCATGACCGACTCTTCGTGACTCCACGTCCATGGAATTTTCTTGGCAGGAATACTGGAGTGGCTTGCCAGTTCCTACTCCAGGCGCCTACAGCACCTCGTATTTCCTGGTGGTCTCCCATCCAAGTACTAACCAGGGCCGACCCTGCTTAGCTTCCGAAATCAGGTGTGATCGGATGTGCTAAGAGCAGTGGTTCTCAACCTGTGGGTCCCCAGATATTCCTGAACTGCAACTCCCTGAAACTCCTTCCAGCACAGCGAGTGTTGGAGGCTTCTGGGAGTTGCAGTTCAGGAACATCTGGGGACCCACAGGTTGAGAACCACTGGCTTAGAGCATCTAGGCAGCCTCTCTCCCCCTACTACCTCTTATCCCATAAGGATGCATACAAGGCACAGAACTCACTCCTGTTAAAGAGAGCTCAACTGATAATGCGCAAATGACCTCTGAAATTAGGTAAGGGCCACAAGAAATCAAGCTTGTATGGAACAGGCTCTGCGTTCCACCAGAGGCTTCCTCAGAGCACCTCTGGAAATCAGTAAAAAGTCTCAACAGGCTGTATATTTCTAAAGATACACCAGCCTAAATTCCTCCCTTAATGGGAATTACAACTGTTAGCTCTAAGGCCTGGATTCAGCCTCTCCCATACGTTGGGCAATAAACAAACCAGTTGTAAAAATTATTATTTTATTAAAAAATAGAGAGTTAAAGAGTTACAAAAATAAGCCACTCAAAGACAGTTCATGGTTCAATTCTTGGCAATCAGGAAAATAAAGAATTCTATTTGACTACATCTTGTCTAAGTTACACTGGACATTCTGAATAACTGCATCTACCCTCTAAAGCAAGCAAGCATATTTGAACCAAAGTTCAACTAATAATTATATTGTCTCTAATTTAAAGCATTAACTTCCCTCTTGCAGGTTGCCCCCCTCCTTTCATCATTCCCATCCCTTTGTCCAATCATAAGGCTAGATTTAATTAAAACAATTATTTGATATGTTCTCAGGCGTTCTCATGCGTTCATCTCCAAAGTATGTTCCAATTAGCGTTGGCACAGAGTGTTGTGTCTTCATGTGTCTCTGTATGGTACTGCTTTTTGCTGACTGACTTCTTGCTAGCTGACTGAACAGACATTGATTGAACCAAACAGACTCCATCTTTAAACCTTTTCTCCTTCCTTCACAAAGCTGAAGGCTACCAGTTGTTCATCCCTGCTACAGCAGTCTGCTCAAAAGTTGGTTACAATTCCAGACAGTTGTACTCCATATTATGTATACATGTATCACAGTATAAAAATCTGGCAATAATGTTTGTATCACTGCCCAGCTAATCCAAGCCTATGTCAGGACCACTTTTTAAAGAACAAAAAAAAAAAAAAACAGATCTGGGTTGGTGGTGATGTAAGATGTAATCATGAAACTTGCTCACTTCACATTTTTGAGATTTACTAAGTAGATGGAACCTGCATTCATTTTTTGAAAACAACCAAACAGAATTTAGCTCCCACAATGCAATCAACTTCTGGACAGCTATCTACCAGGCATCTTTGTAAAGATCCTATATTTTGCTGGCAAGTGTGTTCGTCATTTACTGAAGACATAAACACCTTGAGAAATTCTATTACTCTGGCTCTAAGAGTTATTCTACACTCTTGTCAGTAAAAAGCTTCTACAGCCACATGAACTTCACTTGCCACACAGGCTCTGATGTACAGGATTTAGAATATGGTGGTGTAGATATGTATTCACATTGGATCAATTGCCATCTTTCATTCTAGCCTATGTTACACCAACCTGCTGTGAGAATAAACTGGAGGAGGCATAATGCTCAAATTTTTACAAAAAGCAATTGGAAGTGTTGTTTTATGGTGGCTCCTGTCAGACATAGAGGTCACTTAAGAGTCTGGTAAAAACCCCTTGCTATTTACCATCTCTATGAAATCACTACAGGTCAGATCTTTCAGGTTTTGACAGTGGGTGTCATGATAATGTTGGCATCACTAAGCTTTCTCTTTCATCTACAGCTGGTTTCAAGATATTTTTTACTTGTGATTTTTTTAAAGTGGTCTTGGAACTGATGCTGGTCTTTTTTGTTCATACATTGTATAATATGCGAGTCACATGTTATAGTGGAAATATGGAAAAGTTTTAAAATGTATTACTGATACATATATAGATACAAAACATTTACAAAAGTAAATAGTACTGTAGGGTAGCTTTTTAAAAAGCTATGATTTATCCTGTAGATGGCCAAAGTTTATCTTCTCTGTTTATGGTGCCTACCCACCCCCAGATATCTCTACATTCAGAGAATGCAACTATTGGGTGGAAAATAAGAACAAACTGATTTTTCCCCTTCAGATGTAACAGTAAGCTATGGTTTAAACAAGCCAGCGTTTGTAAGTCAAAAATACATTTTTACAGTGATTTGCACTGGTGCTGGCAAACAACCTTGTCCCTGTTTCATGATAGATTCACACACAGTAACAATGCCACTATTCAACAAAACAGGATACTGCTTGCTGTTTCATGTTAACCCCATCATTTAGAATGTGGTTGTACACTGAAATACCTGGCAATACACCAGTAGGGCTTCCTTTTCAGCAGATGCACATAGGATTATATTGTCAGTAATTTTGATAAGCTTCAGAAAAATGCTAATGGAACTTGTATGCATTGGTAAGAAATAAAATGAAAGTCATATGACCTGGTATCTATTGCAACATTTTCCCATGAAATAAAAGGTTAGAAATACACTGTACTAAATCCTTTACAAAAGCTTCCTGAAGAACCTGTTATGAATCTTTAGATACTTCATGTGTTTTCCTGCTTGACTTCTATTCAAACATCTAGTGAAGTTTTTTTTTTTAAAACCAACCGCACAATAGTCACACTCAAAGAAAAAAAAATTAAAGAGCTCTGGTTTATGTGAATTATTAGCTTCTCTGACAGAACCTAGTAAAACAAAATTTTAAGGGCAATTTTGTAGAGACATTTATACTTTCAGAAAACAAAATATTTCAAATGGCCTTTTAAAGGATTAGTAACAAATCCCTGAAGGAATGTAGTCAACCTCAGTCATTTTGAAACCATAAAGTCAACTCTCCCAACTTTTAGAGAGCTTTAGTGAATACTCCAGGTTAATGAGGCACAAAAAGAATAAAAGGTGTGATGGTTCTGCAGGTAAATCAACACATCACTCCCAAAATGGTGACTCTAATCTAAATGAATAGAGCAACAAAAATGGTTTCAGAATGTTATTCTTGCTGGGAATACTTTGAATGTAAACTGCAGGGATTATTTTTTTTTGCAGTCCATCACTCTGCTTTCAGTTGATGTGCAAAATTTAAATGGAAATTTAATGTAAAGAATTTAGAGAATGTTTAAATCATCATTTACTTTTCAAGATAAGATCATTGCTGGGGCCAAAAACTTTACCAGGCGTTAGAAATGCTTGGGGATAAACCATAGCACTGTAACAGCAGCAGACAGATTTTAAGTACATTACAGTATTTAGTATCTCTTCTATGTCAAGACTGAGGTGGAAAAAGAGATGCCCCTTCAGGAAAGAATTTAATTTAAAGCTCAGAATGGTGGAATGTAAACAAGTTACCCTGAATATCTGATTCTTAGAGACAGTTTTCACATAATGAAAAGAAAAAAATATCCCATTTTAATTTCAAAAGAAATCATAGTATTTTAGCAGAACACTTGTAAATGTCACTTCAAATTCAAATTTTTAAGCATTTTAAGAACTTAAAATTCTTAAGCATTTTAAGAAAAAGAATAGTGATGCTTTGTCTGAGCCTAAAAAAAAACTTTAGACTCAAGCAATAGAAACTCAGGAACAAAATAATGCAGGGCATGAGTCAAGTGGATAGAGGGACACTCTTCTCCCTCACAAAATATCAAAACTAGGGGACATCCACTCAATCTGTGGGTTGGGAGAGTGAGAACAGACAAAAGGAAATATTTTTACTCAGCATGTTGTTAGACTGTGGAACTCCCTGCCACAAGATGTGGCAATGGCATCTATACAGGATGCCTTCAAAAGGGGATTGGACAGATTCCTGGAGGAGAAGTCCATCACAGGTTACAAAACATGATGGAGATGTGTAATCTCCAGTCTTAAAGGTTACAAAACATGATGGAGATGTGTAATCTCCAGTCTTAAAACCAGGGTACTTCAAGGGCCAGATGCCAGGGAGTGGTAGCAGGAGACAGATATCTAGTCTCATGCGCTCTCAGAGGCATTTGGTGGGGCCACTGTGAGATACAGGAAGCTGGACTAGATGGGCCTTTGGCATGATCCAGCATGGCTCTTCTTATCTTTTTATGTAATCTCACTGTAGTCATAAAGCTCACTGGGTTATTTCTAGTTGATCAACATTTCCTTCATTATAAGCTATGTCACTGTGCCATATACAGAGATAATGTTTGTCACTGTAAAGTTTTTGGAGGATCAAATAACATATTTCTTCAAAAAAATCTTTCATTTTTTTTTTACTAAACTACAACATTTTAAATAACTTAGAAGAACTCTGGAGGAAAATACAAATGTGTATATAGCTCAAAGAAACATGACTGAAGTGACTGAACACTGCAACAAACTTCCTGATCATGCAAGTTGTTTGACAGTGGGAGTGACCATCTCAGAAACATTTGTGCTCTTCCCTGTTAAAAGTTTTAAAAGAGACTGGTTAGCTTGACAGATTCCAGGATGTGATTCTTGGAGGCACTTCCAGCTAAAAAAAATATATGATTCGATGGTGAGATGAAACTACTTCAGCCTCAGTTTCTAAAATACAGATGCTTGCTATCTTTTGTATATTTTCCCTTTCCCAACTCAAGCTGTGAATTTAGTGCCACACTTCCATGTTTATCAGAATCATCGGAATACACACTGTTTAAGTGGAGCAGACTGTCTGAGAACTGTAGCCAAAATCCTATTAAGATTTTAAACTACTGTTATGCAAATAGGACACCTTTTGGAAGTAAATTGAGTCAATTTAAGAAGTTAGCATAACATTATACAATACAGTAATACCTCATAGGAAGAATGCCCCTTAAGACGAAAAACAAGTAAGACGAATGTAAATTCTGGGGATAGGAAAAAATTGTAAGTCCATTTTTTCCTTCCCATTTACATTCATCTTATGAGGTAATGGGAAGCACACTTTCCTTCAAAGCCACAGAGGTGGATGGAGATCCATGAGATCCTGCTTTCCCCACCAATTTGCCCTCCACGGGCAATTACACCAATCTTCACCCTCCCCGGGGGGGGGGGGGCTTGGAAAGGAAGCCACGGTGGCCATCTGCTCACTGTGGTGGGTACTTGATTTTCAAAGGGCTTGAGCCCATGGCAGTTCAGCTCCAGACCTTTGAAAATTGCCTGCCCACCTGCCACAGCCACTTACCTCAGCTTCGGGGAAGAAGATGTGGTGGAGATTTCTATCCTGCCTTTCCTTCCCTGTATCATGCACAGATCAGATGCTAGGGAGAAGGAAAAGCAGGATAAAACCACCACCACCTCCTCCTCTTCACCCAAGTCTCGGCGCAGAGACCCGGGTGAAGAGGAGGTGGATGCCCCCCTCAATCACCAGCAACCGAAGGCTGCTCTCCACAACCCCCCAGAGAGCGGATTTTGACAGGTCTGACCTGTCAAAGTCAGCTGTCTGGCAGGGCTGAGGAGAGCAGCCTTCCACTTCCCCTTGACTGAAGAGGGGTTGGAACAGCCTTCCCATAGGAATGCACCAAAAACCTATTAATCTGTTCCCTCTGGAACTGATTAATAGGTTTTCAATGCATTCCTATGGGAATCCGTGCCTCGTGAGATGAGTTTTTCATAGGACGATTTGACTCCTAGAACAAATTAAATTCATCTCACGAGGTTGTACGTTGCATGATGGATCATGCAATTCAGTGTGCAACAGATATTTCCTATACTGATTTCTTGAGGCAATTCACCTACGAAAAATATCACCAACTGAGATGAGGATTTTGGATAGTATCTTTAAGTAGATACATATTTAAGTGATGCTGTGAGCCTTGTGAGATATTAGTCAGATATCACCAAGGCATCATGTATTAAAAAAATTGCCCAACAAACTTAGTGATACAGTAATAACAAAGCTAAGAACATGTGACAAAATGGTACAGACATGTCCTTCCTGGATGGAGTTTATCACATCCCAAATTATATCAAAATAGCAACCTTGCTGATATCTTAGGCCAGTGATGGCAAACCTTTTAGAGACTGAGTGCCCAAACTGTGATTCAAAACCCACTATTTTTTTGCAAAGTGCCAATACAGCAATTTGACTTGAATACAGATGGCTATGAAGGGGCGATGTCAGGTGCCTATAGAAAGGGCTCCGAGTGCCACCTCTGTCTTAGGGTAAGTCATATGAAAGCCGAAGAATATTATTCTTCAGTATTGATATACAGGACCGTATTTGAATTCTGCATTTTTCCCCAATTTACTCTGATTTTTATCACCTGAATTTCCATTAAAAAAGCTTGATTATGTTTTCAGTAAAGTGTTCAACCATTTCAGAAAGGGTTGGTTCTTCCCTATTAGGGCGCCTATACATTGAATGTGAACTCATGGCACATACCAAAGTCAGTTAAAACCAGTTAATTTGTGGAAACTAACTACTATGTTGTCCAGTTGTGTAATATCCTTCCCCACCCCTCTCGATGTCAATCATTTAGCTAGCATTATAGCACAACTACTTACTGGCTAAACTTAGGAACCCTAAACTTGAGTTGGAAATGAATTAGAAATTAGCTGTTCAGTTCTAATTTTTTTCAAACCACTTGGCCAAAAAGAGATCTAAATAAAATAAAATAATTAACTTATTCAAGTTGCCCAGCAGGGTGCCAAATGTGTCAAATCCTCTAGGGAGCACTGTTGAGCTACGTCAGACTGTAGAAGTACATCTAATTTTCCAACAAAAATAATTTGTCCAGAAGATGGGCCTCTGTACAGTCACTGAAAGAATGATCCATGTAACACCAAGGTTTTGTTTCATTTTTAAGATTCTAAAAGAAAAAGAGGATTAGCAAGGAAGAAGGAATATGGAAAATTATGTCTACGTCTCATCAAATTGCTTCTGACTACGAAACCTGAAAGGGGAGGGTCCAAATGTATGAAATATTGAGGTTTGCAATTAGCACTCCTCAGTGACTCTCTATAGCTGAACATAGATATGAACCTATATCTCCCAAGTCCTAGCTGAATACTGCATCTGCCATACCACACCAGCTAAGGAAATTACAGCCTAGTAAGAATGCGAGAAACAGATCAGTGTATACTAGGGATGTTCATTAATTTAAAAAAAAAGAATTCAGAATTCAGATTTGGAACACTTTTTGGATATCCAGAACTCCGTAACAGGAAATTTGAATACTACATAGCCATTGTTTTATACTTTAAAATGATCTTAAAGAATTTCCATGTATTCGCTGACACTTTCCCAGTGATTGTGTCAAACAAATAGTACACACTAACATTCAGCACTGCCTGTGTGTGTGTGTGTGTGTGTGTGTGTGTGTGTGTGTGTGTGTGTGTGTGCGCGCGCGCGCTGTGTCGTTACAGTCGCGACCAACTCTATGTGACTTCAAGTCCATGGAGTGGCTTGCCAGTTCCTACCTACTCCAGGCGCCTACAGCACCTGGTATTCCCTGGTGGTTGCCCATCCAAGTACTAACCAGGGCTGACCCTGCTTAGCTTCCGAAATCAAGCGAGATCGGATGTGCTTAGGGCATTTAGGCAGCCTAGGTATTAGCAAATGACTGTAATGGGTCTATTGACTGAACCCTGAACAGTGGGAATGTCAACAGGAAATGCCAGCAGCATAGGGGAATCAGAGGTGAAGTTTTACATGGGAGTGGGCAAATGCCACGGATAGCACCAGCAGACAGACTTGAGCAGCAGATAGCCTGTGGTAGGTGGGAAATGTGCCAGTGACATGGGGCAAAGCACAGTTGAGCAAGTGAGCACAATCTAGAGAAACTATTGGAAGAAAGAATGAGGCAGGAGTGGAACGCATACTGTAGAATGGCATACCTAATACTGTGAGCAAAGTGTGCTATTCTTTTTACCTAAAGGGAAGCCCAGCAATGGTAGGTTGATCTTAAGGAAAATAATTATTCCAACAGATCCAGGTTCCAGGCAGGAGCAATGTGGGCTGACACAGGCGAGGGTCTATATTGCATTTCCAAAGTTCCAGATGACATAGACAACTTGACCTGTAAAGTTCCTCTCTGCCCAAAATGCAGCCACGCCAATGGGAGTTTCCAGTGCCAAATCATGGAGTGTCTTTTGCTCCTCCAGTACTCTTTCAACTTCCAGTACAATTTACATCCCCTACATCTCATTGTATATTGCTTGCTTAATATAGTAAGATTCAGGATTAGTCGATTCACAGATTAATACATTATAAATTAATTTATTAGGTTTAGGCCCCTTTGGAATGTATCAAACAGGGGAATAAGGTTTGTTAAACATGTTCAATTAATAGATTTTGTCTTTGTGTGTGCATGTATGTTGGTTTGTTTGTGTTTTTTTTGAATGATTTTTGTTCAGCGATAGCAGCATCAGATACTGTTCTCTTCTGGGTCGAGTCTGTAGGCAGCATGAAACATGTGTGGTAGAAGAGGAAGGCTGAAGGGATGCTGCTTGCACCCACTTCAACAGCTTCTGAATGGAGAGGGAGAGGGAGAAGAAAAAGACAGCTGACCATTGGTCTTATGAGCACCATGCCAAACAAAATCTGTTACCCAGCTGCCATGGAGGAGGAGATTAAGAGGACTCAGGTGGGCACTATTTCAGAAGCATGTGACACTGAAATCACTTCAATCAATTCGCATGCTCTCCTCCCACCAGAAATGAAACTAGTAGTGATAAGTAGTTAGGAATATTTACAAGAAACATTTAGACCAAAATTGAGGCTCCCATGGAGTCAATAATCTGGAAACATTTTCAACAGCATGCAACAGATGCTTGCATGGCTGAGTGCAGGCTAGGGATGGGCACAAAATGAAAACATGTTTCATTTCGTTTCATTTCCTTCCCCTGCCTACAGTTTTTTTATTTCATTTCATACAATTTTTTCAAAATGAAAGTGGTTTGTGGGGGAAACTGGAAAGTGGAAGGAAAAACCAGAGCCAATCAGCTGGCAGGCTGGGTTTCGGGGGGAGGGAAAAGTTTTTAAAGCCTGGGGCTTTTTTTAAAAAAAAAAACCTTTTCCCCTACCCCCAAGACCCACCTGCCAGCTGATCAGCGCTGGAGTGGGGGGGGGTTCCCCACCCCAGTGCACCGATCAGCTGGCAGGCGGGGCTTGGGGGAGGAAAAGAATTTTTTTAGAATGCCCGGAGCTTTTTTAAAAAACTTTTTCCTCCCCCAATCAGGTTACAGATGGAACAAAATGGTTCGTTTCAACATCAACAAAACACCATTTCATTTCGTCTATAATGAAATGTTGCTTCCTTGTGTTGTTTTGTTTCATTTGTTACCTAACAACACAACAGACAGCATTTTGTTTTTCATTTTGTGCCCATCCCTAGTGCAGGCACTGTAAGAAGGTGCTGAAATGTGGGCAGGATTTGGGCCACCTTTCCAATAGTTAACTTGTTTCCCTAGCCAAAGAAAAATTACTTGATTTTCAAAAGAAGGTAAAAAGGAGAAATCAGGGAATTCAGTGTGCCCAGCTTCCCTTTGCTTGTGAGCAAAGTCACAACCTCCCCCAACAACCCCCTTACAGACTGCAAATATTTCCATCTAAGAAGCTAAATGTGGACTTTACATTGGCCATTAGACTTTTGGATTTTAGTAAAAGCATTTAATTTTGGAACTACCCGTGAGTACTTGGTGCACTGCCTGATGAAGATGAATTATCAATGAAAGCTTGGCTGTATTTGTTTTTTTTTTTCTTTCTGGTCCAACAAAGCTGTCATCTGTTTCTGAATTCAAATGTTTCAGGGATTTATAAGCAAATATGGCCATTTTTCAATTGGAAAGAACCAGTGTGAAAAAACACATTCTGGTGTCTGTGCTTGCTTCCAGATTATGCTGGTAGAAACAAACATTATTTACATGTTTTGTTCTAATCCCAGCCCCAATCCCTTGGGGGAACTCCAGTCAGAAGACCTTGAGTTTTCTTCCTGCATGGCCTTGGGTGTCAGTGTCCATAAGATTTATTCCTGAAGAAATCACTCCAAGAATAAGAAACAGATTTCATTTTTGTTTCTTCTCCTGGCAAGCAGAAACCTAGTCTTTTTCTTTCTAATCTCTTGGAGTAAATAGTACTCCAAATATTAGGAATTGTTGTTAGAGTTATTTGAAACTATCAAATTTAGATTTGGAACTCTACAAATATGGCATTTTTATTGAATACAGTTAGTCAAGACCTTTATTGCCATAAAACAAAAGCATACAGTACAATAGGCAACAATATTCACATAGATAAGGAGTATGTGCCCAATTAAAATTACATGGTTGCTAAAAATACAGAACAAAACAAGGTATAGCAATACATAAAATAGCATGGTATGTTCATTTAAAGGGTATCTGGCCATCAACCATGAAACTTTGTCCCACCTAGGGATAACTATTTTCATCTTAAGAGAGCAAATGAAAAGATTTTATTGGGAATTGTAACCTGTGTTGCAATATTGATAGATTAATGTATATGACAATCTGCCTAGTGTAGCCTTTGTTCTTGCCTGACAGCAGATTATACAAAATTTCCTCCTCTGACCTACCAGGAAATCTAACAAGAATTGGCTCCAGATATGATGCACAGATATCCCTGTATACGGCACTGGGACTCAAGAGCCCCAGAATTACAGGGACAGAGCCATGTTTCTACTGGTTGGGAACGAAATCTGCCATATAGAACATTAGGTGGAAGTACATTGCATCTTGCTAGGGTGAAGGCATGCCATTCTTGTGGGCTCTCTAAAATGCAAATAGCTGGCTGGCTTATCAATATATAGAGGGAGCAGTAGATAAGGGTGAACATACTTTGCGGACTGCTGCAAAGAGGTATTGCCTTTTGTTGTCCAAAAGCTTTACTTTTAACAGTCTGTATCCCTGGGCAAAGGACAAAGAACCCAAAGGATCAGGGCAAATACACATACAGTAGTTTGAATATTTTGAGAGAACAATTTAAGACCAGGAAGGTAAAAAGGATCAGATAGGATGCCAGCTATGAGGGGGTCTTTATTAGATACAAAACATATTCTCAGCCAGTAGTTGAATTGTCTCAACCATGCTTGTATATTCAGTTTGGTTAATCTGACCTCCAGACACAGAACTGCATAAGGCACACAACGGGGCACAGCAAAAATTTTGTAAAGAAAAGAGGCCTGGAGTCTTTCCACCGAAGAAATGAGAGCATCCAGCTGGACTGACATCCCATGCATCATTGGGAGATGGCCTTAGCTTTAAAGACCCACAGGACAGTTGGAATGTGTGCACTGCCCCATACATGGAAAAAAATGAATAACAGCTTGAATAATTAGCTTTATCACACTGGTGATTATGTGACGATTTCTAGCCCATGAATTACAATAATGGAAATTTAGTCCTAAATACTTGAATTCTTTAACCTGTTGGATTGCTCTCCCATGAAATATCCATGGTTGGGCTCTCTACATCTTACTGAATACCACTATTTTACATTTGCTATAATTAAGGGTCATTTTATTACAGGAGATGTAATTGATGCATTTGCGATTAATCATCTTAGACCTATCTTGGTATCTGAAAGTAATACCATGTCATCTGCATAAAGAATAGGACCTGCCAAGTGGCCCAATCTGGAGCAGTGACTATTTACTTCTGAAAGGAGAGGGGCAAGATCATTGATATACAGGTTAAATAACGTGTGAGCAAGAACACAACCCTGCTTGATTTCCCTGTTAATTGGGACCTCATTGGAGAGGTTGCCATGGCAGGATAGTTGGATACGATAGGTGTTATCCGTATACAGTCTTTAAATTACAGTCTGTAGAATCTCCTATCTAGGTCAGCATCCCTTAGCTTTATCCACAGAAGTTCTCAATATGGCAAGTCAAAAGCAGCTTTTGGATCTAAGAAAGCAGCATACAGATAGATCTTAGTATGTGCCGCGTGCTTGGCTATGAGTTGTGACAGTGCCAGACAGTGGCCCATGGTAGACTTATCCAGCTGAAAACCTGCTTGGGGCCTAATGTATTGATGTCATTTATCCAGGAAGTAAGCTGATTCAAAAGGTGATTAGCATAAGCCTTACCTACTTCCAACAGTAGGCTAACTGATCTGAAATTGTCCAGTGATTTCCTGTCACCTTTTTGAATTCAGGTAGAATTATGGACTGAGCCCAGGTCTTGGGAAACATTCACTTTTAATAGATCTGGTGCAGCAGATTGGGACCAGATGCCTTCCCAGATCTCAATCTGTCTAGCAACTGCTTTATTTTTTGTAATGGAAACAGGAGGCCAGCCAGGTGATCCACTGAACTTGTCCTCATCAAACAGAGGAGAGATCTTACAATTGTTAAAGAAGAGTGATAAAAAATGCTGTTCCTAAGTATAGAAAGGGATTAAGGAGACTGGATAGATTTTTGACTGAAGGAACCCTGGAACCACTTCCCAGAAACATTTTAGTAGCTTTGATTAGCCTATCCCAGCAAGTTGCTGAAAGGTGTTGATAGCTTAATTTAGTGGCCACTACAAGTTGGCACCTGACATTGAAATACCTAGAGGGCAGAATGGAGCAGTTAGATTTCCAAAAGATGCTATAAATTTTATACAACTCTTGTTTCAACTTAAGGCAGGCCATATTGATCCCCTCAGGAATATCCCTAGCTCAGTTAATAGTTGAAGGGTGAAAGACCGTCCAAGGTAGACTATTAGGGTTTCAACAAAGGTCTCATATCTGCTTATATATGCCAGCGGAATATCATCAACAGCATCTGTAAATGGGCTCATGAACTGGTCACTCTGCAGGTAGTCTTCAAACAGAGTTTTGGCAGCAGGATCCCATTTTTTTAACTATGGGAGGTGACACGGAGTAGAAGCCTGGTATTGTTGTATTTGGTTCAGGGAGTTTTGTTTGGGTAGCAAAAGAGCAAACTAAAGGTAGGTGATAACTGATGGCAAAAGTCCCAAACTTAAATTCAAGCACAATGGGGGTAGTAGAGTGGGTATTAAGATGTAACCTATCACACTAACTCCATGAGGTGAAATATAAGTGAACGTTCCATCAAAGTTGAAATCAACCAGACCATTGAGCCATATTAGGCCTCTTGAAATGCAAAAACTAGCAAGTAGTTGTCCTGCATGATTGATTTGTTTGTCCTCGGAAAGTCTCGTCTAGGAGCAATGATCCGGCCAGAGCTCTCCTTCGACTTGGGCATGTAATGTCTTAAGACCTCAGGACGAGACCCCACTCTAGCGTTAAAGTCTCCTGCCACCAAACTCTGTGCTTGAGGGAACCTAATTTCAAGTGCTTGGAACAGGTAGTACCATTGATGTTCTCTATTGGCTTTCTTTGTGGGGGATATACATTTGCTATTATAGATCATGAGTCCTGCTATTCACCTAGGTGATCTGAAGTTTGCAGTAGCTGTCAATCAAGAATACTCGCTCAGAGGGAATGTGCTGTGCGATCAGTGTGGCAAGCCCTCCTGAGGGGCTGGTCCTTAGTCTTATGCTTGGTAGCTGGAAGGGAGAAAGAGTTAAACCCTTCCAAAGTGATATCAGAGATAGACCAAATTTCCTGGAGGGGAATGATCCCTTACTCCAGTAGGAGCCCTCTGATCTCTGGGTCACAGACTTTCCCATGCCATCCTGCTACATTCCAAGAGAGAAGCCTTAAGTGATGGGAGTTATTCTAAGAGAGAGATGTTTGCAGGGTGTCAAACTAACTTGAGTAGAGGAGTCAATAGGTGGAACCACCACTTCACTGGGAGACGTCATTCCTGCCACTGAGGGTGAGTCCAAGGCATTCTGTTCATTCACTGTACAGTGGGAAGGTTCTGGGAGGGAAAGGCCATTAATTATTTTATGTATGTCCACTGATATTATATGAGAAGGAATAATTGGAGAGGGGAGGAAAGAGGTGGATTGAGGGCAATCAGACTGACTGACTGAATACCAAATATTTCTCAATTTGAATGCATATATCTAGTGTACACACAGAAAATGTTCTAAAGAAGATAATTGCCAACCATACAGGTAAGCAAGTTTTTAAAAGAAGAACCAAAAGCCTGTTTCATTTTTATTTTCCAGTCCTTTGAATGCATCAATAAGGATAATGGATTGGCTATTATCTCAGACATAGTAGAATGCATCCCAAAAAGTACATGATTAAAAGCTCCTGGATAAATTTCAGAGTCGAGGGCAAGAGGTCCTCTTATTTATTATTTATTATTATTATATATTTTATTTTTATACTGCCCGTCTTCCCAGGGAACTCCAGGCGGTTAACAATAGGGTTAAAAGAACAATAGAACATAAGGAAATCCAAGAGAGAGAAAATAAAAGAAGAGAAGAAAGGGGAGATAGTACAATAATAAGAGAGAATCATCGACAAGAGGCGTCAAAGGGGGAAAATTAAGCTAAATTAAAGGTTGCCAAATACATAAAGCGAGTTTTAAGTGCTTTTTTGAAGGCGGGCAGGGACCGTGCAAGGCGCAACTCACTCGGGAGATGTTCCCAGAGCGAGGGGCCAACCACAGAGAAGGCACGGTTGTGTGTAAGCAATTTCCATGCCTTCCTGGGCGTGGCCACTCGGAGTGAGAGTGCCTGCAACATTCTAGTGGGTGGGGCCTCAGTTGACCTTTGGGAGATACATTCCAACAGGTATTCAGGTCCCAAGCACTAACCAGGTAAAAAAACAGGAAACAATAAATGGGCAATTTCATCATATAAGTAATCTAAGTAGTCGACCCACATACTAAGTTTTCTATAGGAATCTGATTAGACACTGTGGAAAACCTTTCACTTGATCAATGAGGGCACTTCTTATGAAACTCTTCAGTCCAGATCTGAAATTTCATTCTAGGGAATACAGAAAAAACCCAAGTGCAATGTGGGGCAGTACAGTCCATGCAAAAGACAGACATAGCACTGAATGAAAGCTGTACAATTATTACTGTGTGCCTAAAGCCAAACCCTGTTAATAAAATCAACACCCAGCAAGCCCTGCATACAGTAATATACACAGAAGCATAAGAAGCAAAACAAGTTCAGGAGCCATGTAGCCATCACAAAAATTAAATACAAAAATAGACCAGGTGATACAGTGGTCCCCCGCCCTTTCGTAGTTCACATACTGCAGTCCTGCTATATCACGGGACCGCAGTACCCTGAAAGGGGTTGAGGGAAAGGGGAGCCATCGCACGCAGCTCGCCTGTCCTCCCCTCGGGGGTGTGGGCAAGCGTCACATGATGTTTAAAGGGCTCTCGGCCATGGAGACAAGTGCTTGTCTCCGCAGCCGGGAGCCCTTTCCAAAGATCGCTCACCGCCCACCCGCCCACCCCTGGGGGTTGCAGGCACAAGGATCAGATCCCCCAACACCACCGGCGTGCACTGCTCCAAGGTGGCTCATGGTGGCAGCGGCAGTGGATCGGGTCCCCCAACGCCGCCAGCGCATGCTGCTCCAAGGCGGCTCTGTGCAGTGCAGGCGGGCGGTGGCGGGGACATTAGATCCCCCAACGCCGCTGGCACGCGCTGCTACAAAGCAGCTCTGGGCAGCGCATGGCGGTGGGGGACCGGATCCCCCAATGCCACCGGCACCTGCTGCTATGAGAAGTTTTGAAGCAGCTGGAGCTAGCGCTATGGGGGATCTGATTGCCCCTCGCCTCCCCAGCCCCCCCAACCTGACAAAAGATGGAATTGTCAAGAGTAAGTACTTAGATGTAAAGTTCTTGGCAAGATGAGGGAAAAATGCCAGGTAGTTGCCTGAGGAGGCACAAGACTGCAACTACTAGATAACTTCTTTCCTTTTTATTTGAAACAATTGCCTACACCTAGTGGATTTTTCTAAATTTTCTCTCAGGCCCCAAATTAAATGCATGAGTCTTCAGCACCCCCACCACCCCCAATCTGGCCAGCAAGGGGTTATTGACCTCAATGTGCCAAATAGAGGAAAGGGGTATGAAAGTGTGTACGTGATCTGATGCACACTGTTTGAAGGACTGAGACAGAAAACAATCCACTCCCAATCCAAAGGCAGCTTCATTACATCTCAGCTCCGGACTGCATACAAGCAACTACCTGACACTTGGACTGGTGATTCGGTCAGTGGCAGGAACTGAGGAATGAGACAGAGAAATTTCTTGTCCTGTATAAATAATACACTTATATTCAAAATTACCCAGAGGTTATGGAAGCGGCTGTAGATTCCGTAGACAGATGGTGCCGATAGACAACTCTATTAGTCAAGTTTGGCAGAAAACATATAATGACCAGTCTATGAAATACAACCAAAATGCAATACAACATAAGAGGAATGCATTAAGAACATAGTTTGCTATCTGATATGGGGCATCCCTTAACACATATCTTGTAAATCTGGCTATTGTAATCCATCAGTTAGTTAACTTTTCAGTTTCCTGTATAGACTCTAAAATAAACTTAAAATAAAGGGAGAAAACAACCCCCTAAAAACAGATGTGTTAAACAGGTGAAAAGGAGTTAATCTAATGGTTTTGTCATCAACACTTGTTTGTTTTTTTCTTCTAAGAGCTGACATCACTTAAACTGATTATTATTAAATTACCATTAATTTTTTTGGAAATGCTAAACAATTAGAATTAACGTCCCGCTCTTGAAAGATGTATTATCACAAAAGGGTGTGGTATGCATGATAATCTCCTGGCATAGACAAGTTAGAGAGAAAACAGAAAGTTGCATTTTTAAATCATCCATCGTGTCTAGCCCAGACTTGGTCTAGGAATATGGTTTATGAGTTAAGCTACTATATAGAAAATACTAAAGCTTGAATTTTGAGAAAAACTACAAAAATGATTATATTTCTTTAGAAGTCTTGACATTTAAGACATAATATAGACTGCTATAAAAATCAATACTAAATTGTCCCTTTTGGGGACATGTGATACACCTATTGTGGGGGTTAGGGACCCAACCCGACCCACAATAATTGCAAATCTGTGACATGCAGATGCAGGTTGCATTGGGTATGGGGAGGCTATCTGGGGACCCTTGTACTTACCCTCAGCCTGGCGCTGCCCCAAATGTGCCTGCAAGAGCCTTCCTGGGGCTTCTGGAGGCCCCAAAAGGGCCTCCCTGTGAACTGGAAGTGACTTCTGGATCACTGAAAATCATTCCGGAAGCCTCTGACAGGCCTAGAGAGGCCCTCAGAGGCCTCAGAAATTATTTTCTGCTAACCAGAAGTCACTTCCTGTAAACCAGAAGTCACTTCCAGTTCACAGGGAAACCATTTTGGGGCCTTCAGAAGGCCCAGCAAGGCCCTCATTGGGCCGTTTGGGGCAGCACCAGTCCTGGGGTAAGTACGGGAGGCTCGAAACAGGCCTTCTCCCCTTCCCCCAGGGGGCCTTTTTTCATAACCCCCATCTATCGCAGGGTTAGGGACCCAACCGAACCTGCAATAATTCTAAATCCGCAAAACATAGATGCAAGATGGGTCAGGCTGGGGGTGGGTGGGCGGCAGCGTGTGATATTTAAAATGTCTTTAAGCAAGTGAGCCAAGCGCTTAGCTCCGTTGCTTAAAGACATTTTAAACATTGCAGGCAGCTTCTCCCAATCCCCCCAGGGCGTGGGGGAGTAGCACACAATGATTAAAATGTCTTTAAGCAATGGAGCCAAACCCTCCGGGGCATGGGGGAGAAGTGCACAATGCCTCCATGGAGGCAAGCATTGGGGTCCAGCTGATTGGCGCTGGGGTTGGGGAGAAAAACCTTTATTTCCCCAACCCAGCGCCAATCAGCTGGAGCTCTGAGCTTGGGGAAGGGGGGAGGTTTAAAAAGCCCAGGTTTTTAAAAACCCTTTTCTCTCCCTCAAGCCCTGGGCTCCAGCTGATTGGCACTGGGATGGGGGAGAAAAAGCTTTCAGGGTACCACTGTACTACGTCCCACAATATAGCAGGACTGCAGTATATGAACTGTGAACGGGCGGGAGGCACTGTATAATGAAAATAAATAAATAAAACTTTTTTCCATCTTATTTTGCTATTATATATGGATAAATTACTTTGATTTGTGGTTGGGTAAAACCAAGAAAGTTTCCCTAACCTGCATATTTGAAATAGGAGAATATATATATATTGCTATATATATTCCTTTATATATATATATATATATATATATCCTCTGAGCTTTATATATTATATATATATTTATATATATATAGAAATTTCCCTAACCTGCATATTTGAAATATATATATATATAATTACTGGAGTTACCATATTTTTCCGTGTATGTAGCACTATTTTTTTCTGAAAACAGAGCACTGAAAATTAAGTGGCATCATATACATTGAAGTAAACCTTTCCCGAGAGGTGGATGTGGGATGGAGGAGAACCCAAACTCATCTTGCTCTTTTCCTTCCTTTCCGGCAGTCCTTGTTTACTCTCTGTCTCCTGAAGACTCCTCTGAGCTTTATTTTTGCGAGGACCGGAGCCTTCTTTTAAGTGGAGCAGCACATTAAGATGTGCCTTTCTATGCTGACAAGAAGGGTCCAATCCTGCAAGAACAAAGCAGAGAGGAGGGCAATCAAGTGCTGCAGGAGAGAAAGTGAAACAGCAAGGTCAGTTTGGATTCTCCACCCCCCTACTCATTACTGTTTACCACCCTCTGTTTTGTTTTCTTTTTGGGAGTGATTGATTGCCCTCCTTTCTGCTTTGTTCTTACAGGATCAGACACTTCTTTTCAGCATGGAGAGGTACTTCTTAATGTGCTGCTCCACCCCTAAGCCTTTCCCCACTGAAAAGGAGGCTCCCATCCTGCAACAACAAAGCAGAGAGGAGTCTTCAGAACACAGAAAGGAAAGGAAACAGTGTGAGGTGGAGGAGAACTCAAGGAAAATGTATTATTTTTTATTAATTTGAGGTCTTAAAAGTGGGAGTGTGTGTCTGACATATGGCAGTATCTTATCGATGGAAAAATACAGTAAATTCTCAACATAGGTAAAGCAAAGAACTTAAAATAAGCTGACTTTCTCCTCACTATTCTGCCAGGCCAGATGATTGGGCTTGATTAAGATAAGAAGACCAGGAGGTCCACCCTTTGACAGTGGCCAAGAAATGGTCTCCAGAAGATGTGCCTCTGCCAGGGTGTTTTATACAATAAAATTGTTCTTCTCCCACCTTTCTTCCTCATTGAATCATTTGTTATGCATCTTCCTCAACACATTGTACTAAGGGATTTAACTAGCTTATTGAATGGAGAAGACTCTTTACTGACATTATGAGTGTCTTGTCGATGGTTCTGGAAACTTGAGAAGAATGCTTTTTTTAAAAAAAATTACGCCAATGCTCAGTACCTATTTTTTTAAAAATTGCTGCCTTCTCTGTGTACCTGTTTGCTTGAATAAACTGATAAGACTACCTTGAGTTTCATAACTATCTTTTGATTTTCCATTTGAGCTACAGGCTAAAGTGGTGGGGAAGTGGTGATTCTGAATTGGTGCTCTCCAAAACATCCTGTTAGTATCAGCCATGCTTGGTACTTGAAAAACTGAGGCCATGTTTTCCTTTATTACATCAAATACATATCAAATTAAGTCATCCTTTTCCCTGCTGTTTTTCACTCTTTCTAGTATCATTACATTCCTATTTTTATATTCCTATTATTATATTCTTCTATTATGTGGCCAGAAAAATGGGGGTGGTGGTGGGGATGATAACAGGAAATTAATCATATATTTATGGAAACAGAAAAATCAAACCTGAGCTCTCACTAGAAGCTAAGATGAATCCATTAGCTAAATATCATCTCATTCTTATTATCTCTGTATGCTTTTTTAAAAAATCTGAGAGCACAGTCCTTCAAGTATTACTGCAAGGGCTTTCTGTTCTGTGGAAGAGCAACACAATTCTGATCCTAACCCCAGTTGTTACAAAGTCCAGGCCTATTTATTTCGCAAATCTTAAAATCTATGGTGAAATATCCAAGTGATAAGTTTGAGGACTACATAAAAGTATATTGGAAAGTTTCATCATCATCATCATCATCATCATCATCATCATCATCATCATCATCATCATCATCATCATCATCTCCACATCTATCAATAACATCAGTGGCAGCACAAGGGGTAAAAAATGTATCAGGACATAAAAGCTTTAATTCGAAACATATTAAATCAATACATAATCTTAATTCTTTCAATTAAAATAATCATTTTAATCATTCCTTTTTTTTACAAGGTGGAATCACTAACTATAGAACTTCCTTCTTGTTCTTAGGATTCCAAGTCTTGCATATATTCCTTTTTTCCCTTATACTCCAACATATTTAATATATTCATAATGATAATAAAGTACAGTGGTACCTTGTATAAAGGAATTAATTAATTAATTCCAAATGAAATTATGTTAAACAAATTCCCATAGGAATGCATTGAAACTGGACTAATCCCATTTTTATGTTGTACGGATTTTCCCCATAGGCAATTATGTTAAGCAAATTTCCCCTATCTCCAGAATTTTTTATGTTTTACAGATTTTATGTTATACAAGCTGTTTGTTATACAAGGGTCCACTGTGCTGATGTTTAATCTATGAATAAACCTAATTCAGCAGCTAATGCACTATACTAATTAAAACCAGTACTCTGCCTTTGGAACAACACTATGTACCTTATTTGAAGAACATTTTTTCCATTGCCATGCCATAGGCCACAAAATACAAGGGGAGCCACTGCAAACATTTAAGAAAGGGGCAAAGCATTATTACTGCATAATTAGTACACTGTGTGTGGAAATAAAGCCAGATGTTTATTCCAATGTTGTTGAGTTGGGTTCCCCTTTCCCCTATACGGCCTGCTTGCCATGTTAAGAAGTAAAGAATGATCCTTTGTTCAGACAGTCATGCTAAATAAGAATAGAGAAAGGTTAAGGAACATTCAGGACTATAACTTGTCACAGACTAGGAGATGGGGCCCCTGCCTTTTCCATCACCAGTAGGCAGAAGAGGCAATTCCTGTATCAGCTCCTACTCCTCTTTTTCAAAGACCACAACGTTGAAACAGGGCAGAAAGAAAATTAATTTTTTGCTGAGATAAAAACTAGAGGTATTTCCTGTGTTAAAAGATCTCTCTAATGTGACATGGACTGTTCTACAAGTCTGACATAAATTATCCCAGTACATTCTCACTTCCAGTTTAGTTTACTACACACTGTAAGTTACAGTTGTGTACATTTGTATTTAAGGTCACACATTATGGGAACTTTCATGTTAACACAAGGTTAATTATTAGGAGAGATCAAAAGGCCACAGAATTTAACAGAGTTTTGGTACTTAATTATTTGCCCAAGTGTTAAATGGGTTACGGAGGCTGGGGTGGGGGAATGTTAAATAGGGCCTTATATCCCAATTTTAACTTTTTTCCCACTAATAAGGAGTTACTGTAATTCAGATATAGGACTCCTGTATTTAGCTATTAAGCTGATTATAACTAAGCCAAATGCAGTATTATTTCATAGGATAGAGAATTGCTTATTTGCATGTTTTAAAGCTTTAACATTTGAAATTATACCAGGAATGCACTCTCCTTAAAAAGACAAAAATTATATTTGTGCAATGAGCTTGACCTCAATCTAAACACATGCATGAAAAAGTGTACTCATAGCACATTGCTATTTATGGATCTCTGAATATTTCACACAATTAAAAAAAATCTGCCAACCAGATCTCTCACATAAGGGTGTGGAAAAGATTGCTGGTGCACAGTTTTCTTCCTCCTTTTGTGGTTCTCTACTCCTTCAAGCAGATCATTTGTCACATTTCAGCCATTTCTAACTATACATTGGGAGCCATGCATGAAACCTAAAAATCAATAAGCAGTGCTCTCTGGTACCAGAAATAATATTTGCACTTTTGCATTGTGTATGTGTGGTGGTGAGGGCACAAAAGTATATACCAGGCAACAAATTTCTTATATTATGTAAGATATCCAGCCAGGGGCACATAGGGCTCCAAAATATTTTGAGACTACTTCAATTAAGTCTCCCTGCCTTCTTTTCTGTCTATCCCTTCAAACTTAAAATAACATTTTAAATCACCACCCTGCCCTTAGTTAGGGAGGGGCACTGAGGGGGTCACTGTCCAGACTCCTATAGCTCTTCACTTCCAAACATTTCTGAATGAAAAGTTATCAAACTATTTCTGAATATGCTCCATTGAGAACATATTTATCAACTACTCTGGGTCTTTGATAGTAATTCTCCTATGAAAAGTAGTGGCCAACCAGCTTAATACAGTGGTATCTTGTATGAAGGAATTAATTCATTTCAAATGAAATTCTGTTAAGAAATTTTCCTTTATACAAATTTCCCATAGGAATGCATTGAAAACAGAGTAATCCCTAATAGCAACCATTTTATGTTGTATGGATTCGCCCCATAGGTGACTGTTAAACAAATTTCCCCTATCTCCAGAATTTTTTATGTTGTACAGATTTTATCTTATACAAACCATTTGTTATACGAGGGTCCACTGTACTGTAATGTTAAAATGCTGGCATAGCAAAATTTATTACAAATTCAGAAAATTATATCTTATTTGCATGGGGTAAAGGAGACTGCTTCTTCTATAGTATCTGCATCAAATTAATATTACTTTGATATGGCTTTTCCATCTATTACTCCTCAAGCTGAGGCTGTAGTAGGATTACTTCCTTGTATTTGCAGATCTATTTTTATACAAAACAACTCACAGTGGCTTCCTAAATAAATCCATGAGAGACTGCTGACAAGTGCCCTGCCTAATTCCAACAGCAAGCTTGGTATTCTTATTACAAAAAGGCCTATTATTTGGAGTAGCTGAACCTTGGAATGGAAAAGAAATAAGGAACAATGTAGGAAAGCAGTCTAATGCCACTAGTGTCTCGCACACATGGGGATGAGAAAGCAGAGAATAGCTGACCTTGCAAGAGTAGTTCAATAGGAAAAGGTAACATGAGGCAGAAAGGTCTATTTTTGAATCAACCAAGTTAAAAATAGAAATGTATGCTATACTGCTGGAAAAGAGAAAGCAAGACATACCTGTACATCATAGCGAGCATGTTTGTCATATCATTATGCCAGAAACAAGTAATTCCTTAAAACCATGAAATTTTAATCTACACCCTGACTGCGCTTTGTATACACACATTTTGAAACTGAGGCAAATCATGAAGCGTTCTGTAGCACAGAGCTAAGCAATAATTTGTAAATTCTCTGCAAAGCTTAAGAGATCTCTACACATTCAAATGGCCTGGCAAGTCTCTACATGTCATTCTTTATTGAACTAATCAGCAAGTACAGCTTATCTTGCAGTAGATCTGAAGGCTAAAATAATTTAACACCATAATTTCTTAATGCATGCAATGGACAAGCCTGAAGTGATAAATCTGCCGACTGATTCTGATGGCCACAGTCAAGTCCAGTTTTCCTCCTCCATGGTTTTTCTGCTCTCTTGTTGCTTTTTCAAAACTGGAGGGAGATTTACAGGCACTTCCAATTTCCCCCCTTCTTGCATTTTTGAGAGTCTTGAGGAAATAAAACTGTGTGCAGACCCATCAAACCTATTCCCTCGGTTTAAACAACTCAATCACATTATAACAATACATTTTAGCACTAGTACTCTGAAAGACATCAGTGGGCCTAAGAGAAACTGAGATGAGTTTCATAAAAAATATTCTACTAATTAGTGGAAAGAGTCACAGAGACAAGCAGAATAAATTCACTGACATCAGTGGGACTTGTGTAAGTGGCAAGAAACCCCTTTCGTTCCAATGTATCTATTTTTCATTCGGGCTCCTGTAGGTTGCAGAAATTCAACAGCATATTGTTGGCGCTGCCAATGACATTTTATGTACTGCTATCAAATACACTTTCCTCCTTCCCTCATGCACGTAAAGGCTGCCACTGCTGAGGCCCCCCGTGGTCCTTAACCTGTTTCTCTTCTACGGGGGCTCCAATAAATGCAGACCAGGTTTTAGCACAGAGGCCTCCAGACACAAACATTCTCACTGGTTAACTATAAGATGGTTATAATTATGTAAGCAAGAGGATGACTGAAATTCCAGAGACTACACAGGGATGTTTATATCCTGGTGATGTACCAAGTCAGATGTCAACTTCCTTTATGTAGCTGTAGCCCTGGGGACACTTGACATGCTCCACATGGAACAAATTGCCATTTCTGAACTGGCTCATGGAGGATCAAAAATGAAAAGCAGGAAGTGCTCATTATATCCTTTTCATTTTCCACACAACTGCTATTCATAAAACATTTTTATTTATATACACTTATATAAACATGTTATTTAAAAGCTATATACTTTTATCCTCCAGACAAAGACCATAGTAACAGTACAAAAAAAAAGATTTCTATTTGTGGAAAAAAAATCATTTTATCATTTGCCCATTACAGTAGACATAGAAGTTAGAATTTTAGAATTCCAGACAGAGCTTAAACAATCTCCCCTAAATGCTTCACCAAGAAAAGAGGTGGGGACAGAAAGGCCTGGTGCAATAGACCAATTTCTCCAATAATTCTATACCTCATATAAATACACTGGCTGCCAGTTGCTGCCCAGGCCCAATTCAAAGTGCTAATGCTTATATATAAAGCCCTAAACGGCTTAGGGCCTGGCTACCTAAAGGACCACCTTCTTCCATATGAGCCTGCCCATACTCTAAGATCAGGCCAGGAGGCCCTGCTGAAGGTGCCATCCCTCAAAGAGATAAGGGGGGGGTGGCATGTCGAAGCAGGGCCTTCTCGGTGGTTGCCCCCCAACTCTGGAATGCCCTCCCTACGGAGATCGTCTGGCGCCAACACTTTTGGCTTTTCGGCGCCAGGCAAAGACCTTCCTGTTTGGCCAGCATTTTAACTAGATTAATCAGTTGGACACATGAGCAGCAGAGATGTATAATCTATAATTGGTACTGTATGTTGTTTTAATTGTATTGTATTTTATAGTTTTAATAATTTTATCATTTTATAGTTTTTAATACTTGTTGTATGCCACCTAGAGACCTTTTGGTAGTTGGGCGGCTAAAAATCTTGTTAATAAATGAATAATAAATACCGTATTTATTGGCGTATAACACGCACTTTCCCCCCCTGAAAATAGGGGGCAAATTATGTATGCGTGTTATACGCCGATATAATATGAGGCGACCAGTGTGCTTGGCAAAAACGACTGCCGTCCCATAGCCAGTGCTCGCACACTGCAAGCTGACGGGGCAGGCCAGAGAAACAAGGATCCCACGCATGCCCTAACCCCCCTCCCTAAAGCCTAACTATCTCCCCCCCCCGGGAGCAGGGAGCCCGCCCCCCGGGACCCTAACTAACCCGCCCCCTAAATCTACCCCCCCGGCGCGAGATCCCTAGCCAGACCCGACGGCCCGGATGAACACGGGCCGTCAAAGAAGTCCCGTCCTGGTTGCGCCGCCGCCGCCGCCAAGCTCTCCTACTGCCTGAGCCCTTATCAGGGCTCCGATTGGGGAGCCCAGCTGATCAGCGGCCTGTCAAATAAAGAAAAGACCGGCCAGAGCGCAGCGAGGCCGCAAGCCTCCGCCGCTGCTGCTGCCGGTCACGGGCAGGCCGCCGCCGCCGCCGCCCGCCATGCCAGACAAGGCCCCGATCCTCGGCTGCACGGACGGAGCTGCCAGGTTGCCTCAGGGACTCCGTGGGCGGGAGGTGGGTTAGGGGGAGGGTTAGATAGGGACCCGGGCAGGTGGGCGCCAAAAAATTTTTTTCCCCCTAAAATTTCCCTCTTAAAATGAGGGTGCGTGTTATACGCCTGTGCATGTTATACGCCGATAAATATGGTAAATAATGGATAAGAGAAAGAGAGAGAGAGAGAGGGAGGGAGGGAGGGAGAGAAGAATACAGATATTTGTTCCATAGAACTATCCTACAGATGCCCACACGGCTAGTTATACATAATGAAGCCACTTATACCCAGGCACTATGGAAGACAGGGGAACCTCTTCTGATCTGATCTGTACCATTTTAAGATTGGTTCCAAAGACATTCTAGAAAAAAATGTTGGAAACAGAAGTAACTAATAAAATAAGTAATAAGTTAGAAGCCAATTTATTTTTACCCACCATTTAGAAATGCTCTCTCTTTAAAAATTCATTATATTTTAT
This sequence comes from Phrynocephalus guinanensis, assembly GCA_037367245.1. Lineage (NCBI taxonomy): Eukaryota > Metazoa > Chordata > Lepidosauria > Squamata > Agamidae > Phrynocephalus > Phrynocephalus guinanensis. The sequence goes on from CM074736.1 coordinate 81,172,401, forward strand.
TATATTAAATGTCTAGTAAAAAAAATCATACAGCATGTTTGCTCAGACATATGTACCACTGACTTCAATCATCCTTATTCCCAAGCAAGCACACTATGCAAGTGCAGCCTACTTCAATCAAGAACTTAATTCTTTGCACATATAAAATTAGTAGGATGGGCCTAAGCTTTGCATATACTGTACCTTCTGTAAAGGCCCAAGGAAACTTATAAGAAAACCATATTCTGGACCACTAGAAAGCAGTTTAATTCATTTAAAATACCTCTCCATAGAATTTCCCCAAACTAGCAGAAATAGACCCAGACATGTAACATAGCCCAGTAAACTTTTTTTTAAAGACAGATCAATTATTAGACCTACTGGAGCATAACACTGTTTATATAAGACTAAGTGCAAAGTCCTGACCTCTGAATTTCCCCTATGACCTTAGAAAGAGAGCAGAACAGAGTCACGTCTCTTGCCTCAGCCCGAATGAACTAGATACTTAGAAAACATCTTAATGCACAAAAATGCAGTCATACACAGTATTCTATAGGTGTCCAATAAACCCGGTAATTTTGGTGGTTTATTTGTTTTTTATGATGAGATCTGAAAAATAAGTGCCAAGAAGGCATTCTGACTGAAGGGAAAATAGCACCCTAGGCATGGGAGTGTGTTTGTCACTACCAATCAACTCCAAGCTTCTTATTAAGTAGTGTTTACAGAGGGCAGGAAAGTCAACTCCAAGGAAAACAATGTCCTGCTGATTTTTGTTTAGACCAAATGATATACTACAAGGAGAGGGGTGAGCACTTCAAAGCTAATTGATGAAATTCATGTTTAAAATACATACCAAAAAGTCTGTAAGATTTTTTCAAAGGTTGAAGACACTCACTGATTTCATTTGCAAATTAATTATAGAGTCTACTCAATAAATACTGAGCTCAGCTTGGCACCCAGTCTGATTATCCAGAGCCACTACCTAACTCATCACAGTCATCCATTCCTATCAGAGGCCATATATAACTACCGTGTCACATGAAGGAAACTGAGAAACTGAGACCCTAATAAAGCAAAATCAAACAAAGTGTTCTGGGTGGTTTACAGTTTAATTACAGTATGCAGGCTACACATCCCCCACCCCAGCAAACTGGGTACTCATTTTACTGACCTCAAAAAGACAGAAGGCTGAGTCAACCATGAGCCTGCTACCTGGAATTGTACCCCAGGTTGTGAGCACAGTTTTAGCTGCAATACAGGCATTTAACCACTGTGCAACGAGACTCCCGTACTAAGTACTAAGATATTTGCTGACAGATAAAAGGTAAAGGTAAAGGTTCCCCCCGCACATGTGTGCTAGTTGTGTCCGACTCTAGGGGCAGTGCTCATCTCCGTATTCAAGCCAGAAGAGCCAGTGTTGTGCAAGTCCATGGCCATGTGGCCGGCATGGCTGCAAGGAAACACTGTTTTTACCTTCCCGCTTTTTACGGCAGTACCTATTTATCTACTTGCATTTACAAGCTTTCGAACTGCTAGGTTGGCAGGAGCTGGGGTAAACAGTGGGAGCTCGCTCCACTGCGTGGCACCCGAGATTCGAACCGCCGAGCTGCCGACTTTGCAGTCTACAGTTTCAGTGCCTTAGTCCACTGAGCCACCACGCCCCCTTGCTGACAGATATATAGGAACAAATACCCAATACTTTGATAAATGCAATTTCCTAGATTTTAAATGGGGGCAATCTATATGTAAGGATGCAAATTCATAGTTACTTCTATATGAAACTTCATCTGAAAAACACTTAATCAAGCACTAACATTTGTGCAATTGCTTTCTCAAAAAGTTTACAGAAAAGTACTTGTAGCATACCAATGACTGTTCAGACCACTGATACTGTGGTAAGTCAAAGTATGTTGATATAAGCCTTGGGAGAAAGTAACTACTGACCGATACAGACTGCTAGATAAAGACAGCAACTAGGTGTTTCACTGCTTACCCCCATATTTTACACAGTGATAAAATATGTAATACTTAACATTAGGGATGGGCACCTTATGAAAAATGACACTCTGTTTTGTCATTTTGTAAGCTTACAAAACAAAACAGCAAACAACATATTGTCAAGAAATAAAACGAAACACCATTTTTGATCCAGACATCTTGAGAACATGAAGTTTATTTTTAAAAACTGATTTATTTGTTTTCCTTTCTTCCCGTGCCTCAGCTGTTGTGATAGCTTATCTCTGATCTTGGTCTGCCTGAAGCAAACCAGCCCAGGAGCAGAGGTCTTCCCTTCGCTGGCTGTGTCTGCAAGTTGATTTAAACTGATTGTTTTCCTTTCCTTTTTAAGTAGGACTGTGGGGGTTGCTATTTAAAAATATTTTCTTTCTTTCCCTCACTGCGCTGATCACCTGTTGAGTTTATCTCCCCAATCTTTCCATGGAGCACCTAGCTATTAGGTTTCTAGCTTTTTTACAGAGGGTTCTTTGCTTGAAAGTAAATTTATTGGAAGTTTTGAGGGTCTTTGATTTAGGGCAGTGGGCTCGAAGCATTTCATTTCATTATGAAAATTGTTTTTTAAAAAATCTGTTATTAATGAAATGAAACAAAATGAAACGAAACACTGTATTTTCATTTCATGCCCATCTCTACCTAACATTGATCCCACATTCTGTTTTTCATAGCAACAGAGTGCAGGAGCCCAAAACATTTAAGTGAAAGCTTCATTTACATAAAAAGAGCATCAAATCCAGCAGAGTGAAGACCAAAGTTTCATCAGCCAAAATGCTGCTTTTGTAGCATAAACAAATTTGTATATTTCATTTTATTTCTCCTTGATAATCAAACAGGCCTGCCATGATTCTCAGGGCTACACGCACATTGACACACCTCCAAAAACGTGTTAAGGGGTTCATATTTATTAATGGAGAAGTAACCAAAACATACACTTTTTTTACTTTATGCAATAAGATGTTGGCCACTGTACCCATAGAGATCATGAGGGGTATGTTGAATGGTTCATTATCAAAGAGATCATCTCATGCCTTTAAAAAAGGCATAAGGATACACTTAACATGAAAAATTTGTCTTATTTTTTCAGAAGGAAAATATGAACCTAAAGTGAGAAATGAAATCATACATAATCTGTAGCCAACATATTTTCAAAGCAAAAATAACATTGGAAAACTTTTGATATGCTTTCAGTGGTAAATCAAGAAGAAGCCTTAAAAGTTTACTTCCAGCCACATTCATGAATATTGTCTGACATATTAGTCATCTACTCAAATTGTGTAGTTCTTTGGGGTAGTTTTCTTGAAATACGCTTATTCCATTTCAATATATTAAGGTGTTACAAATTATTTTAAATGTTAATTTTGGTATATTAATGAATATGAATTACAGAGCTGTTGAGAAGATGACAAGTACGACATGAGAATTATATTTTAATGCTATTTTCTATATGATTTTTTTTTAAAAGCATACATTCAAATCCTCCTACAGGATTACTTAGTCTTCACCTTTCTTTCATTACACATATAATGGAGAGAAGAAAACAAGAGTTTCTTTGTTTGTGTATGTTAGCTCTGAGCTATAAAAGTCACTCAGTGGAACTTTACTACATTTTCACCCATTCCCTGCTTGTAACAACATTTCTAGTCTCTAAAACTACATAGTGTACAGGCAGAACAAAATAATCACCTTTGCTCTTGATTCACAGAGTCCGAAGAAGCAGATTCCTTTGTATTAAACAAGAAATACTGCCCATTTATTACTTTGTCCTTTCAAATAAAATCAATTTTGAAAAAGGCAACAACAAAACCTCTAGAAACCAAAAGAATCCATATTACAACAAAAGAATCCATATTACAACACTTCAGTGTAAACACATGATTATGGTTCCTCTCTATGACGCTTTCTCTAGTAAAATACTTTTATTAAAAACACTGTAACTATGTATGCATTTAGCTACAAACACGTAGGTATTAATACAAAGTGAGAAAAATGCCAGTGTGGAGCTCTGCATAAAATGTGGGAACATACAGGACCACAGTTCAAATCACACACAATGGACCTGAGAAATTCCTTATAAGAAGGCCACATAATGTCACCCATTAGTATAATGAAGTTAGTCTTCGTCAGAGGATGGCAAAGGCAGGGCAGGAAATAGAAAAGTAAAAGAAAAAAAGCTGGGGAGGTATATGTAACTGTGATCAATAGTAAAAACACATTTATAAGAAAATTCTGTTACCTACGTATAAGACTGAGTGGAGAAACTCAATTATATCACCTTCTGAATAAATCTATAAACTGTCTCACATCCCCCACCGCCGCTCACCCGGGCTGCTCCAAGAAGTCTTGGAGCTGCCCGGGTGAGCAGTGGCAGAGGATCAGATCCCCCAACACTTGCCCGGGCTGCTCTGAGAAGTCTTGGAGCAGCCCGAGCGAGCGGCGGTGGGGGATCTGATCGCTTCCCGCCTCCCAGGCCCCACCCAACCTGCATCCACATATCACGGATTTTTGATCATCGCGGGTCAAGTGGGCCCCTAACCCCCACAATAGGTGGGGTGTAGTGATCTAAACTGCTTAGGGCCCTCTCTGGGTGGGAGCTCTCTCCAGGTGGTTTACAACTTACTTATGTACAGTAGACCTTCCACCCTCCCAGCAAGCTGGGTTGTCAATTTACCAACACGAGAAAGATGGAAGGCTGAGTCAACCGTAAACCTGTTGAGATTGAACTCAGATTGTAAACAGGATTATGGCTGCAGTACTGCAGTCTAACCGCTGTGCCATGCAGAAATTAAGAAAAGCACTCTCACCAATATCTTGGCCTTCAAATGTAGTTATACATGAGGAAGAACTCATTGAATTCCTTTAGTAGCCATTACGGAGCTTGCAGCACAAGAGGTACATATGAAAGATGGGCACAAAATGGAAAATAGCATTTTGTTTCATTTTGTTTTAGTAGTTTCGTTTGTAATGAATTTTTAAAGCAGTTTGGTTATGAAATGAAAGAAAATGAAATGAAACACTATGCTCCCCTGGGCCCTAAAGGACCAAAATGGCAGGGGAGCTTCCACAAGCTCTTCCCTGTAAGCACCTGAAATTTGGAAATGTTTGGGGTTTAGGGGGATGAGTTATGAAGCTCCAAATGGGTTGCCCCTAGGAGAAAAATCTCTCTACATTTGAATTGGAATTTTGGAAGCCAAGCCTTGGGCGAGCGTAGCACCTCTGCGGCTTGGGTTCTGATTCCAATAGAAATATATTTTCCTTTATAACTCAGCCCCCTGATCCCCAAACTTCTCCAAATTTGGGGGGCTTACGTAAAATTGCTCCCCTACTATTTTCTCTAGGACAAATCATTTTGTACTAGAGGGGAAAATGGTGAAACCAAAATGAAACCAAATGAAACATTTCATTTTTCCTTTCGCGTCCATCTCTAGTACATGTACATCAGGGAGCATAGGAAAGGAAATTAGCTGTTGTCTTCTGCACTGGCAGCAGTTTCTGAAGCAAGCTAAAAGCTATCCTAGTCATATAATCTCAGACTTGCCAACAGATGAACCACTAGCTCTCTTCAGGTGACAAGTGTGCAAGGTCTAGAGCAGGGGTCCTCAACCTAAGGCCCCGGGGCCGGATGCGGCCCCCCAAGGTCCTGAATCCAGCCCCTGGGACCAATTGCACCCCCCCACCTACCCCCAGTTTTGTGAGCAAGCCAGCCTCTGCAGCTGCTTTTGGACTGGGATCCGGCCCCCAGTGGTGTCTGGGTGGTGGTGGACCGGCCCGCTGGTTGAAAACTTTGAGGACACCTGGTCTAGAGGGAAAAGAAAAAAGAGGGGATGGAAGTGTGCATGTTCGCCTTGCCTCCCCTTGCTAAGCAACCAAGAGCCACAAAAATGAATTTCACATCAGATTATTCCAGTACTTTCCACCCTCTGTAAATGTTTGTGCTCCACTAGTAAACAATTAAGGCAAGTAGCTCTCTAACTAATTGCTTGATTTTTTTATATTATTCCATTGTCGGTTTCCACATTTAGTGAACTGCTTCATTTTCTTTTTTACAGAGAAAGGAACATAACCAAACAGACTGTGTCAGCTAGATTTTAACTATGGGGTGGATGCCTGGAAAATTAAATTATTCTTCTTTTTAGCATGGCAGCCTGTTTGTCGAGACTATGTTGCCTGTGGCTAACACAGAAACTAGAAGTGTCTCTGTGGAGCTTGCAAGAAGCGCTTCTCACCTCTCTTCTCTCTCTTCTCCAATGCCTATGCCACACCAGACAGTATATAGTATAATTATAATTATATAGTATAGGTATTTACTATACAAATGGTCCAAATTGCAAAACCAGAGTCATTCTATGGGATACACATGCCAGAATGCAGAACAACCGAAGACACTAAAACAATTGTGCTTGTCATTCTTTTTCCAGCAATACATGTCTTCCCCTCTTCCAACTATGTCCCTTACTTGCAGACAACTCTATTTAAAATTGTTCTTCATTATAGCTTTTGAAAAGAGGGACAGTGTATTACTACTTTAAAGTTGTCTTTTCCAGCAGGATTTAACAAGTATAACACTGAATACTAGTCACAGCACATGTCTGGGTGGAGCAGAGAAACCTCAGAAATGCTGTGTGCTGAGCCAGAAGAGCCCAAGTCCGTGCCAACATTACAGTCATGTGCCCATCAGATGCATTTCTGGAGAACAACAGCACATGCCATGTTCAACTCTCCGTAGAGCTGTCCCGGTCTGATTTTTTTGTTTAACTAGCAGGCATAAGAAAACTATCAGGAATCAGGTGTTGAATGCAAATCAGACAAATCAGTAGTAAACCCTGTGGAAATGTGATGAAATGGATGAATTACAAACGTTGGCGTGGATACAGGGTGGTAAGTGAAACTTCTGGGTGGGAAGTTTTTAAATGTATAGCAATGACTTCTGAAGCCATCTTCTTCTCTGTGCTAAGACTTGCTCTAGGATTGATTTAGATCATACGCATAACAGAAACAAGCCTGCACTCAGGCTATTACACACCTAACAGGGCAACGTATTATTAACACTCTCTGAAATTCTAGAGCTGTAGTATGCTCAACTATGGTGAAGTAATGAAAGTTACATTTTCCTTGAGGAAACAAAAATCTAAAGTCACTATCTGGCAATAGATATGAAGTGATCATATCAGAGAATTCATGTTTACTGGAGAAGACAAAAATGTTGATTATACTGTACTGGTGACAGTAAACGTAGAAGTCCATTCCACATTATCTTACACTGTGATCAATATAAGAATAAACATAGTCACCTTGTACAATTCTGAAAAGAGATTCCATCCCTTTGTAGTTCATTTAATCAACAATGGCCAAAATACTGTTGATTAGCCTATTAAGTTGTTTTATGGTAGGTCACTGAATCAATGGGGATTTAGTGAGTCAGCTCCTCTGCAAGTTCCACTGTTTCAAATGAATCAGATTGCTTCAAATTACAGAGCAATATGTAAGTTAGCATAACAAAACAGGTACATGAACAACGGTCACATTTAATACTGTTATCAGCTTGTGTGTTACAATCTAAATTTACACTGAATATAACAAATGTATATTAGTTGTTTTATAAGTCTATCAACCAACATTTCTAAATATCGTTACCCAGAGTTTATAGGTCCTTTTTATCACTGGCTGAAAGTTTGGTAAAAACTGGAACTATAGTTAACTCACCACTTGACTTTCTTAATGAAGATATGAATTTGTGAACAACTGGGCAGATTTTTTATTTCTACAAAGCCAATGCACACAAGAATTCTGCCCATATTTCCACCTAATAATTGGCACATGAAAACAGTAAGACAGTTGTACATTCCACATCTTTAGCTGATACTTGCTCTACATCATATCAGTTGCTTCATTTCTATATTGGAAATATTTGTTTCCATATTTAGTGAAAAGACAGCTTGTTAAAATTAATGAGCTATACGGATATGTTTCAAAAGAAATTCCAACTGTAAGACTGCACTGTGTAGACCAGGGATGGCGAATCTTTTTGACACCAAGTGCCCAAACTCGGTGATGGAGATGGTGGCAGTGGGGGTGGGGGTGGGGGGTAAAGGCAGCAGGGCAACGGGGGCGGCAGGCTCTGGGTCATTGGCAGCAGGGGCAAGGGCGGCGATGGGGGATGGCGGCGGAGGTGGGCGGAGGCTGGATTGGCAGGGGGCGGGGCGAGGGCGGCAATGGGGTCAGCAGGGGCAGGGGCGAGGGTGGTGTTGGGGTGGCGGCCGTAGGGTCATCCTGGCACACGACATGATCCCTGCCTCCTACTTCCCCCTCCGCAAATTCCTCATGACTGGTCCGGCTGAGGGGGAAGTGGAGGGGGAAGGGAGCCTGTTGTGTGCCAGGTAAAGCAAAGCAAAGTGTTCTGCTTATATACCGCCCCATACCACTACAAGTAGTCTCTGGGCGGTTTACAATTTTGATTACAGTGTGCAGGCTACACAGGTGAAAGCTCTCCGTGTGCCACCTTTGGCACACATGCCATAGATTCGCCATCCCTGGTGTAGACTAAGGACTCCACAGCTACAGCTGTCTAGAAGTAAAAAAGGACACAGACAGATTAGCTACCAGACACTTTTTATGTTTACTCAGAAATCTTACGTTGTGAACAGTTATTTTAAGATTGTTTCACACATCCCATATAGGAATTCACCTATTTAAACCCAAGGTGGACACATGCATATGGCAGCTCCAAGGCCAGCTAGATCTCTAAAAGTTGACCACAGAAACCTGAAGAGAACTCAACAGCATGCATACAGGGTTCTCATGGTGGGGACCTCAGCTAAGGCACAGTACGTTTCCTACTACAAAAAGCAATCTCATCCACTAGCAATTATATGTGAAGAAACACTGGGTATTGACCTCCTTGTTGTACAGTTTAGGATTGTCCATAGTGGTTCAGTGTAAAGAAAAGACTCGTATTTCTTGTCCCATAAGATGCACTGGACCATAGGACGCACCTACTTTTTAGAGGTATGTATGTGTGAAAAAAATATTCACACATACATATTGTAGTCCTGGTCCATCTCCAAACCAGTTTACTCTCTAGCCATGGTGCTCTTGGGAAACCTGGACAGGCATGACTGGGGAGTAAAATGCAAAGACAAGCCGCCGTCCCTGCTCGGGTCTCCATGCCGGAAAGCCTCCAGCCCTTGCAGAGGTCTCCAGACCTGGTGCAGGTCCCAGCCCCAGCTGCAGCCCCAGTGGATGCTTCCTGACCCGACTGTTTTTGAAAAAATTATCTTGCCTGATTGATTTGTTCCATAGAATAGGACAGTGATGGCGAACCTATGGCACGGGTGCCAATGGTGGCACTCGGAGCCCTTTCTGTGGGCACCCGACATCGCCCCTTCATAGCCACCTGTATACAGGTTAAATTACTGTATTGGCACTGCAAAATAAATAGTGGATTTTGAATTGCAGTTTGGGCACTCGGTCTCTAAAAGGTTCGCCATCACTGGAATAGGAGATGGAGAGAAAGCAACCCGAAAGGAGACCAAAGAGATGAAAAACAGGCTAGAAAATAATCACCCACCATGGTGACTATAGAGCTGCAGCAAAAGAGTAATCACCCACCATAATGACCATAGAGATACATCTCTATGGTCATCATGGTGGGTGATTACTCTCTAGCCTGTTTCTTATCTCTATGGTCTCCAATCGGGCTGCTTTCTCTCTGTCTCCTATTATATGGAACAAATCAATCATGCAAGGTAATTTTTTAAAAACAGATGGGTGGGAAGCCTCCACAGGAGTTGCAGCTGGGGCTGGGACCTGCATGGGGGCCGGAGGCCTCCGCAGCAGGCACTCTGGAGGCCCCCAGTGGGGATGCATTTGCCCCATATGATGCACAGACATTGGTGAGTGCATCCTACAGGGACAAAAATACAGTAGCTAAGCATCTCGAATTTGTGAGCAAAGGTTGGCAGGCTGATCAAACAGCAGTCTTCTCAAATCTTAATACATTTGTGTAGACTCCTCCCATATAGAAGCACTGGTAACAGAAAAAAATACCAACAGACCTATAATACCCTTTAATACATAAATATACTGAGTCATAATTGAAGGAAGTATTACTTCTTTTTAAAGAAGACTCATTGAACGTGGAATTCTGGCACAAGTCTTGGATCCAATCCATAATTCTACCCATTTTTAAAAAGGGGGATAGGAAAATGCCAGGCAATTACAGACCAATCATCCTGTTGTCAGTCGTGGGCAAGGTATATGCTAACCACCTCCTGATTCGACTCAACTCATGGATAAATGATAATAACATACTTGGGCCAGAGCAAGCAGGATTTTGCGAGAATAAATCCACAGTGGATCATTGTCTAATATTATCTCATCTTATAGCCAAGCAAACTGCCCACACGAAGAGTCATTTATATGCAGCCTTTTTAGATCTTAAAGCTGCATTTGACTCGGTAGACCGGGAACTTTTATAGGCCAAGTTACGGGCTGCCGGCTTAGACAGAAGACTGTTTTTTTTTAATCCAAAGGTTATATACGGAGAACACCTGCTGCATTTGGTTATCTAGCGATGGTGAGCTCTCCAGTATTGTTCCCATTAACAGAGGAGTTAAACAGGGCTGTGTTCTTGCCCCCACCCTATTTAATTTGTATGTTAATGACCTTGCTCCCCTTTTGTTAGGAGTAAACAGCCACTGTCCAAGATTGGGCCATTTGGCAGTGCCCATTCTCCTCTATGCGGACGACATGGTATTACTATCTAACACCAAGATAGGTTTAAGACGGTTAATCTTAGAAAGTATTAACTATCTCTTTTGCAACAAACTGTCTCTCAATTATAGTAATTCCAAAATAGTCATTTTAGTAAGACCTGGAAACCCCAATCTTGGATTTTTTACAGGAGAGCAATTCAACAAGTCAAACAATTCAAGTACTTAGATTTAATTTTTTTTTTACTGAAACACCTGGGCCAGACATAGGCATATCCCTATCAACTCAGCCAGACTGACCATCCAAGCCATTTACCGGTTCTTTTATGTATGGGGCAATCAACATATCCCCAGTGCCCTGCAGGTCTTTAAACCTAAAGTCATCTCCCAATTGTTATATGGGATTCCAGTTTGGCTGATCCAGTTTTCTTTAAAAAATACTGGCAGTTCCTCATTGTGTACCTTATGCAGCCCTCTGTTTGGAGGCCAGTCTCAGCAGATTGAGCACTCGGGCACAATTAAGATACTTCAAATACTGGCTGAGAATTTGTTTTATTTCATACAAAGACCCCCTGATAGAGAGTATTCTTTCCGACCATTTTTACTCTCCCGGCCTTAAATTCTTTCTCCAAAAAATTATAGTTCTGGGCATTTCACCTGAACAATTGGGGGCACTACCTTTCATGCAGGCTTATAGGCTGTTAAAGGTTAGACTGCTAGATATTGAAAGGCAAGACCTCTTTGCAGCAGCCTCTAAGGCATGTTCTCCCCTCAGTCTTCAACTCCTGCTACCTGTTGGCAAGCCGGCCAGCTACCTACATCTTTTAGAGAAACCGCAAGAACAACGTGCTTTTACTCTAGCAAGATGTAATGTACTCCCTTCCAATGTCTTATACGGGAGATTCGGCTCTCTACCACCAGAGACTCGGTTATGTCCCTGTAATACAGGGACCACTGAGTCTCTGGTGCATATGATCTTATATTGTCCTCTATACAAGGACATCCGTGCTTCCCACTTAGACCCACATCTTGCTAGACTTCCTGGTCGCCAGGATGAGGTCATCTTGCATAACCTTAAACGTTAGGCTTAGACAAAACCCATACTAGGCACATTGCCATATTTATCAACTTGATAATCCAGCGTTGCAGACCATAGTTACTTAATGGGCCTTCTGTTCTACACCTTCAAATATAGTATGCTCACCCTGGATGGTCTGCAGTCGTTTACGGCTGGACAAATACAATGCTCCATGGAAACACCTTTCTGCTCTCATCCTGTTAACAATACTTTTCCATTCCCTCCACCACCCCTTGTTTTTTTTTTTAAGCGATACTGATTTGGGTCCGCACACTCCCACAAATGTGTGCTTTTTTTCTCTATTGTCCATTGTCTATTTTATCTATTTCTTTATATATTTATGCCAATAAAGGTGTCTGACTGACTGGCTTTTAAACACATACTTTGTTTTTTTCAATAAATGATACTTCAATTTTGGAACAAATTAATGTTTCACAAGCGAGTACACAAAAATGAGTACACAACATTTCATTTCATTTACAGGGCAAGATCCTATGCATGTCATTTCAAATGTTAAGTTCCACTGGAGATAAACCAAGAATTGACTTCTTGATAGAACAGCAAGATCAGCAAAACTGAGGGATGGCAATTCTCCCATCCCCACAGAAGCTCCCTGTGTGTTCTCTGCGGAAAGCTCTGAAACTGTTTTAGACATAGATTTCTGACAGCATGAAAGTTCTTCCATAATTGTCAGTGTCATGTTAAGTATAATGACTGAGTACTTCTCAAAGAAAGCTGTACATAAAATTACAGCCATCATGAGTTTTCCTCATGATTCCATTCCATTTGAGCAAGTTCCTGTTTGCATACAGGTTATTGCTGTTCAGAATCTAGAACATTAAATAAATGCATGGAAGTATGATGATAGTTACTAAATATATCTGAAATAATGAACTCTTGATTAATCCTTATACTTTTCATGAGATAAACCTCAACCAAACCCGTCTATGAACAAAGTAACATGTAGTAAAGGCTAAAATGAATTTTCATTTCTGTTCTTTAAAACAAGTACTAAGATTCCTTTGTAAGTATAAATAATATATAGCATACAACTGTGGTGTCGCTGGAAAAACTAATGTGAATGGCACATTAGTTTCCTTTATTTTTCAATGACAAACATAAGAAGAACTAATTCAAAAGTTTTACTGCAAATTCATTGATAGCTTAAACAGCTCAGAACATGTTCCTTTACTTCTTGTATGCAAATTGAACTTTATAAAGAACCAAAACAGTGACAAACAAGAATAAATTACATTTGCAATGATCTCCCTCTTGTTTGCCCCCTTACTGTTCATGTATAACATATTATTCACCATGTAAAGGGGATTACTCCTCACATTGTTTGTGAATAGAGATGGGCACGACTTAGCGGTATTCCCGTTTCCGTTTCCGTTACTCGGTTCTGTTACTCTACGGAAACGGTAACGGGAATTACTCCGCCAGACTTCGAGCTCGAACCGACGAACGAACAATTTTGGTCTGATTTGTCGTGCTCGTTCCTTGCATCGCGCGAAATCCGGTTCCCGGCTGAAAAGCAGGCGGAAAAATGCCTGCCGTGCCTCAGGGCACCTACCAGAGGGGTTGTTTCTGGAGGTCCCCGGCCTCCCCCCTCATCCCCCGTCCTGGGCTGCTCTGGTGGGACTCGCCGCAGGCTCGCAGCCAGCAAAAAGCCCAGTCTCGCCGCCGGCCGCCCGCAATTAAAGCGCAAGCAAGCAGCACGGACGGCACAGGAAAAAACTTAAAATCTCCCCCCACCCATTCCCTGGCCAAAAAAGCAGGCGGAAAAATGCCTGCTTGACTAAGGGCGCAGGGCACCTACCGGAGGGGTGGTTTCTGGAGGGGGGGTCCCGCCTCCCCCCCCCGTCCTGGGCAGCCGGACTCGAGTTGCCATTTCGCCATGCCATGCGGTGCGGGCGGGGGATCCAAACTGGGGCAGCGAACGCAATATTGTTTTTGAAATCGTGGTCCAAAAACACACAAGCACAACAGAAACACGCGAAAATTTATAAACTGCCAGATTTTTCACAGTAGCAGTGGGTTTTTTCTTGCAACAAAATGTCTCTCCTCTCCTCCTCTGTCCTCCATTGATTTTATTTTATTTTATTTTATTTACACCTGCGCAGTGATGGGCTGGCCGAGTGGCCAGCCATGTGGGAGTGGACGACCATGCAAATTTTTGGAGCCATCCCACCAATTGCATGGCCACTTGGCCATGGAGACTTCTGGGATGTGCCAAAAAGCCCCCTAAAACCTGCCCTAGCCCTAGCCCTAACCCTTGACTCCGTACCCATACGTCACAGACTGTCTTCTTAGTGGGTCAGAGAGGCACCCAGAGGTGCAACCCACTAGCCCACCGTAACCTTACCCGTCACTAGCCTAACCCTAGCCATTGCACTAAGCCACCTTAAAGCCAGATCTACTTGCTTGCATTGCACTACACGCAGCAAGTACAATTCCCTTCTGTGTGAGACATGGTGGTGCGGGAGCCTTGTGCAGGGAAGGCATGACGCTATCACTCTCACACTGGTCTCACTGTCTGCACATTATGTTATGCAGTATCCATATGGCTATTGCATAGCATTTTGCAGCAGCAGCAGGTGAGGAGGGGAGACCCCCATGTAGAGGGGTCTCTCTTGGAGCCTGCTTCCCCTTCCTAGTGGCAGGAGGCACCCACGGGTGCCTCCAGGAGCCCACTTTCCCTTTATAGCGGGCCAGAGGAGGCACCCACCCCACAGAGGTGCCTCCAGGAGCCCGCTCCCCCCCAAAACCAGTACTAACGAAAACAAAAAAACGAAAAAACAAACCGACTAATTTTTGCGAATTTTCACGAAAACCGGAAACGACCCGAAACGGGACCGGCCCGACTAACGACAACTCGAAAAAAAAATTTTTTCAAGTCGTGCCCATCTCTATTTGTGAACAGTTTCTTATGAGCTGAATTTTTTTACCTCCTTCAGCCTTTATCAGAAGATACTTTTATAATCTCCCCAAATAATGTGTATTCACAACACTGTAAATAGGGTCACTTCAGAGATTCAACTCCTTTGATGCTTCAATCACACATTTTTGTCTAGGCATCCCACAATGCGCACCTTTTAAATGACATAATAAGAAGGAAATCTGAATGTATCAATTTTATCTTCACTTACTTCCATCATTGCTAAACCACAAGAAGGCTTAAAGTTAACTCAAAAATCTTTGTTTTTCAGGCTGTTTGGCTGTGTTCTGGAAGTTTTTCTTCCTGACGTTTCACCAAACTCTGTGGCTGGAATCTTCATAGGGCAAGGAGCTTAGGGAACAAGGAGATTCTCTCTGTGCTCTGGGTTATAAACCCAAACCTTAGCTATTTACAGTAAAACTACTGCAATAAAAAGAATGCAACATATGATAACAACATGATTACAAATAAGAAACCAAATCCACAGTTCACCTAATGCCCACAAAAAGCCTGTGTGGAGAAAAACAATTTGAATAGAATCCACAAATCAACAATGAAGGAATCTGGATGAATATGCCCCAATATGTTATTTAAAATATGGGTCCTACTACTGACAAGCCCTCTACCTTTACTTACTACATAGCATATGTTTTAGGTACGGCAATCATGTAAGCAGTGGGAATGAATCTGTGTGAATCACATGGATTACTTTTCACAACTTTACACTGACTGTGCAAAAGTATGGATGACTCCTGGACATGGGGTACTTTGTAGTAGGACTTGCACTCCCATCATACACAAAACCCTTAGCAGTTTCAGGCTTTAACACTTGGATAAGGAAAATGAGGCAGCTTGTCAAAGGTACTGCAAACCCTACGTCAAATGCAAAATTGGAACAAGTACAAATTACTGCAAAATGTGACAGAGCAAAACTAATTCAATTTTGTAAGTGCACATGATGCATGCACAAACACATACATAACACAGGAAATCAAGGTGAATGAGCAAGAGGTCCACCCACTGCTGCCACCACAGATGTTAGTTCATGCAAAAAGGCAGCAGCCATCACATTTATGACAATGCATTTCAGTCTTACAAATACATGCAATATCCATGACTAATAATCAACATTATTGCTCATATTGCAGCAAGGAGAAAAATATTTGTGCTTTCTCATTTACTATATATGAGTGAACCAGGTCAAGAGTTACATCCCTATGTATTGGGTCCTTTCCAGGGGAAAGGCAAGGTAAATACTCTCTGATAAAACAAAAGATCATCTGTGATCTATATTACTGTGATTCTTGGATGGAACGTGGGTGCATAAGTGTAAAAGGACTTGACCACCAAGTATCTGTGGATACACAAGTATCCAAAGAGCTCCCCTTCCTTGCATCTGCAGCACTTGTTAATAAGGATAGGCATTTCATTTCGGAACCAGTAGGTTACGAAATGAACCACGTGAGCCCAGGTGGTGCTCAGAACACTCTGATACATGCAGATCCAATTGCTGGCCTAGGCCATCTTGATGTAGAACAGCAATTCATTTTTTCAGATCCCCAGATAGTTCATTACCATGAAGTGCCATCAAGTGACTAGTATGAGAGAGTGAGAGCAATAACACCAACTGTGATAGTGAGAGCAATAACACCTGCTCCCACTTCATACATAAGAACATAAGAAGAGCCATGCTGGATCAGGCCAAAGGCCCATCTAGTCCACCTTCCTGTATCTCACAGCGGCCCCACCAGATGTGTCTGGGAGCGCACGAGACTAGATATCTTCTCCTCATACCACTCCCCTGCATCTGGTTCTTGAACTACCCTGGTTTTAAGCCTGGAGATTACACATCTCCATCATGGTTTGTAACCTGTGATGGACTTTTCCTCCAGGAATCTGTCCAACCCCCTTTTGAACGCATCCAGGCCAGATGCCATCACCACATACTGTGGCAGGGAGTTCCACAGACTAACAACACTCTGGGTGAAACAATATTTCCTTTTGTCTGTTCTTACTCTCCCAGCCCTCAATTTGAGTGTATGTCCCCTAGTTCTGGTATTTTGTGAGAGGGAGAAGAGTGTCTCTCTATCCACTTTACTCATACCCTGCATTACTTTGTACTTCTCAATCATATCCCCCCTCAGGCACCTTTTTTCCAGACTAAAGAGCCCCAAATGTTTTAGCCTTTCCTCATAAGGGAGGTACCCCAGCCCAGTAATAATTTTAGTTGCTCTCTTCTGCGCCTTTTCTAGTTCCACTATGTCTTTTTTGAGATGCGGTGACCAGAATTGTACACAATACTCCAGGTGTGGCCTTACTATCGCTTTGTATAATGGCATCATGATGTTGGATGTTTTATTTTCAATCCCCTTTTTGATAATCGCTAGCATGGAACTGGCCTTCTTCACCGCTGCCACACATTGGGTAGACACCTTCATGGAGCTGTCCACCAACACACCAAGATCTCTTTCCTGATCCGTCACGGATAACTCAGAGCCCATGAGTTGATAGATGAAGTTTGGATCTTTTGCCCCAATATGCATTACTTCACATTTTGCTACATTAAAACCCATTTCCCATTTGGCAGCCCATTTCCCCAGTTTGGAGAGATCCTTCTGGAGCTCTTCACAATGTCCTCTGGTTTTTACCACAAGGTAAAGTTTCGTGTCATCCGCAAACTTGGCCACCTCACTCCTTATCCCTGTCTCCAGGTCATTTATGAACAGATTGAAAAGCAACGGTCCCAAGACAGATCCCTGGGGCACACCGCTTTTCACCTCTCTCCATTGTGAAAATTTCCCGTTGACGCCTACTCTTTGTTTCCTGGATCTCAACCAGTTCTCAATCCATAAGAGGACCTGCCCTCTTTTCCTCTTACTGTGCAATTTTCTCAGAAGCCTTTGGGGAGGGACTTTGTCAAAAGATTTCTGAAAATCCAGATAGACAATATCCACCGCTTCACCCAAATCCTCATGCCTGTTGACCTTTTCAAAGAATTCTAAAAGGTTTGTCAGGCAAGACTTACCCTTACAGAAGCCATGCTGATTTTCTCTCAGCAAGGTTTGTTCTTCTATGTTAGGGGTGTCTAAACTTTTTGTAAGGAGGGCCAGATTTAGTGGCTGAGAATATGGGGGGGGCTGCTCCCTGCCCCTGCCCCCCACTGACCCTTGCAAGCCTCACCCACTGACCCCTTGAATTAAATGCCAGTGCTCCAGGGCCACTGGCAGGGGGTAGATGACATTCACACACACATGTCTGGATCATTTTCTCATCCAGACTAAAAAGGCGGAAAAATAATCATGGTTATTACTGTTTACATTACTGTACTACTATTAGTGTTATTCACAAGCAAATCTTCCCTCACGCTATCCCCGACTGGAGAGGCAAGAAGATGTTTCTATCAGAAGCCATATCCACTTTTGAGCAGGGAGTGTGGCCGAGAGAGAGAGAGAGAGAGAGAGAGAGAGAGAGAGAGAGAGAGAGAGAGAGAGAGAGAGAGAGAGAGAGAGAGAGAGAGAGAGAGAGAGAGAGTCAGCATTGTGTTGCAAAAGAGGGGGGAGGAAGAGAGAGAGAGAGAGAGTCCAGCATCGCGTTGCAAGAGAGAGGAAGAGAGAGAGAGAGAGAGAGAGAGAGAGAGAGAGAGAGAGAGAGAGAGAGAGAGAGAGAGAGAGAGAGAGAGTCCAGCATCACGTTGCAGGAGAGAGGGGAGGAAGAGAGAGAGAGAGAGAAAGAGTCCAGCATCGTGTTGCGATGGAGGGTGGAGGAAGAGAGATAGATAAAAAGAGCAGCATCGCGTTGTAAGAGACAGAGAGACCGCCCAGCATCGCTTTGGGGGGAGAGGGGGGAGCCACTTCTGAGCGGGTTCTGGCATGGGGCTCCCACCACACCTCTTCCCTCCCCAACACAGCCAACAAGTCTGGGTTTTTTTTTTTTTTTTTTTTACCTGAAGTGACTTGTTAGCTATCTCTGCCTTTCGTGCACGGCCACATCCCACCACGTTTGCTGTTTTCCTTGCCGCCCCAGGAGAAGCCATGGTTCCCTAGGGCAGCCCCACATCCACTACAGAGCCGCCGCCACCACCACCACCATCCTCCACCTCTTCTGTCCTCTGGTTTGTAGGGTGTGCATGGAGCCACTGAGGCCCGCAAGGGGTTGGACATTCCCTCAACCAGGCAGCTGCAGATGAAACCAGAGGAGGAAGATCCAATGTTTGGGGAAAGGTGTGACTTTTAAGAAAAAGTATTCCAGTAGCCCGGGCAAGCTGCGGTGGTGGGTCGGATCCACCACCGCTGCTTGCCTGGGCTACTTGCAAGCATGCACGTCTCTGTTGCACTCGCCCACATTGGCTCCAGCAGGTTCAAGGGAAGCATGTGTGGTTGTGCAGGTAGCCCCCTGAAGGGGCGATCTGCGAGACCTTGCACCCACCCACCCCCCAAGCTGTACGGCGATAGCAGCAGCGGAGGCTCACCCGCCCATCCACCACCACCCCCAGCTCCTCAGTTGTAGCAGCAGAGGCTCACCCACCGACCCACCCAAGCTCTTTGGTGGTGGTGGTGGTGGGAATTTTTTTTGAAAAAGCATGGGGAGGGCCAAGGAGGGAGGGGGGAGAGGGAGGGGCGGGCCAGCCATCCACGGGCCAATCAAAATGGTATGGTTGGCCGGATTTGGCCCCCGGGCTGGACTTTAGACATGGCTGTTCTATGTGTTTTAAGATTTTCTCTTGGATGAGGCCTTCCACCATTTTCCCTGGGACAGATGTAATGCTAACCATCCTGTAGTTTCCCAGATTCCCCCTCCTTCCTTTTTTAAAAAAAATGGTGTGACATCCACTATCCTCCAGTCCTCCGGCACCGTGGCCGTTTTAAGAGACAAGTTGCATATTACCATTAAGAGATCCACAATTTCATTTCTCAGTTCCCTAATAACCCTTGGGTGGATGCCATCTGGGCCTGGTGACTTGTTGATCTTTAATTTATCAATTAGTCCTAAAACATCCTCTCTTTTAACCTGTATTTGATTTAATTCTTTAGTCAAGAAGGGTTGTTCGGACAGCAGACTCTGCCCAAGGTCTTCTGTCGTGAAGACAGATGCAAAGAACTCATTTAATTTCTCTGCAATTTCCAAGTCCTCCTTTACCTCCCCTTTACCTCCCACACCATCCAGAGGGCCAACTGGTTTTCTGGCAGGTTTTCTACTTCTAACATATTTAACATATTTAAAGAAGCTTTTATTATTACCCTTTATATTGCTAGCCATGCGTTCCTCAAAGTCTTTCTTTGCCTCCCTTATCATCTTTTTACATTTCTTTTGCCAGAGTTTGTGTTCCTTTTTATTTTCCTCATTTGGGGAGGATTTCCATTTACAGAAGGACCTCTCCTTGTGCTTTAGAGCCTCTCTAACTCCACTTGTTAACCATGCCGGTGTCCTCTTGGACTTAAATGAGCTCTTCTTTCTTTGTGGTACGCACTTGTGCTGGGCCTCTATTACCGTTGTTTTAAACAGGCTCCATGCACTCTGGAGATTGGATTCTTTTTATCTTTCCCTTTCAATTTCTTTCTAACTAGTTTCCTCATCTGAGGGAAGTTTGCCCTTCAGAAATCAAGGGTTTTTGTGTCATATTTGCTTGACACTGTTCCCCCAACATGCATGAAAAAGGAGATTGCAGCATGGTCACTGTTTCCCTGAGACCTTGTGACACTAAGGGAATCATGACAACAAGGATGGAAAATGGCTACTTGGGCCCAATTTGGACATTATCACTTAGAGTTGTCCTCACATTTGTAGCAGTTAAGACATTAATGGCTGTGTGTTGTGTTATTGTGAGACAGCACATTTACAATGTTAAACAAGCTGTATACTCACTGGTTTACATTGTAGCTAAGAGCTTACTAAAATATTTACAAAATGTGAGGGTGTGTGTTCACTTCTGTGATATACTGTATATTTTCAGAAACTATTTTTGTTTTGTATGTGTTCATCTGGATACTGAAGCAGTCCTCTCTTTGTCTGTTACAAAGATTTAGCAAATGTATCTTCTCTATCTTCTAAGACAAAAAAGAAATTCAAAATCCTACAAATTCCTTTACATCAAGAGCTGAAAGAGAAAGAAATGATGTATACCTAAGGCATCTCCCATCTATAAGCTGAGGCAGGGAGGTATAAATGCTGTCACTTGTTTCAGAAACATTTCAAGACATCACCAAGAAATCCTGTATCAAATAAAGTTACTGTACAAATTATTGTAACCTAAATGCATATACTTAGTGTCAGCACACAACCAAGATGAATTCAGCCCTCCTGATACCAAATTTTTTATAGTTCTTCAATAACCCAGTCACCATCAGACACAAGCTGTTTTAAACCTCCAGCCTTAATTGTTGCCAGCTTGTCTAAACATCTGCCAAGGGACTGGCAGCTTAACAGGGCAGCATGTAGATTAACCACTTGCCTGATGGCAAAATCTGAGCATTTTCAGCATAGAAAGCATTTCCCACAAGGGACAGATTCCTCTGGCCTCTTGACACCTGACACTGAAGTGCACTTTGCACCTGGCAATATGAAATAAAATTATGAGTGAATGGCACCTTGCAATGGTGCTACTCTGCTTGTAGCAGCTGCTGACCTTGCTGAGAAGCATGCAAAAGGACAGAGGGAAGAGAAAAGATGTCAGCAATACATTCTGAGTATTTTTCCCATGCTGACTGTGAGCATGGGAAAAATAGGGGAGGAACTGGCCCGGCCCCATTTTGTCATCACATCCTCTATAACTTCAGTGTCATGCCTTCTCATGGGTAGGCTCCATGCATAAGCAAGAACTTAAGACACAAGTGTTTGTGCTGAAGCCACAAAGAATGTGATGACAGAAAGAGCAGAGATACACATGCCCCTCTAAGTGTGTTCAGAGCCTGGACTGAATAACACCAAGATAGGGTTTAGATCTCTAAGCTGTAGAATCAGTGTATTATCCAACTCACTGGGTGTTATCCAAATCAACTCAAAAGAGTACATAAACATAGTGCTAGATACATAAATGAATCCAATTGACACTTTTATGTTTCCATATACCCTCAGTCATATACAGTACTCTTATTTGTATGAAATTAGTTTGCAGCACTCTTGCCTTCAGTGTGTAACTCCTGTTTTGTAGGCAATGATACTCTTTGTAGTGTAAGCCTAAATCTATTTGCAGCTCCTGAACTCACTGAACTCACCCAGGCTTCTGTGTTCATAAACTTTTTAGGGTTTTCTTCTGCTAAGATCTGAAACTTATACAAGAATAACCTCTGATCTATTATTTATATCTGTATCTGTAAAAAGAAGAACTGGAAAATGTATCTGAACCAAGTACAACTACATTCAGATTACTAACCATGTTAGTGTATACAGAATGTATACAGTCTGTGCAGAATAGACTAAAGAAAACGTTAGTCATTTGCCGTCTGTGAACTCCAGTAGCTTACATTCTAAACAAAACATCTTCCCATGCAAAAGGCCTTAAAGATACTTCTACTTGAAAAGAAAATGATTCTTTCTGAAGGTGGAACTAGACAGGGGAATTTGAATCCCAGACACATTTAAAAGACTCTTATCCTCCGTGTGATCTATTTTATCTCATACTTCAGCAATCCTTCTGTTCACATGGAAGTTATTTCTTCTCTCATGAGAAAGATCCAGACCACACTTCAGACAATTTTCAATTTCTCCCCATTTGGACTACTGATGCCTCTCCTGCAACCCCTTGCCTGACTGGAAGAGAACAGCTCACAAAAGGGACAAGAATGGATCCCTCCTAATTAAAACCCACGTGGTGGGTTGCTGGAATACAGAGTGAACCAAACTGCACCAAGGATAAACCAAATGTGGTTGTCTGATTGTCCTCTAGTTGTCTAAGGCAAAGCTGCCCATGTTTGAATGAACATTCAAAACAGTGGCATTTAACATCTCACTAAAAATAAAACAGTAAAAGTAAAACAGAACATTTTTATTATAGGCAGAAGAAAAATTAAGTAAGCAGTACTGTATCTATCTTCTTCATAATATAAGAAATTGTGAACAACTTTACAGAGTTAAAATTTTGGGGCACAGGGGAGTATCAGATAAGAGCACTCTGGAAAATATTTTGCTTTTTCACCTCTAATTTTTACTGTAATTTACACAGAGTAGGCTGCCAATGTTAGGACTACACTAAAGCCAGTGCCTTAAAAGCTCACTGACCAAGACTGGTGAACATGCTTATAAGGCTGCTACATAGAAAAAACTATGAAGAAACCCCAAAAGGGCAAGCACTTCCCTCCTAACTGTATGGGGAAAACAAGACTTATGGCTCGTTGGTGAATTGGTATGCAAAAGGGATGGTTTATTCCTACCAACCTTCCTGAGCATTTCTTAAAGAAAGTTAAAATCATCTCCTGAATGCTGCTCTATTTAATGCTAATATACTATGTTTCTCCAATAAAGTTGTGGTCCCTTTAACACCACTTATTTGTGTCTGCCTCTTTCTGACATCCATTCAGGTTATTTTTGCCACAAAGTGCAGCATCCAGACCAGAATGAAAGAACACAAAAGACACTGCAGGTTAAAACAACCTGAAAAATCAGCAGTAGGTGAACACACCCTGAAACAAACTGGACATGAAATCCTATTCCAGGACACAGAGGTACTGGACAACACTAACAATCACTATGTCAGACTACACAGGGAAGCCAATGAAATCCACAAACATAAGCACATTCAACAAAAACAAGAAAGTCTAAAAATCAACAAAGCCTGGCTTCCAGTACTAAAGACTGCAGAGTGCAAAAAGGTCAAATCTTTATGATTCCCATGTAGCCACAAGCAAAGGTGATTCGCACAATAGAACAACTAACGACACCCATCAACTACATATTAGGATCATTGCTAACCCTGATTGCACTGAAATTTCTTAATCCCTCCATCACAATACAATGACTAACACCTATTATCCTGCATAGGACAAGCTTCCTCTTTCCCACAAATTTAAAAACCCCAGTCTCACTTACTCCATACCCCGGAGCACAGAGATAACTCCTAGTTCCCTGAGATCCTTGACCTCTGAAGGCAGCCACAGAGTCTGGCGAAATGTCAGGAAGAAAAACTTCCAGAAAACGGCCAAACAGCCCAAAAAACTGACAACAACTATCAGATCCTGGCTGTGAAAGCCTTCAAGCATACAAAAAATAGCAAAGTTTGAAAGATACCTATAGTATGCCTACCATCACAGACCATGTACAATTCTTAGACCCCTACACCACTTCCCCAAACTGCAACATGTTGGATGTCATCCACAGACACCAAACTATTTGCATGCAATGAAATCATGTATTCTAAGATGCAAAAGAGAAATAAATATGGAGCATTAGTTTAAAAGGCATTATCCAAGTTAAATAAACCATCATGCTACATGAACTATATAGCATTACACAAATCCTTCTGGCTACATAATTGCTACTAGATTGATAGTCTTTGCAATACTACATTTAGAAATATCAAATTAAACCATTAGATTATGGACTAGTCAACAGTAGTTTGAGCACAACCTGATTTGCAAGGGCCTCTCCAATTTCCAGCAAGGTAAAGGTAAAGGTAAAGTTTATTGTTACAGCATCAAGCCAGACATAAGATAAAATAGAATAGAATAGAATAGAGCAGAATAAGATACAATATAAAAAACATTAGCTAGAAAGTTTAAAAACTGGAAAACATTACAGTGATCAATATATAAAACAAAAAGTTATTTTTAAAAGCCTTTAAGACAACAGATATAACAATATAAAACAAGGTTTAAAAGCTCAGCTATCTATCTGTTGCTGTGACATGCCGCCCAGAATTTTGCCACCAGTTCAGTAGTAGTCCGACTTTGGTCAATTAGCAATTGATTACAATAGTCCGAGTCTGATTGGCCTGCCATATCTTTTAAGAGTGGTGTGATGTATTTTACCCAGGTCTTTTTATGCCTACTGCATCTGAGCATCATATGCTCAATGGATTCTATCTCATTAGAGCCACAAGGGCAGAGTCTCTGTTCCATCGGGACGCTCTTAAATCTGCCTTCCAGCACTGCAGAAGGGAAAGCCTCACACCTGGCCAGAGTAAAGGCTTTCCTAAACTTGTACATCTCCAGCTGTGACAGATAGGCCATGGGGAGTGAGCGATATTTATGTGTATCTAGGACTCTAAAATTGGGGCAACTACTGAGATCTGCCTGTCTCTCCATATCCATTATTCTCTGTTTAAGGACTGATTTTGCTTCATCCCATTGCATGCTCAAGATTGCTTGGGAAGAAAGACCCATAGTTTGCAATTTATTTAGGACTGATTTTAACCACTTAGATTGGAAGTTGTCCACTAAAAGTAGATGGGTTAATCCCTGCGGTTGGAAGTTTATCTTAAGCCAATACTGTAGAGAAGTTAATGTAATTTTAGCTATCATTGATAGCATGCCTGTCTCTAAACGAATGTATGCGTTTGTTACACATCTTGGGACTTCAAGAATTGCTCTAAGGAATTTAGATTGGACCCGCTCTATAGGGTCAAAACTACAAAATGCAGGCCGAATGAAGGTGCCATAGAGCATCTGGCTGACCACCTTTGCCTGAAAGAGTTTTAGGGCTGCTGGGATATAACGGCCCCCTTTAGAGTGGTAGAACCTTAAGATGGCATTTGCTGTTCTTTCACCCTGGTTAGCTGCATATTGGATATGGGCATTTCTAGACCCAGTAGATTGAAAGGCCATACCTAGGTATTTAAAACAGGAAACCTGTTCCAGGGATTGCCCATTAATGATCCAAGACCTTTTCTTTTGTCTTCTTCCAAAGGCCATGATTTTGGTATTTTGGTAGTTTATTTCTAGTTCCTTCATTTTGCAGAAGCTTGCAAATTTCTTAAGGGCTCTCTTGAGGCCAACAGGTGTTCTCGCTAAAAGCACGGTGTCATCTGCATATAGAATAATAGAAATATGTCTTTGCTGTAGCTTTGGAGGGTGAAGACTGGAAGAGCTGAGATGTTCTATGTCATTTATGTAAAAATTGAACAATGAGGGGGCCAGTAAGCAGCCCTGTCTCACTCCTCTATAGGTGTCAATCGGGTCTGTTAAGTTGCCTTTCCTATTTAGCCTAACCTTCAGAATGGACTACAGCAATCGTGGTACCTCTATTCAAAAAAGGACAAAGAGATGACCCTGCAAACTATCGCCCCATTAGTCTTCTAAACATATGCAGCAAATTATATGCTAGACATCTCCAGGACAAATTTGAGACTTGGTTGAATGAGGAAAATAGGATTGCGGTAGAGCAAGTGGGCTTTAGAGAGTGTAGATTGACTCTGGACCATTGTCTTATCATCCAACATCTTATAGAGAAATATGCAGCAAAGGGTCCAACTTCACTATATGCCACATTTGTCGATCTGAAAGGAGCCTTTGACTCTATTTCGAGACAGAAATTATGGGCCAACTTAGAAGCCACCTCAATAGATAAACGGTTACTTCTATTGTTGCGTGTGCTACATAACAATTTCCAGCAAAAAGGGCACATAATGTTTTTAATCCACGAGGTTATGAGCCAACAAAGAATATCCATTTTATACACATATAAAGGCTTTGGTCAAAGATTACTAGCCTGAAGGTCAGATCACACAGGATTTATCTTTTATCTTTAGCAAACTATATGAACCTCATGATGTACAACGAAAATCCCAGGTGCAAATGCAGTCCATTTCACTATACATACAAATGCACACAGTGGAAACTTACTCCTAGTACATTTTGTACAAAGTGGTATTAGCAATGCAAAACAATTTTTAATGAGAAATGAACTTCCAAGGTAGCATTTTCAGAAGTGCTACCTGTTCCTCGTGCAGGTCCCGCCAGGCAGGCAGAACTCAGAAGCCTCAATGCGTGGATGAGGCGATGGTGTCGAGAGGAGGGCTTTAGATTTGTCAGGAACTGGAGAACATTTTGGGACAAGCCAAACCTGTTCAGGAGGGATGGGTTGCACTTGAATCATGATGGGACCAGATTGCTGGCACTCAACCTCAAAAAGGCAGCAGAGCAGCTTTTAAACTGATAACTGGGGGAAAGCCGACAGGAGCTGTGTGGCATCCGGTTCGGAACACCTCATCCTCGGGGAATGAGGTTGGAGAGGGTAGAGAATCACATAGAGATGACATAGCAAGTATTAACACTGGCAGAATAGCGGAATGTGACAGTTCGTCTACTGAAAATAAAAGCTGTGGGGGGAGAAGAACAAGGCAGCAGCTGTTGCGGGACCCACTGTACAAGTGCTTCTACGCCAATGCTCGAAGCCCCCCCGAGCAAAGATGGGAGAACTTGAACATCTGGCAGCTAGGGATAACATTGATATAATAGCCATAACAGAAACCTGGTGGAATGTGGAGAACCAGTGGGACACAGCAATCCCAGGCTATAAACTCTATAGAAGGGATAGAGAGGGGCGGGTTGGAGGAGGAGTGGCCATCTATGTCAAAGAAGGCATAAAATCCAGCAGAATGGAGATTGACAGAGGGTCTGACTCCGCCATAGAATCACTGTGGGTTAAACTACCAGGTCCAAAGAGTGATGTGATAGTTGGAGTATTCTATCGTCCACCAGATCAAAAACTTGAGGGGGACCTTGAAATGAGGAGAGAATTCATGGAGGTGGCTAAGAGGGATAGGATAGTAATCATGGGGGACTTTAATTATCCCCACATTGACTGGGCCAATGCGAGCTCTGGGCAAGAAAGAGAAACTGGGTTTCTCGACTTGCTGAATGACTGTGCCTTAGAGCAACTTGTCACGGAGCCCACCCGAGAACAGGCAACTCTAGATCTAATATTGTGTGATACTCAGGACCTCGTCAGGGATGTGAATGTCACTGAGCCTCTGGGGAACAGTGACCATGCTGCAATTACCTTTGCCATGCATGTCGGAGGAAGAGTGTCAACCAAATCAGACATAAAAACCCTTGATTTTCGAAGGGCAAACTTCCCTCAGATGAGGAAACTAGTTAGAGAGAAACTGAAGGGGAGGGTTAGAAGAATCCAATCTCTTCAGTGTGCATGGAGCCTGTTTAAAACAACAATAATAGAGGCCCAGCACAAGTGCATACCACAAAGAAAGAAGAGCTCATTTAAGTCCAAGAGGACACCGGCATGGTTAACGAGTGGAGTTAGAGAGGCTCTAAAGCACAAGGAGAGGTCCTTCTGTAAATGGAAATCCTCCCCAAATGAGGAAAATAAAAAGGAACACAAACTCTGGCAAAAGAAATGTAAAAAGATGATAAGGGAGGCAAAGAAAGACTTTGAGGAACGCATGGCTAGCAATATAAAGGGTAATAATAAAAGCTTCTTTAAATATGTTAGAAGTAGAAAACCTGCCAGAGAACCAATTGGGCCTCTGGATGGTGAGGGAGGAAAAGGGGAGGTTAAGGAGGACTTGGACATTGCAGAGAAATTGAACGAGTTCTTTGCGTCTGTCTTCACGACAGAGGACCTTGAGCGGATTCCGCTGCCTGAGCCGCCCCTCTTGACTAAAGAATTAAATCAAATACAGGTTAAAAGAGAGGAGGTTTTAGGACTAATTGATAAATTGAGGATTAACAAGTCACCGGGCCCAGATGGCATCCACCCAAGGGTTATTAGGGAACTGAGAAATGAAATTGCAGATCTCTTAACGGTTATATGCAACTTGTCTCTTAAAACGGCCACAGTGCCGGAGGACTGGAGGATAGCAGATGTCACACCAATTTTTTCAAAAGGAAGGAGGGGGGACCCAGGAAACTACAGGCCGGTTAGCCTTACATCTGTCCCAGGGAAGATGGTGGAAGGCCTCATCCAAGAGAAAATCTTAAAACACATAAAAGAACAAACCTTGCTGAGAGAAAATCAGCATGGCTTCTGTAAGGATAAATCTTGTCTTACAAACCTTTTAGAATTTTTTGAAAAGGTCAACAGGCACGTGGATTTGGGTGAACCGGTGGATATAGTCTATCTGGATTTTCAAAAGGCTTTTGACACAGTCCCTCACCAAAGGCTGCTGAGAAAATTGCATAGTCAGGGGATAAGAGGGCAGGTCCTCTTATGGATTGAGAACTGGTTGAGATCCCGGAAACAAAGAGTAGGTGTCAATGGGAAATTTTCACAATGGAGAGAAGTGAAAAGCGGTGTGCCCCAGGGCTCGGTCCTGGGACCGGTGCTTTTCAATCTGTTCATAAATGACCTGGAGACAGGGATAAACAGTGAGGTGGCCAAGTTTGCAGATGACACAAAACTTTTCCATGTGGTAAAAACCAGAGAAGATTGTGAAGAGCTCCAGAAGGATCTCTCCAAACTGGGGGAGTGGGCTGAGAAATGGCAAATGCGTTTTAATGTAACCAAATGTAAAGTAATGCATATTGGGGCAAAAAATCCAAACTTCATCTATCAACTCATGGGCTCTGAGTTATCCGTGACGGATCAGGAAAGAGACCTTGGTGTGTTGGTGGACAGCTCCATGAAGGTGTCTCCCCAATGTGTGGCAGCAGTGAAGAAGGCCAATTCCATGCTAGGGATTATCAAAAAGGGGATTGAAAATAAAACAGCCAACATTATAATGCCGTTATATAAAACAATAGTAAGGCCCCACCTGGAGTATTGTGTACAATTCTGGTCACCGCATCTCAAGAAAGACATAGTGGAACTGGAAAAGGTGCAGAAGAGAGCGACTAAAATGATTACTGGGCTGGGGCACCTCCCTTATGAAGAAAGGCTAAAACAATTGGGCCTCTTTAGTCTGGAAAAAAGGCGCTTGAGGGGGGATATGATTGAGACATACAAAATAATGCAGGGTATGAGTAAAGTGGATAGAGGGAAGCTCTTCTCCCTCTCTCAAAATACCAGAACTAGGGGACATACACTCAAATTGAGTGCTGGGAGAGTAAGAACTGGTCAAAGAAAATATTTTTTCACCCAGCGTGTTGTAAGTCTATGAACTCCCTGCCACAGGATGTGGTGATGGCATCTGGCCTGGATGCCTTCAAAAGGGGATTGGACAGATTCCTAGAGGAAAAGTCCATCACGGGTTACAAACCATGATGGAGATGTGTAATCTCTAGGCTTTAAACCAGGGTACTTCAAGGGCCAGATGCAGGGGAGTGGTATCAGGAGACAGATATCTAGTCTCATGCGCTCCCAAACGCATCTGGTGGGGCCGCTGTGAGATACAGGAAGCTGGACTAGATGGGCCTTTGGCCTGATCCAGCATGGCTCTTCTTATGTTCTTATGTTCTTATGTTCTAACCTTTAAGGCAGACTTACACAATTTGCCTTTCTAATTCATATGATGTCTCTAAAGATTCTCAGTCATCCAGGTGAGGTTATCTGGAAGGTAAATAATGGAAATTGGCCTTCTTTTCTTGTGAGATTGAAACATTTTGCTACTCATCCAAGCAGCTTTGTCAGATGTTTCAATCTCAAAAGAAAAGAAGTCCAGTTGCTATTAATCAACCTCCAGATATTTCACATGATGCCTTTGAAGTTGGGATCAGGGTCAAAATTCTCTTAGATAAGTAAAGATATAGGAACAGGTGCTGGGTTCTCTGCTACCAAGCCCCACTTTTAAGATTTATTGGGTGTGTTGTAAAAAGGACAGCAGGTGTAGGAAGCTTTAAACAAAATGAAACAAATTTTATCTTTGGTGACTGTACCATGAAACACAGGAAGCAAAGCAAATGTACCAATTGACCCAATACTTAAACTATCCAATCCACTGACCAAATATGAAGAATAGGATTCCCAAATTATTTCAGTGAACCAAAGCTTTATACTCCCTGTTATCGGAAAGGCCAAGTTTATTATTCAAATTCTTCTTTCAAAATAATGTCTTGAAAAGAAAACATAGCTATTGGCAGGTTGCCCCCTGATTAAAGGTTTCCTTTTGAGATTCTATAGTGCACAGAAAGTCCCATGCACCTCAAATTTGTAAAATAAAACTTTTAACCAGCAGCTATCTGCTACTGGCCATAACGACATCCTCCTTGTACAGGCAGACCCAACCCAACAAGATTTCAGCTTGAAAATTAAACCAAGATTTGTGTAAGCAAGTGGTCTAATTCATCTCTCTCTGAACTCCCTTCGTAATACAATAAAATACAATAAAACAGTGTTGTTCATCTTGTTAAAAGGGATAAGACATAATGCACACAAATCCAGACCCAGTAGAATTACTTTTGATCTCTGCATGCAGCAACTCTTGGGGGTATGTGAACGCAGAGAAACAAAACACAAAACACAATTAAGACAAAGCAAATACATAAGTACAGTATTTTAAAAGATGTGCTATGAATAATGGAAATAGTAAATTGGGTTTCTTACTGTAACAGTTGCTGCTCAATATAACACACAAAGTTATATTTTTATTTAAATTTAGTATGTCTGGTTCCACTACACCAGTTAAATCATTGCAGTATTAATAAATACAATTCTAGTATACAAGACACACTTGGCAACAGTGTTGAGAATTAATGTTACTTTCAAATAACTCAGTAAGAATCTAGATATATCACACCTACTTTTACTACTGTGGATTGATCTTGTTTTAAATAATAAAAAGTGAAGAAACAAAGCTAAATAGACAGGAGTAAATAAATAATAATGCCATAGATAGACAATGCATGCCTTTATTCAGAACTCTTTATTCAGAAACGCCCCCACTCTGCTCAAGCAGACTTTCATCTAGGTAATTGTGCAGAAGTGTCAAAACCTAATGGTGTTTAAATCTTAACCTATTGGGATCTTAGAAGGAGAACATACTGAATTTACTTCACATCAAAGTAATCAGTCAGTTCCACCTAGTACGCTGAGTTATGAAAAAAACTGAAAAAACTTCTGGAAACCTATGAGCAGAAGAATGCAAACCAGAAGCACCTATAGGACTTCTTGTTTTTATTCTTCATGAGCCGTTCGTCTGAAAAAGTGTGCGTAGATACATGAAGCTTATCAAAAACCAAAACTCGTTAGTCTTAAAGGTCCTAGGAGATGTCTGGTTTCTCTATTACAAAAGATATGTGTGAGATGCCTCAACATTTTGAGACAAAGGATATACCTTCAACCATAACCAGAAACATACAATGTTTCTTCTTCTTTTATTGCATTTCTGTTTGTTTTACTGCCTCATCTCTGATCCCATAATGCACCCCCTTCTCTTTTCTCCATTTTCTCTCCCTGTTGAACACAATAATTGTTTAACGATTCCAACTCTGGCACAATACTTTAGGACAGTTACATAGGTTGGTTTCTAATGAACCACTTGATAATGGCAATAATACAAGCAGCGTATAGTTCAATAGAAAAAAACCTATGTACTGTAAATGATAACACTGAGAATGTTGTTCAACAAGGAGCATGAACTAAAAATAAATTTAACTTGTAACAGTTTGTTTCAATTAGTCTACACTGTAGATTCTATGAGCAAGATTTCAAGAACATGCATGGTCATGATCATATAACCTTCAAAAAATGGGGTGAGTCTTTCTGATTATATTTATGAGGAAATAAAGAGTCAAAAGGTGCCTAGTGTGTTGAGACAGTGACTGAAGAGAAAACAGAACCTGTTTTCCCACCAAAGTCCCCAGTGGAAAGACAAACTGACTCCATGCTGTATATGTGTTAAAAGTTTGAGCATAAGCATGTGGAGCTGGGTGCTGGAACTGAATGAAAACATTAATTAAAAAGGTACACTTACAAATCTAATGTCTTAACTTTTGCCGCATAACTTAGTAAGTCACACTAAGGCAGGCCCAGTAAATCAGTCGAGATTTGGTGAGTCATCTACTCCATAAATTTCATTGCTTCAAATCGGCCTACATTAGTTACTTTAGTGTAGAAAGTCACAACCAAAGTAGACTGATTGAATTAAAAGAAATTACAGAGGAGTTGATACAGCAAATCCCACTGGTTGAATGGGCCTACTCTGATGTAACTTACTATATTAAAAACAGGAGTTCAACCAATGTTCTGTAGAGATGTGTGTGGGTCCCTTGATCCAACTAAGAAGCCAATGTGGGGTTTCAAATATTTTCTGATTCAGTCTGAGGTAAACTGAGAGTCATTCAATTCAATCTGTGCTCCAGATACAAGTTGTTTTGTAAGCTTTCCACTGGAAAACAAAAAAGGCTTTTTGTTTGTTTTTTAAATGACACACATAAAATATACTCTTTCTAAATTTCAGCCACCTAATTTAGTAGTTTGTGTACCACCAAGTTTTTGGAAGGGAGGCTGAAGTGATCTGTGTCCAATCCAATCCAGTCTGTACTCCAGACTCAAATAAATCCACATATTCCTCTTCATTTTACTGCATTTTACCATTCGATTTGTATCTAGAAACATTATAATAGTTGAAACTTTTAAAGAACCCTGTAAGGTAGGACAATATTGGCACACTACATTACAAAGGCTGAGCACATCCTGTGAGATTGTGCCTGGGCTGAAATTTAAACAGGCTAGTTATTAGCTCAGGTTTTGTTGCATTATTATTAGCTAAAGTCCTATCACATTCATTCATAGCAATCCAAGAAGGTCTAAGTAGAGTAGTGAAGTGTAAGAAAAGCCCTTGTACCAGAAACAAGTTCAGCAATTACTGAATAATCTTATTTTTTAAAAATGGCTTGAATCTTCCATGTTTCATTCCAACAAATTAATTTTCCCTCCCCCATCCCATCAGAAATTGGACGAAAACAGGAAGAGACTGTAAAAAAGTTTTACTGGAAGTATTTTTTTTAAAAGCTAATACTAACAGTCAAGGACAATTTGTGTCAGTTTTACAAACAGCAACTGGCAAGACAGCAAGTTATGCTCTGTTGTCTGAGAAGTTACAGACTCTGGCTGAGTGCAATACAATACTTAAATAACAATTCATTAGTTGTACAACTCTAAGATACTGACACAGTGAAATGTTATTATCTTTTCTTTGTTTTCATATTTACCTATTCTCATTATTTCACCCACTTATTCATTCAATAACATATTTTTCTCCATTTATTATGGATTTACAGAATTTAAAATACATCAGATTGCTTATTTGCTACATTATTTAGCTATATTAAGGCCTATGAGTGAAAAGTACACTCTATATATTGCCGCTGAAAACCTATGCAGAGCTAATTTTTATTGGGGGCGGGGACATCATAGTCAAAATACTCCATTTTAAAAAAAATCTCCACTCAGATCTTGCTTTTTTTGTTATTGTTGTTAAAGATCTTGCTTTTTGACAGAAATTCTATGCCTGCTTTCTGGAAGCAAATCTCAGAATCCTGTTGCATAGTTTAGTAAATCACACTATAGTAGTAGGTCTATTGCATCAATGGGAACTTAGCGAGTCAACTCCTCCATAAGTTTCATTGAATCAATGGACCTACTCTAGGATAATTTACTACACTCAGCAATAGAGGTTTGGCCACTGAGCTGAATAGGACTTATTCCTAAGTAGATCTGTACAGGACTGCATTATAAACACCATTTTTACATGAATAATTATAAACTACAGTGTGGTGTAGTAGATAGTGTTGGACTTACAGTCAAAGAATCTGAGTTCAGATCTCAACTCAGACATGAAAACTTGTTGGAGGTATCAAGCCTTACTAGAATCACTCTAAAAGGAAGCAAGCTGATGGCTCATAATGCACACACCATGGAAATACTGTTTATGTGCACACAATATCAAATAGTTCTTGGGGATAAAATACTACCATTGGGTCAAGTCTTCTTCACTTTGATGGGCATGCTACAAGGCAAAATGAAAGAAGCCAGAAGTGAGAAAGTGGAGAAATAATTAACTGTCCGGTCTGTTCTTCAGACAGAATGCTAAGAACACAAAGCAAGGGAACCAAAGGATTAAGCGGGGGGAAATTAGTATCCTGGATGAATAGTAATCTTAGCACATATATAATATAAATACACTTTAAAGTGAGTCAAGTAGTATGAGGGGGAAAACAATGAATTCCATTACACCTCTATGATTCAAAGGCTAATTGTGAAGGGACATCATTATTATTGATTACTACTACTACTACTACTACTACTACTACTACTACTACTACCACCACCACCACCACCACCACCAAATGGATTTGGGAAACAACTCTACCACACTGGTATGATGTTTGTGCCCATGATTAAATAAACTTATCAGCACTAAGAAACCTAGTTCAAATAGTGACTAATGGCCACTAATCCTTCCGTCTGTTGCCCTGCTTCCATTTACCATACTTGTAACTTTACATCTGAGAATAAACTTTAACTGATTCAAGCACATCAAAAATAATAATGCAGAAATGTTTTTGGAAGGACAAGTGGGTGGGTGAAAGAGGCAAGGGAGACAGTTTTCTCCGGTGACGGTGATTTACATCCAACTTTGTGGTAAAGTGCACTCCAAGAAATAATGGAAACTCCTTGAGCTGGTGACATTACTCAGGAACTGAAGAAAAAAAGCAGACAGACGGTTTCAGGTTTAACCCATTCACCTGTCCTACTCCCACAGAGCCAGCTGCCCAAATGAAAAGTAAACCCTGTCTCCTGGGTTATTCCCCCATTCAGCACATGGGACGTAGCTCCTTTTTTCCTCTCCAGACAGTTCTCATGTCACCTCTGATCAAGGGAGTAGGTTTCATGGGATTGTAACACATTTTTGTGGTCAGACTGAACGATATAACATATGTGCCATACTTTAAGACCTAGCTACAAAACCTATGGCTATTTTGTAGGCAATGGTGAGCATGTCACTGTTTACCAATATACCAACTCTCCAGGCCTACTGTAATGAATTGTTCCAAAGTATTTATAGCCCAAGCCTCAAATCCACTTTGTATATTGTCTTCAAGTTGCCAGCTGATGTTGGGCTTGAGCACAGGCTCCAACTTGCTGAAGTAAGCTAAGGAAAGAAAGAACTCCTCTGGATGGATGAAGCAGGGATTATTTAAAAATATTTTAAACCAGTAACTTATCTCCCTAAGGCTATAAATCTATGCTCATTGAACTCCACAGGCACATCTTCCAAGTAAACATACATAATAAAAATGGCCAGGTTACACAAGCTGAACTTTATCATATATGTATGTTAGTAACTCTACAGATAATAACTCTCCCTTTTGTCCCTAAGATCCCTTACTTGAATTTCACTGGCATTCTAACAGAAGCTCATTCCAAGCAAATCTATGTTGTGAACTCAGAACAAAGCATCCATGACTTTAAACTTAAATCTATATAAATATTTCAAATACCAAGGCATTGCCTCCTAAAGGAGGTTTTAGAGAGATTCAATAATTACATATTGTGTAAAAGACACATCTAAGTGCCCATTTCTACCAATTGCTCTGACCTACACACACACACACACACACACACACACACACACACACACACACACACACACACACACACACACACACACAGAGAGCACTTCCAATTCTCCAGAACTGAATCAGGAACACTGCATATATCCCACAGAAAGAAGAAATTGTTTCCCATAGGTTATTTATATGATCTATTCTAATTATACTTCTTGAATACATCAAACAAGTACTAACAGGCCCCTTGAAGCCGACTAGGGTGGCAGGCAGGAGCAGGATGGACATGGGGGTGATGGGGAGGTTAACCTAGAAGATCTACACCAGCCCACATACATATTTATTAGGACGTAGAGCCCCCCAACACACACACCAAGCTGGAGATTTTCCAGCTACACAGACACAGGCTGAAATGCTGATGGTTCCAAAGTGCTGCCCACAGACTTAAGTGGACTGGTCAGCGCAAAGGCACCTGTGGGCTGGTCCTTTGGTACCAAAAGCCTAGTTTTTCCTTCCCGGAAGAGAGAGAGAGAGAGAGAGAGAGAGAGAGAGAGAGAGAGAGAGAGAGAGAGAGAGAGAGAGAGAGAGAGAGAGAGAGAGAGAGAGTGGTGTGTGGGGGGGGTGCCAACTCATGCTGTTTATGCGGGAGGAAATTCAGTTTCACCAAAAGACAGAGCATCATTTCAAGAGGTACAAGGAATTTGCGGGGGAGGCAGTTGTCGAAAAAGTGTAAGGACACAACATTGGCAAAATTTGCTAAGTTCTCTTCAATCGTTCGCTGCTGGCCAGAGGATGGGAGCGCTCCTCAAAACGACGGGCTTTCGGGACGCTTCCATTGTTGCGAAAAGCAGCGCTCAACACATTTTCAGTTCCTTCTCCCCCACCCCAACCCGCCCCCGCCCGGCAGCCAAGCCAGACTACCAGGAATCAGAAACGCATTGTTATACTCAGATCCTGTCCCAAATCCCATGCGGAGAAGGACGGCAGTTCCCCCTGGGAACAACGCCACAATAAAAGCAACGCCGTATAATTTAAAAAAGTAAAGGGATGGGGGTGCGATTACCTGAAGAGAGGCATACTACTAATCCAAAGAGATAGAAGCGGACAAACTCTGCGATCA
Organism: Phrynocephalus guinanensis; assembly: GCA_037367245.1. Classification (NCBI taxonomy): domain Eukaryota; kingdom Metazoa; phylum Chordata; class Lepidosauria; order Squamata; family Agamidae; genus Phrynocephalus; species Phrynocephalus guinanensis. The sequence goes on from CM074736.1 coordinate 81,209,572, forward strand.
TTGTCTCCAGGTGGAGCCTGTCGACGGGCTCATGCCAAAAGGGAGGGCTGGTGGAAGAGGGGGGGGGGGCTTCTTCCCCAAAAGCCTCCAACGCTCAATTTGTAAATCCACAAGGGAAGCTTAAGAGAAGCAGCGGCGTCCTAAATCCTCCCGAAGTTGAATAGGCGAGAAGAGCCCGGGCTCTCCGCAAAGAGTCTCTTTTGTCAGAAAAGAGCCGCGGGGAGGAAGAGGAGGAGGAGGAGGAGGAGGAGAGTGGGGGAGCTCAACACCCCCCAAAAGCTTCGCTTCCTTCTTGCCCCGGGTGATCTCAGAGGGAGCTCCTGGGCCACCCCGCGGGATCCTCGGACAGCCCGCGGGAGACACAAAAGGCCCCGCGCTTGCTTGCCTTGGCTTCAAAAGGGAGCCAAGGGGGGGGAGGCAGGTCTCACCAACGCACCCCCGCCCGCCCTCCTCCTCCTCCTCCTTTCTTCCTTTCCTGAAGTGCCGAACGTGTTGCTCGGGCGGCTGCTTCCTGCGAGGCACTCAGGCGGAGGGGCCGGCGGAGAGCTCGCGGGCAGCGGCGGCGCCGGGCGAGCGCACGGCGGCGGCAAGAAGTGGCTGTGCCAAGGCAGCGCGAGGAGCGGCGGCGGCGGCGGCGCGGCGTCCCATCACGGGCGGCGAAGAGCCGCGAAGGCGAAGCAGCGCAGCTCCCCGGGAACAAGAGCGGGGCGGCTCGTCCCAGCCACCAGCATCTCCTCCTTCCTCCAGCGGGGCCCTTCTGCCGCGAAGGCGAAGCCGCCCTCCTCCAATTCCCCCCTGCTCCAACACCGAGGAGGGACACAAAAGGGAGCCAGGGACCCACGGACGGTGCGCGAGGGCGCAAAACTTCCAAGGGCCGCCGCCCCTTCCTCCTCCTCCTCCTCGCCGCCAGCCCCTGGTGGAGGAAGAGCGTCGTTGCGCGCCGCCACGCGGAGGGGCTGGAAAGGCGACTCTCGCCTGAAGTTTCTGGCGTCCAGCTGGGGCCAGCGGGAGAGAGCGCGCTCTGCTTTTTTTCGCCTTGCTCCTGCTGCTGCTGCAGGACTGGTGCCGCCTCAGGACACCTTAAAGGAGCGGCACCAGGTCTCCCAAGGCTCGGGAAAGGGGAGGGAACCCCACAGGGAATCCTCCTGTCTCCGCCGTTGTAATCACTTCTCTCCCATGACGGTTTCGCCTTCCTTTCTTTATGCGCAGCTTTGCCCGGTGCCGAAGGGTGAGGTCTCTTTTGTAACTGGACAACAAAGGGCGATGCGCTTTAGGGAAGCAGAAGCCATGAAACAAACCGTTGTGGGTTCTTTAGGTTTTCTTGAAATCATTTGCTTCTCCGGTCTGGAAACATGGAACTCCCCAGCGTAGGACTTCAAAAACATCCGCCTGGGTAACGCCGGTAACCCTTTCGCTTCTATCAGGTTGAAATCAGATTCCAATGTAAACGGAGCAAACAGGGCAGACAAAGGCAGAAGCAAACGTCACGTGTAAATAATTTTTTAGTTATTGTTAGCAGGAATGAAAGTTCCCAGTCCCCCTCAAAAGGGGGGGGGGATTTTCTTAAATAATGAGATCAGAAACAAGTTCAACTTATAGAGATTCCAGTATAAAGCATAACATCTTGCCTTTAACATCTTCAGAGCCTCAACTAAACCACCTGGCATTTATTTTCATCTTGTCAATAACTTTACATCTAAGAACTAACTTTTGGCAATTCCATCTTTTGCCATGCTTGAACTTTTGGTACAGCTCTGAGGAAGAGGGTGTTGTCCTCGAAATATTAGCAACTTTTTGTTATTTTACTAGTAGCCTAAATGTATCACCTAGTCTGGTCCTGCATTTAAAAAGTGCAATGACCCTCTGTAACTGGGTAGAGGTTCGCCGATGGATGTCTCATGGATTTCTCAGCAATCTTTAGAGTCTGCATGGTGCCAAGTATTGCAAAAGTAAAGCTGCAAAGGAGAGCAAGTGGATTATTCAAGATGGGCCAATTTAAGGATAACCACCCCCTCCTTTTCTGTCACAGCTCTATTGGTGGTTTCTCATCTTTTGTACATGTTTTCCCACCTTCTGAAAGACTGAAATGCTTTTCTCAAGTTTTGATTGTAATCAGCCTGAACTTTAGCCAAAAAGACTGTGGGATATACTTTTGCTGTAGAAATGTACTCTTCAAAAGCAAACTAAAACAAACTATGAAATCAAGTCCATATACCAGGCTGGAATATGTCCCTCGTCCTTGGTCAAATTGAGGGGGCGGGCCCTCCAGAACTTGTTGGACTTCAACTCCCAGGATTCTACTGCTGGCTTTGATGCCGAAGCTTACAGAAACTCCACAACGTCTAAAGCAGGCATGTCCAAACTTCGGCCGTCCGGATGTTTTGGACCACAACTCCCAGAAGTCTAAGCTTAGATTGCCAATGGCAAAGGACTGTGGGAGTTGCGGTCCAAAACATCTGGAGGGCCAAAGTTTGGTCATGCCTGGTCTAAAGGGCCACACTTTGCCCATACACCAATATTATTCATTAGAATCAAACAATTGTTGCTTGCTTCCATCAGGATTTGATTTTATATGGATCCAATGTATTCATCATTTCTATTGATTGTGAAGGAAAAAATCTGCTTCTGGTGAATAACACACATTTAATCATTTCACCACTCATATTGGTTTTGAATGAGTAAAGACTAGCCCAGCTGTTAAGAACAGATGGGGGCCTGTGGAGGGAACAGAGGGGCAGCCTATTGTCCCCAAAAGTGATGACTTCAAAGAGGTTAGCTCTCCAGAAAAGACGACTAGTACCTCCCCACGAGATAATCTTTCCGCAGAGCCAGCGGCATCACATCAAGGGGTGGAGATTGTGGGAGGGGGGGGGAAGGCGACTATACTTATGTTTGGGATCTGTAGCTCCCTATCAACTCTACTCAGCCATAGCCAATGGCAAGGAATACTGAAACTTGCAGTCCATACCATATGGAAGGCTGCAATTATTATTTTTGTTAATCTTCCCAGAAGGGAACTCTGGGTGGCTTACAATAAAAACAGGTAAAAGAAGCAAGCACAAAAGAAAAGAAAAGGGAACAAGATGGCAGGCATTACCCAAACAGAATAACGTGGGCAAAGGGAAAAAAAACTAAATAGAAAGGTCGCCAAACGCCTCCCTGAAGAGATGAGTCTTCAGGGTCTTTTTAAAGGCAGGCAGGGACTCTGTCAGGCGTAGCTCACTGGGTAGGGGGTTCCATAGCATGGGGCCCACCACAGAGAAGGCGCGGTCACGTGTACGTGATTTCCACGCCTCTCTGGGTGTGGCCACCCTCAGTGAGTGCGCCTGCGCCAATCTCATGGGTTTGGTCCCAGTTGATCTTTGAGAGATACGCTCTGCCAGATCCTCTGGTCCCAGGCCGTGGAGGGTTTTGAAAGTCAAAACCAGGACCTTGAACCTAATCCGGAGGACAACGGGGAGCCAGTGCAAGCGAGCCAGAACTGGGGTGATGTGCTCAAATCTGTGAGCACCCACCACCAGCCTGGCCGCTGCATTCTGCACCCGTTGTAACCTCTGGACCAGGGTCAAGGGCAACCCCACGTAGAGGGCATTGCAGTAGTCAATCATCGAGATCACTAGGGCCTGCACTACTGTCCTCAGGGAAGACTCATCAAGGTACTAGCGGATCTGGGCAATCCTGCAGAGATGGATAAAAGCGGCCCTGGAAGCAGCCATCACCTGGGCTTCCAGGGAGAGGGCTGAGTCCAGGACTACGCCCAGATTCCTGGCCCTGTCCGTAGACTGGAGGGAAACACCCCCCGGTTTAGGGAGGGGGCCGTTGTACCCAGACGAGGGCGCCCCGAAGAACAGAACCTCCGTCTTCTCCGGATTCAGCTTGAGCCGGTTATCTCTGGTCCATTCCAGAACTGCCTCCAGGCACAGATCAAGGGAGCGAACTGCCTCCACTGCAGAAGATGAAAAGGAGAGATAGAGCTGCATGTCATCAGCGTACTGATGACGGCGAACTCCAAATCTCCTGATGAAATCCGCCAGCGGCCTCATATAATCATTGAACAGCATGGGTGAGATTGCCGACCCCTGGGGCACCCCACAAGGGAGAGTCCAAGGAGCCGACAATTCATCACCCAGCTGAACCCGCTGAGTCCGGCCGCCAAGGAAGGAACAGAGCCAGGACAAAGCCTGAATCCCAATTCCTGCCGCAGCCAGCCGGACCAGCAGGTTACCGTGGTCGACGGTATCAAAGGCAGATGACAGATCAAGGAGAACCAACAGGGAGGAACACCCCCTGTCGGCCTCCCTGAGGAGGTCATCCTGATTTTCACCTCTGATTCACCTCTGTTTACCTCTGATTTTTAGAGGAATACAGTTGAAAAGCTAAGGCTTAGCTACTCTCCAACATATTACTACTCCTGCAACTTGTTGCTCTGTTACAAGAAAAGTTTGTAGCTACAGTGCAAAAATAGCTGCTCATTACTGCTATCCAATGGACAGTAGCTGACTAGCAAGACATGAGTCCCTCATCAGTGGGTGAATTAACTTTAATACAGTTTAATTAGCTAATATTTCCACAGGTGTAAATAGCTGCTACTTTGGGTTTGGCTCATATGTGAGCTGATTATGTTTCTGAACAGTTATAAAATAAGTTTGTATTGTGTTTTATTGTTTCAAAAACCAGTTACAAGAGCATTTAGCATCCCGTCTCATTTTATTCCCTGCTAAGGCTGCCTGAGAAAATTGTATTTCTCAAATACCCTTTTTTAGACCTTAGAAGTATAATTAGCTGAGGTTAATCAATTGTTATGGTTGTAATTCATAACTAAGATTTATTTTTACATTTATTTAGTAGATTTATATACCACCCATTTAGCTACAGTGGCTGGACAGTTTACAACAATAACAATAAAACAAATGTAATAAAAACAATTAAGACAATAAAAAATAAGCAACTGCTAAAACAGGCAGTGGTAGAAAAGATTAGTGCATGATGTGTGCCGCTGGGAACTATGTCCTGAATTCAGGGAAAGCCTGCTTGAATAGGTACATTTTTAACATTTGCTTACATGTTCCCAGCGAAGGGGACAGGGATATTTTGGAAGGCAGAGAGTTCTCAAGACATGTGCTGGAGAAGAAAAACATTGAACACAATAGGATTTGTTTCCAGAGGGGAGGGGCTATTGGCGAGATGGCCCACTTCTATGTTTTCTCTTTCTGGGTCTCTCTAGAGCCCTCAGCTACTCTGCCTGGAAGGAATAGGTAACATGGGGAGTTCTGGAGGGAAGGAGACACTGGCAGGTACCAAGGTCCTAATCCATTAGGGCTTTGTATGTCTTTATCAGCACATTGAATTCAATACAGAAGTGAACCAGTAGCCACTGTAAGGTGGCCAGACTAGGGAAAATATGTTGGTGTCTTCTCACCCCAGTTAATAGTCTGGCCACTGTGTTCTGGAACAGCTGAAGCTTCTACATCAGACTAATATGCAGCCCTGTGTAGAGACCACTGCAATAGTCTAATCTGAAGGTTACCAATGCATGAACCAGCATAGTGAGGGCTCAAGTGTCCAGGTACGGACACTGCTGGGCAGTCCACCATAGATGGAGGTGGAACAAGTGGACCACAAATGCTATCTGATATTCTGTAGACAGAGCTGGATCAAAAAGGATGTCCAAGCTCTGAATGACAGCCTTAGCAGGGAGATTCACTCCCCCAAATGAGATGTTTTCTAAGCTGCAGACACTGGGAGCTTTACACTCAGGACCTCAATATTGTCTGTATTCAATCTCAGTCTTTTGCACCCATCCAGTCCAGCAATGCCCCCAGTAAGTGGTCAAGGGACAGAATAGCATCAAATGCAGATGGTGAGAAGGAGAGATAGAGATGGGTTTCACCAGTGTACTGATGACATGAAGCTCCAAAACTCATGATGACACCTCCCAGTGGCCCCAAATAGATGTTAAATAACATTGGTGAGATAATTGAGCCATGAGGAAAACCACCATTGAGAACCCACGAGGTAGAAGTCATATCACCAAGTTCTTCTGGAGGTTGAGTCATGGCTACTGGACTTCTTTTTGAGAGATAGAAATGTTTCGCTGTTCATCCAAACAGCTTCATCGGTCTGAAGCGGATTCAGACCGATGAAGCTGTTTGGATGAACAGCGAAACATTCCTATCTCTCAAAAAGAAGTCCAGTAGCCATGACTCAACTTCCAGATAAACTCACCTGGATGACTGAGAATCTTCACAGACATATCACCAAGTTGTAATTTCTGAGGATGGTCCTCCAGGAGGGACTGGAACCATGCCAAAGCAAGGTCACTGATCCCTAACTCAGAGAGCCTCCCCAGGAGGATACCATGGTTGACAGTATCAGAGTCCAATGAGAGATCAGGAGGACCAACAGAGATACCTTATTCCCATCAGTATCCCTCAGGAAGTCATATTACCTGGCAACCAAGGCTGCCTCCATGCCATGGTGAAGCCTGAACCCAGACTGGAATGGATCAAGTTAATTGTGCTCATCTAAAAGTTACATTACATGTGCACATAAGGAGAAGAGGTTTCACTTATGTTGTAGTTATACAGTCATGTATAACATAAGTAATGTAATAATATAATGTAAGTAAAACCTTGTTTTCATTCATTTTGGAAACATGCCTGTAATGCAAAGCACTTGTATCTCATGGCAAATTTCCCCATAAAAATAATGGAAACCCAGATGATTCAATCTACAGCCCCAAAATATTCATATAAAATGATTACAATACTGTAATATAATACAAAATAGTAAAGAAAATAAAAAATAAAGAAAAATAAAACAATGTATTAACAAAACCTTGTATTTAATGTAACTGGCAATAAAGGAGTACAGGAGAGGGCCTATATCTGTAGGCAGCCTGACCTAGAATGAAGCAAAGCATTCCTCAGCTTACTCCTCTACGGAAAAGCAATGGACTGTCCATAGGTGCTTTGAAGTTACAAAAAATACACTAGTGCCAGTTGTGGGCACCTTCCAGAGTTCTGAAAAATCACTGATTTCTGTCAAACACTGATGCCTGACACAGAGCATGGGATATGATCACTCACAATCCCACAGGGAAAGAGAGAGAATAACTATTGGCTCAGTTGTGATTATGTGACATACTACAGCGCTCGTATTGCAAGGCATTGCTAGTTTATCAAGTTAAAATTTAGAACAAAAGTTTGCTCGTCTTGCAGAACACTCTTAGAACAAGGTACATGCAATCCAAGGTTACTGTACTTTAATTGGAATCTAGTGAGTCCTCTGTAGCTTCCATTGATTCAAATAGTTTTACTATAGCTGCAACTTACTGTGTTAAAATAAGTCGCAACAAGACTTGAATCAATGGATTTTGTGAAGAAGTTGATGCACTACATAATTTGCATAATGTCACTGGATGTACAAATGGAATACCACATTACTATGTTGGTAGAAGTTTCCAATCTTGGAAGGATATTCGCCTGAGTATTCAGAACTTTCCAGAAGCAGAGTTTATAAAACAGTGTTTTGCATAAATTGGAATACCAATTGTGTTATGCTTTATATAGTCAAATTGTGACGCTTTAATATAATATGATTCACAATTTGTGAATATGAATTTCACACTTCAGTCAGATGATATAATATGGTGGCATGTGGCGAATCTTTCTCACAGTGCCTCTGTGGCATCCATTTAATGTAAGCTGGAAATCACGTAACTAGCGAGGACAGTTTAACAAAGGCATATTGTACTAAATCAATGCTCAGATACTATGTTTCACTTCTCATCAGGTTCCCAGGCTAATTTCACACATGCGCAGTAGTTTGCATTCCTGCTCATGCTCAGTGTGTTAAGATTTAGACAAGAAGTAACTTTATTTAGGCATTACGTAGATGTGTAAGTTTCTAATTGGTTAAGAAATTACTGCAAAGTCATATGGGATTTGTAGTCATGTGGTTTTCAATAAAACAGCCTTGCTGGGGTGCGGCAAGGGGGAATAGAGAATCAAGGGAGAATCAAGGGTGAATCAAGGGAGAATCAAGGAGAAATCGGGAATCGAGAATCAAGGAGAATCAGGGGAGAATAAAGGGGAATCAAGAATAAAGGAGAGAAGAAGAAGCTGCTCCATTTTGCACCAAGAAGAACACTTGTCGGAGTCTTTATTTTTCCAACCCATTGGGGGGGGGGGCTTGCTGGCTAAGCTTTCCTGCTGGGTTCCCACATCTACTCTCAAGCCTTAAACGTTAAGGCTTCCCTGGGTTTAATTCCTACATTTGGCAAGCAACTTTCCAAGCCTCACAGATTGGGGCTTCCCACGGGAGTAATTCCCACATATTGGCGAGCCAAGCCAGGAGTCGAACTACCATCGCTCACCATCCTCATCCGGGCAAAAGGATCCCAAGCGCGCTCAAATCACCATCGAAGACGTACCTTCGATCCCATTGGTGAGTGATCCCATACTTTAAGACTACCGATACTGTTTCAACATGGGCGGGAATGCTGTTTCCTCCCCGCAACAAAAAAGTTCTGCCAGGAACTGCATTATCTGCTCACTAAGAATAGCTACGAAACTCCTCTAAAGGAGGTGGAAGATCTTGCCAAAGAAATTGCTGAAATATGTCCTTGGTTCCCACTAGCTGGCATGTTAGATCTTCAAAAATGGGACAAAATTGGCTACTGCATTCGGAATCATCCCAAAGTTAATTTTAAGGTCCGGCACATGTGGTTTCAGGTCCGTGCGTGCCTTCAAGGACCCACTCCAGACAATCCTTTATTGGCAATAAAGTCTCTGCCATCACCATTGCCTATCATCCTGCCTCCCAAACCAGCATCTTGGCTAATTGAGGCTCCTAAAGCACCACTACCAGCGTGCCCAGCCCTTGAATTTCCAAGCCAGCTGCCAGATTCACTGCCTGAGCCCTCTCCAGCCTTATCCGTTGCAAATGATGGAAAATTGCTCAGTGCTGGCTTTGTTGACGCTGTTCCAGCAGCAGCCTTGGCCATCGAGCCTGTGCATCTTGCTTCTCCAGTCCTGCAAGCTACTGCCCCTGCTCACGCTGAAAAAAATGCCCCAATTCCCTCTGAAGCACTGAAAGAGGGTGAGGACGCTTATGCAAAGGACACTGCACTCTCCAGTGTGGCTGCCAAAACTGACTCTAATGTTGCTGGGCTTGCTGCCATTCGTCAGGGTGCCAAGGAGTTGGTTGCTGAATTTGTGTCTCACTTGATTGTGGCGTTTGAAGAGCAGGTGGGAACTACGGAAGTGTGGATAATCTTTCCCAGGATGCTTTGTATAAGCATCATTAAACAATTGGCCTTTGAGAACTCTAATGCTGGCTGCAAGCTAGCTGTTGCTACTTTCTCCGGCAGTTCAACTATCTCGCTGGCTGATATTCTGTGTGCGTGCCGATTTGTGAGTACTGACTCTGATAAGGCAGATGACGGTGGTGGCGGTGGAATGAAAGGGGTTAAGGAGATGTGGAACAGTAATCATGACGAGGAGGAGAAATCCAGGCTTAAACAAGGCCCCTGTTCCACGGGTGAAGCTGCTTCTATGCACCCCCCCATGGGAAAAGCTCTGCTTTCCTTCGTTCCGAAAAGGCGTCTCAACTGATACAGTCGCCATGCCGTGCCTCGATTCCCTTCATTGTTTCCACCCACTGAACGTTGTGGTGGCCTGATTACTGCGTTACATGGATGAAGTTTGTGGAACAGTTCCAGAGATGAACGGTTCTATCCTTACCAGCTGTGAACTGTGAATTAGCCCTGAAAACACACTTTGTTCTGAAAAGGCACTTTTTTCTAAAACATTCCATTCCTTTGCTGCCGGAAAATCAGCCTCAGAGTGAAACTGCCATGGATCTCTACCTTGTTGCAAAGGAAACATTGAATCAGCGTTCAGAAGGTCAACTGAGACTGCTTGTCTTGCCATCCAACACAACAGAACACTTTCACACCCCTCTTCCCTGCCTTCAGCTAAACAGCCATCCTGCCATCCTGCCTTCACCTTTATGTCTCTGTCAATGACTGTGGACGATAGGCTGTTTATAACAATTGCCTCTGTTTAATTTCCTTTTTCACAGGTCATCTTAACAAATTTTTCCTTTGCAGCTTTTTCTGGGAAGGATCAGAGAAAGTTTGCATTCAACTTTCTATGGTTTAACAAATTTCTTTCCTTTACAGCTTTTCCGGGAAAGATGCCAAGGTTTCTGATAAGGGGATTCACACTGTTCTTGCTGGCAATCGCTGCCTAGCTATCTATGTACTGTTAATTGTTCTTTGTTTCAAACGTTCTACAGAAATGCTGCGCTTTTGGCTTATTCTAAGACACACACACTAATTTGTTTTCTCATGAGATTTTCAAGACCTTTTTGCATCCTTTGGAACTTAAAAACGGGGAAAGGCATGCCTATTTGCTTATGGTAGATTTTAGTACTGTAGTTTTCAAAGTGTTTGTGTTTTTTTTGCTTTAAAATTGGCTGCTTGTTTTCCATAAGCAGGTTTCATTCTTCCATTGAGTTGCATTTTAGGACTGAACAACAGCTCCGTCCTAAAGGCCTACAGACTACTGTCTGGCTTCAACTGGCAAAAAAATCAGTAATGCACTAAGTTTTGTCTTTCTACCAGCTATGCTGCTGGGAATTTACTTTGCTATCAGCCTCATAATATCACAAATTTGTTGCTGGAGATTTGTTTTCAGCATGTTTTACTCATAATATCACAGACTATTCTGGTCTCAATGAACAAATGAACAGTGAAGAGACCTTAGTGAATGGCTCCAGCTGGAGTCCAACCACCAAGTGACTTCCTAAATCTGCTTTTACTTTTTCACAACACTAGTACCACACAACTGAATTGTCTTGTTATTATTTTTGCATATGTGTTGCTTCAACTACATTCCAGCTATCAGATTCTGTTTGCTGTTTCACAATGGTTTAGAAATATAGTGCTAGTTTCAGGGATTACCTATCTTTTGGGGTTTTAGAGCATTTTTGAAAGCTAACAGCTAATTATGGGTAACTGAACACTTCCAAGGCTCATACTGAAATTAGATTACTTTAGATAACAGAGATGACATTGGTTTTATACTGCTGCAATTGCATAAAGGCTATGCTTAGTATTGTGGAATGCATTATTATCATAAGTTGCTGCCTTTAATGTATATTTACTATATCTCAGTTTTTTTGCTATTGCTAATTGCTACTTCTGGTTTCACGCAAAGACAAGTGTACTGCCACCTTCAGGTTGAAACTGGCTACAGCACAGTCTGAAGGTTGAAAATATAGTTATATTCTCACTTATTCCAATACTATTGTGTTATCGTAGTTAGTTGATTACTACGAACTCAGTGTTCCTATTCTTCAAAAAATTTAAAAACAAAAAGAGTGAAATGTGGCGAATCTTTCTCTCAGTGCCTCTGTGGCATCCATTTAATGTAAGCTGGAAATCACGTAACTAGCGAGGACAGTTTAACAAAGGCATATTGTACTAAATCAATGCTCAGATACTATGTTTCACTTCTCATCAGGTTCCCAGGCTAATTTCACACATGCGCAGTAGTTTGCATTCCTGCTCATGCTCAGTGTGTTAAGATTTAGACAAAGAAGTAACTTTATTTAGGCATTACGTAGATGTGTAAGTTTCTAATTGGTTAAGAAATTACTGCAAAGTCATATGGGATTTGTAGTCATGTGGTTTTCAATAAAACAGCCTTGCTGGAGTGCGGCAAGGGGGAATAGAGAATCAAGGGAGAATCAAGGGTGAATCAAGGGAGAATCAAGGAGAAATCGGGAATCGAGAATCAAGGAGAATCAGGGGAGAATAAAGGGGAATCAAGAATAAAGGAGAGAAGAAGAAGCTGCTCCATTTTGCACCAAGAAGAACACTTGTTGGAGTCTTTATTTTTCCAACCCATTGGGGGGGGCTTGCTGGCTAAGCTTTCCTGCTGGGTTCCCACATCTACTCTCAAGCCTTAAACGTTAAGGCTTCCCTGGGTTTAATTCCTACATTTGGCAAGCAACTTTCCAAGCCTCACAGATTGGGGCTTCCCACGGGAGTAATTCCCACAGTGGCAAAGCCCAAGCCTCCTCATGGTGCCACCGGAAACTCCCTGTCCAAAACAGGATGAGCTGAACTTGGACCAAATAGGTGGATGATCTATCCAAACTCACATCAAACAATGGATCTGTCAGCAGAACCCACCACCAAGTGGGACGAACACTAGGAAAAAGAATAAGTCAGATGATACAAGAATACAAGATCACCTGTATTGACTAGTAGACCATTTTTAATGAGGCACTTGCTACCTTTTTGATCCTGGTGACTGTGACCACTTTAGCCCTGTTCAGGCACTTTGATTATGCAGAGCACAGCTGCATGAAGAAACAGGATAGTAGCCCTGGCCGCCTCCATTGTAGTTTCACAGTGGGTGACACTTTGAGGAGAAGGTTTCTCCTTATCTATAAATGACTGAGAATGCTGGCAAATCCTTTATTCTCTATTGACTCAGATAGCCTGTGTAGGGTTTTACACTTCTCTGGATTCAGCAGAAAACTCACATGAATAAATACAATGGCATGGATTACAATGTATTCTATTTATAATACTTACCTCCAGAAATTAGACATATTGGTCACTGAATCTTTCTTTTCAGTAGAAAAACAGCCTGTCACTTGGTATGTTTGATAGATAGTTATTGTTCATATTGAAGAAATTAAAAGCTTCATTTTGAATAACATCCTTTCAAATACACAGGCTCTAGTCTTAAAAGCTCATACCTTGCTTCAGAATCTCAGTGGGATGTACTAAAAGGAGGCATGAAGTAGGGGTTACTTTTCAAGTAAATTTATATTGACTTGTACTGTAAGCTAAATCAACTAAAGGTGCATTGAATGCAGTGTGAAAACTTAGTCCCCATTAAGGACACACTTCTAACCAGCCAAAATGATTTACCCCTTGATGATGAATAATTCATGAGGAGTGTCTATATTGATTGGTTGGTTATCAACCAATAGGAAAGTCTGGGGGAGTAGCCTGAGAGGATTTAAGGCTCAGCCCAGCACTGAACAGGGACAGATATGGACTGACACTGCCTGAGAGAAGGTCAGATAGAAACCTATACTCACTGAGAAAAGATAGATAGGGTCTGTTTGTGAGATTTATACTTACTAGAGAGAGAAGAGCTAGGATTTAGAGCTTCTGTGAGGAAAACTAACCAATGAGTGTTTGAAAACTTAAGAACTGGGTGTGCAAGTGATCAATGTAGTCTTTAACATAACTTTAGTGTGATTGAGCTATATTCTTCCTTTTGTTTGTACCTAGACACATTTCCCTTATGAGTTTGATTCTACTTTGTAATTAATAAACTTCTTTATTTAATTTAAAATAAGTCTGGAGGCATTAATTTACTAGAGAAGCTGGTTGGTGGCAGCGAAAGAGAAAAATTAGAAGCGGTGCTTGTCAATAGCTTGTGAAAGGGCCGGGGGCAAAGCACAGTAATGCTACACCCATTAAGGACACACTTCTAATCAGCCAAGATGATTGAGGGCTGGATGATCTGACACTGAGACATCTGAAGCTTGGCTGAATCCAAATCACTCCCAGCCTTAGAGCTATCCTGAGTCTAGCTTAACTTTGTGTCCTTATGAAGACTGCGAGTCTGGGCTGAGATATGTTTGAATCTTGATTAACTTGATCCTTCCTCTCAACTTCCCCTTTTGACTATTCAGCTGTCTGGTCTCAGCATTGCATCAACAGATCCAGTTTTGCAAGTAGATCTTTGAACAGCCAGATGGAGGAGGTATTGCAGGCCCCATTTTGTGCAGCACAAAATATTTCTATCCATTCCAACCCAACTATAGCCAACATACCTTTGAGTTTTGATTGCATTACCTCTTGTCCTGTTGTTTTCAATGGGAAGTAAACATTTTGTTTGGATTCATCCCAGCCTCTTACATTTATAAAATTCCAGTTGCAGTAAAATCTACCTTAATTTTTAATTAGATATATAATTAACCATGAAGATGTAACATTTACCACACAAGAAGCAGATGAGTCAAATTAAAAAAAAAACATTTAGAACAGTTCGTGCACCCAGACACACATACTTGGTTTCTGAGTCACTTAGAAGCAGTCATTATAACATTACTAGAACTGTTATACACCACAGATTACACATCATGACCTCCTGATTCTTTCATCACTCCTTTCAGCTAATTACTAGATTCCATGGCAATATTTTACAGCTTTAGAAGACCAGTTCTTTGAAGGGCTGGTCCAGACAGTGATTTCCCACGCCTAAGATTCAGCACTCCCATGTCTAAGAACAGCTAAATGTTACTATGAAAAATAGGCACAGTTCCTTATCAGACAACCTCACAATAGAGAAATGGCATATTGGACTATACCTTTGTACCAATACACATACAACTGCTATGCATATTTTATCCTAATGCAGAATTTTAATTTTGCAAATAGAAAACTATTTACTGTGGTACCTTGTTTAAATGAATTAATTTGTTCCAAATGAAATTCTGTTAAGTAAATTTTCATTTGTACAAATTTCCCATAGGAATCCATTGAAAATGGATTAATCATCACAACCATTTTTCTGTTGTACGGATTCACCCCATAGGCAATTCTGTTAAGCCATTTCCCCCTATCTCCAGAATTGTTTCCCTTTAAGCAGATTTTCTGTTAAACAACCGCTTGTTATACGAGGGTCCACTGTAGTTGTTTCTTTGATCCAATGCTGCCTTGTGTACTAATTGGATCCACTGGTTCCTGAAGTATATTTAAACTTGATTCTAATAACAAAACATACTTCTGGGTGAGGGATTCTGGGAGCTGTGTTCCAAAAAGTAATTTTTCATGAGTGCTGAAAATCCAGTACCATATGGAAGAATCACAAGCTGAATCTCTAATCTTTAAAGAAGAAAAAGGTTGTCAAGTCAGAAGTGACATAGCAACCCTAGTAGAGGACATAGTAAGATATTTAAGGAATGGTTTTGCCACCTCCATTTTCCCATTGAGTTTTCATGGCCAAGTGGTAATTTAAACCCTGGTTTCTAGAATCCTAGTTTATCACTACTACACTACATTGGATACTTTAAAAGCTCAGGTTAAATTCCACATTAGTGCTTCCTCACCCCACAGTGATTCTACTTTCAGTGGTTCATACATTCAGGAATGATCAGCAGTCGTCTACAGGAATGTTGTTTGTTAAAATGCGACTCTGATGACTTATGTCCCTGATAATTGATGGGGCCTCAAACTGCCAGGAGGAGTTGGTCCGCGTGGTCTGAGACCTCACCAATCGTGGTCCGCCTGGGCCTCCTCTTAGTGATTTCACTAGTGAGTCTTTTGCAGCCTTTTAAAAGTCTAAAATAAAGGCCATCCATGCTGATCTGGACTCTGGTTGCACTGATCTGTCCCCTAGCATGGCCGGCGCTGCACCTCCTCAGTCTCCTCGTTTTGTTGAGTTTGGGTCTATGACTCAAGCTGATGCCTCCAGGGCATTGGTCTGCTGTAGTCCGGTGACTTCCCCTTCCAATCCTTGCCCATCCTGGCTTACTAAAATCGCCGGAGGGAGCATGCCAGAGTGGGCCACTACCATCGGCACTGCCTCCTTCAGGGATGGGATGTTCCCCAGCCGGCTGAAGGAGATAGTGGTCAAGCCCATCCTTAAGAAACCTGGCCTGGCATCTGACAATATGGGTAATTATCGTCCAATTGCCAATGTTCCCTTCATGGGCAAGGTGGCGGAACGGATCGCAGCTGAGCGGTTCCAATCATTCCTGGAGGAAGATTGTATCCTGGATCCCTTCCAGTCTGGGCTCAGGTCACATCATGGGACTGAGACTGCCCTGGTTGCATTGCAGGATGACCACTTGAGGGGCCCCGACAGAGTCTGTGCTACCTTGTTGGTTCTTCTCATTTGTCAGTGGCCTTTGATACTGTCAACCATGGTATCCTCCTGGGCAGGCTCTCTCTGAGGCAGGGATTGGTGGTCTAGCCTTGTGCTGGCTCTGGTCCTTCCTTGAGAGCTATGCAACCTGTTCTGGATGGGATTACCCTCCAATTGAAAAAAATAGGAAATGGTTGGGGATGTGCTTGGACTCATCCTTGAGCCTAGATGCCCTGGTCACAGCTATGGCCAGGAGTACATTTGCAAAATTAAAACTAGTGCACCAGTTATGCCCATTTCTTGAGAAACCTGCTCTGGCCACTGTGACACATGCCCTAGTGATGTCCCAGCTAGACTACTGTACTGCACTCTATTTGGGACTACTGATGGAAAGTCTCAGGAAAATTCAGTGGGTCTAAAATGCAGTAGCTAGATTGCCGACTGGGGTGGGTTACAGAGATCAGATTACACCCCTATTAAAGCAGCCCCACTAGGTGCCGATCAGCAATCAGGCACAATTCAAAGTGCTGGTTTTAACCTACAAAACACTAAATGGTCTTGGTCTAAGCTACCTCAAAGATTGAATCTTGCAGTATGAATCAATTCAGCTGCTAAGGTCATTAGGAGAGGCCTTTCTCTCCATCCTGCCACCTTCACAGTTGTGTCTCATAAGAACACATGAAAGAGCCTACTCTGTTGCTGCTCCCAGACTTTGGTACACTGAAAGCCAGGACTGCCCCATCTCTGTTGTCTTTCCGGAAACAGACAAATACCTTTCTCTTCAAAAAAGCTTTCTCTGAATGATGGACTACCTGTTATGTGACTTTTTAGATGGATTACCATATATGATTGAATTGACCGACTTTTTTTACACCTATGTTTTCCATCTTCGCTTCCATCCCTCGTTATGGATTTTTTTGTTTTAATGTTGCCTTTTAATGTTTTAAGATGTCTTCTCAAATTCCCTGTTCTTAAGCTTGAATATGTCTTAAATGTTCTGGGCTGTATATTGTCCCTATTCACTTTAATCCGCCTTGGGTCCTTTTCCATGGAGAAAGAGGTGTGTGTAAAAATATTCTAAATAAATAAATAAATAAATAAATAAATAAATAAATAAATAGTGAATAATAGTGAATCAAACCATTGGTGCATCTATTCCAGGACTATCAAGTCTAGGTTTCAGGCAGATTTGTTTCCTAGCTCTGATATTCCCTCTCGGTCTCCTCTCCAGTTACTAATCAGGCCGAAACTTTCTTAGCTTCTGAAATCAGAGAAGACCTCTGTGTTCAGTGTAGTGTTTAAATACATAAAGGCATGCATTTATTTATTTATGCCAATGTACAACTGGTTTCTTCATTTTATATGAATTGCAGGATCATGAATTTTCAGGATAAGGAATTATGCAGTTATTTGTGTGACCCTAAAAATTCCCTCCATCTGGATAAATACATCTATTGAATCTGTATATTAAACTTGCTCCTGATATTCAAGTAACAAAATTTGTAGCTTTACCATAAAATTCCAGTTCTCTTGTTTCGGTTTGCGTTTTTTTAAATATTCTTTTTTGATTGACAACATATAGCAAATATTCATTATTGCTATATTCAAAAGCTAAATGCATAGTATATAAAAATAAATGTTTGTAGGTGGATACAAACTAAATATAAATTGCCATAATTCTATCAGTGTTCTGTTAATATTTGTGTAATTTGTCCTGGCTATTTGAAAAAGTGACAAGAACATATCAGTTATGCAGCTGGGCACATGACCAAAGTACGCCTGCCACCTAGTTCTAAAACCCCATGGTTCCATATTGGCAGAAACAAAAAGAGGGGTACATCTTTCTTGCTGTCTTGTAACTCAAGCAGTGCTAGATAGCTCAAAGGAAGTCATTTTTGAATGGAGATGGAATCAAGAAGCTCCATGGGCAAGAGAGTGAACCAAATCAGGTGTTAAGAGTTCTGAAACACAGTTACATAAGAACATAAGAACAGCCTTGCTGGAACAGGTGACAGCCCATCCAGTCCAGCATTCTGTCTCACACAGTGGCTCACCATTTGCTTCAGAGTATTCCTAAGCAGATGTCTTCACCTGCAAATGGCATTGAGAGATATCCTGCCTATCTCTTCAACCCGGTTCAAAGACATCACAGCTGTAGTGGTTCTGGAATCATTGAGCTCATTAGAAACATCTTGAACCTATCTGATATGTTACTCCATGTGCAAATCTATTGCTGCATTGCCAAGTGTGAAGCAGCCTCAGGAGCACAAAGGGAGTATGATGCAGACCATTCTGACTGCTAATGTGGGTGTTGTCAACAATCAGGCTGCCCTTTGCTGTGTCAAGTTTGGCATGCTTTTTCCTGCAGGCCATGTGGGCACAATATTATGCCACTTCTTGGCATTTTGAATCCTTGATACAGAGAACAATATCCCACATTCATAAACAAGAGAGTTTCTATAAAGAACTAAAGCATAAAGGAATATTTCATCAGTATTTAAAAAATACTTTAGTCCTCCTGCTTAAAAACCCCATTGAATTTATTTATTTCTTCCATTTAAAATATTTGTATCCCACTTTTCTCCCCAAAAGAACCCAAGGCTGCTTACATCATAAAACAATATTTAAAAGCTTAAGTATTAGAAATATACAGATATTTTAAAAAAGAATTCAACAAGTATATTAAAATAGTAATAAGATCAATATAAAAGAAACATTAAGATGGAACACAATGATCCATTTGAAACCCCTCTCAAACTAGAGATTTTTGAAGAAAAGCTTGCCTGAAGATACAAGTCTTTGCCTGCCTGCAGAAGGACACCAGAGATGGGCCCAGCCTGGGATGGAGTTCCAGAGTCTGTGAGCAGCAACAGAGAAAGCCCTCTCCTGAGTACCTACCAAATGTACCTGTGAGAGCAGCAGGACTGAGAGAAAGGCCTCCATGGAATTCTGCAAACAATCGGTTCAGATAATCCACAAAGGATAGCATGCTGCTTTTGAGCTGAAGATCAAGTAATATTAGTGGTGGTTAGAGATGGGCACGTTGCTGACTAGATGCCCTAAGCACATCTGATCTCGCCTGATTTTGGAAGCTAAGCAGGGTTGGCCCCGGTTAGTACTTGGATGGGTGACCACCAGGGAATATCAGGTGCTGTAGGCGCCTAGAGTAGGAACTGGCAAGCCACTCCAGTATTCCTGCCAAGAAAACTCCATGGACATGGAGTCACAAAGAGTCAGTCATGACTGTAACGACACAACACACACACTCACACATACAGATGGGCACATTTTCATTTAGTTTCATTTAGTTTCTTAAGTAGTTTTGTTTCATTTCGTCACTAATGAATTTTTAAAGTAGTTTTATATTGAAATGAAGTGAAATGAAATGCTAAGTTCCCCTGGGTCCCAGAGGCACCCAAATTGCTGGGGAGCTACTTTGGACAATTTCCTGTAAGCCCCAGAAATTTGGATATGTTTGGGGTTCAGGGGGCTGAGTTATTAAGCTCCAAAGGGGTGCCCTTAGGGAAAAAACCTTTCTAATGGATTGAATTGGGATTTAGAAGCTAATTGTTCACCCGTGGGGGGGGGGTGCTACTGCGGTTTCTCGATTCAATTAGAAAGATTTTTTTCCCTAGGGGCACCCCTTTGGAGCTTAATAACTCTGCCCCCTGACCCCCAAACCTTTCCAAATTTCAGGGACTTACAAGGAAGAGGTTGACCTCCCCTGCCATTGATCCCTCTAGGATGAATCATTTTGTTTCTAGAGGGAAAATGGCATTCTTTTTGTTTCATGACACATGTCCTACCATTTCATTACATAATGAAATGCAGTAACCCCCCGCCTATCGTAGGTGTTAGGGACCCACCCGACCCGCGATGACTGAAAATCTGCAATATGCGGATGCAGGTCAGGTGGGGCCTGGGGGGCGGTGAGCGATCAGATCCCCCGCCACTGCCCACCCACACTGCCCTGAGCCATCTCAGAGCAGCACGCGTTGGCGGCATTGGGGGATCTGACCTCCCGCCGCCACCCGCCTGCGCTGCCCCAAGACTTCTCGGAGCAGCGCGAGCCGGGGGCATTGGGGAATCTTCTCTGGGGGGGGGTAGAAGCGGCCGTCTCCATTGAAATGCATTGGCTCAACGCATTTCAATGGAGAATTTTTCCCCATTGGAATACATTGTCTCAATGCATTCCAATGGGAAAAAATTCTCCATTGAAATGCATTGAGCCAATACATTTTAATGGAGATTGCAGGGCAGTGCTTGCCCCAAGCCAGCGCCAAGCAGCTGATTGGCACTGGCTGGGGGAGGAATGGTGCCTGCAGCAAGGGCAGTGTTGCCTTTGCAGGGCTGCTGGAATGCTTTTTTAAAAGTCTTCCAGCAGCCCAGGAAACAGTGGTGACGTGCTCCAACTGATTGGTGCAGGGCTGGGGAAATACCCCAGCACTAATCAGCTGAGCCCCAGCATGTACTCTGGTCCAGCGATATAGCAGGACCACGAAATGGTGGGCGGTTACTGTACCATAACTCATTATGTAATGAAACAACAAAACAGCATTTTGTTTTTTTCTTTCATGCCTCTCTCTAGTGAGGGTATTTAGTAGTTTTTAACTATGAAAAATAAATTCACACTTTGGTTTGGGGAAAGTTTGGACTAGTTTGAAACTGAAAATTTCTTATGGTCCATTAGTATAACTTCCCCTTATTCCATCTCTAGTCTAAAATTGCCTTTCAAAACACACAATATTTTTTAAGAAAAAAGAAAGTGCCATGAAGCTGCATTTATGTATCACTTGGCCTCAATATCCAGGATGTTGGAGTAGATCAGAAATAATCTTGCTCAAATAATCTTGCAGAAATAATCCCACAACTCTCAACCCAGCGGATCACTACTCTACTTACCCCCCCCCTTTCCCTGCTATAGCCTACATCAGTGATGGCGAACCTATGACACGGGTGCCAAAGGTGGCACTCAGAGCCCTTTCTGTGGGCACCCAACATTGCCCCTTCATAGTCACCTGTATACAGGTTAAATTACTGTATTGGCACTTTGCAAAAAAAAAAAGTGGGTTTTGCATTGCAGTTTGGGCTACTCGGTCTCTAAAAGGTTCGCCATCACTGGCCTACATCATTGTTGGATTTGGAAATCATCTTTCTGAATTATTCATATTATATTCAACACAAAATATTCAGTGTAAAGTGACATATGCACTGTCTTAAGAACTAGTGCTGTATATAAACTGGTAATAATATATTTTAATGGTTTGAAAGTATATACAGTAGACTACCCAACAGTAGCACAGTTATGATAATTTTTGTCATTTTTAGCACATGGGTGTTTAGTTAACTGTCTAATGTCTTATATTTGCAGATATTCCCACAAAAGGGTTACCCTTTCGTATTTTAAGTACCCTTGTATCCTTTGCGCAGAAGCACATAAGATGAAATTCAGTAATAAATTGCAACTAGATGAAGTCCCCTGAATCAACGAAACTTACATAGGTGTTAACTCACCAAATCCCTTCTGTTCAATTAGCCTGCTCCAGCTGCAACTACTGGATGTCAGCCACTGATATTTAATGTAATGTTGTGAAATAGTGTATGTTGCTTCTCAGTTAAAGAACATGAAGACACAGTGCTCTACTTTCCGGAGAATCAAAGCACATTAATTCTCATACTACACTCTTTTGCTTGTCCTTTTAAAGTCAATCACACTCTTTCTTTCAAAGCCAACAGTAGTTGCTTTTTGCAACTAAAACTCCCAGAATCCAGCCAGTATGGCAAGTTATGTTGTCTTTACGATCCTGGGAACTTTAGTCACAGAGTAACTTTTTTAAGCATGCCCAGCTCCTGTCTCCCATACACCATCTCTCTCTTACCCACTTCCAACATAACATTGCAGCTGTTCAACATACTGCTTTTCTCACATTTGGATGAGCTGTACAGTATTAAAAGGGGAAAAAATCTGAATCTCCTCTTATTATATTCCACTTCCCCTCCCACCCGAGTTTGTGTTCTGGGATGAGGTAGTCAAAACGGAGCTCTTTGGATGTTTGACATACGTACAACCCTCAAGGGTTATGACAATTAGAGACCAAAACATTTCAGAAGTATGGTAAATTACCAGAGACATATTTGCATAATTAAGAAAACAATGACTTCTAAATATATGAATGTATTAGTTTAACACATTCATATCTGTAGAAATCATTGTTTTAAGTGTTTGTTAGCTTAAACTGAATGGTGTTCCATGCTGTTTACAGCACAGAACAATAGTCTCTCTCTCTCTCTCTCTCTCTCTCTCTCTCTCTCTCTCTCTCTCTCTCTCTCTCTCTCTCTCTCTCTCTCTCTCTCTCTCTCTCTCCTGTTCTCTCTCCTGCCCCTGAAACTATTAGTTTCCTGACTGATGGACTGTACCAGAATAATGCGAGAGTTGATTATATCTTTATTAGACCACTACAAAAATACAATAAAAATAAAAAACCAAGCAATCTGCTAGCTCCTATGGATCAAAGTCTGCTTCCATGTGCATTCACTGGTGTCTTGTTGATAGTGCAGAGAAATGTAAAAGTTCATGGTAGATGGTTGTGCCATGTGCCAGGCTTGTTTCTCAGAGATAAGTTAGAAAACACACACAAAACAATACATTTCCTTTCAGTGCCTGTGTAATATAATATGCTACATCATGGAAACTTCCATTGTTTGTTAGAAAACAAACAAATACAAATATATTTTTGTTTTTGTTCCCTATGTTTACTGGAAATCTCACTGACATTTTTTAGCCTCTTCTATAGAGTTGGCATCAGAGTTATTGCAGAGGTTCCAGGCTGTCATGCATAGTTGGAGAAAGACTATTGGGATGTCAACCAGTGGAATGCTTGCATTCCATACAGTATACAGTATATGTTTTTAAACAGAAAGGAAAAGGAAAAGACCAAAAGCAAAATGTGTGTGTCTCTGTGCTTTAGACTGACACACATTCAGTTTACATAAATGGAACTTAATCTTTATATGTACGCATGCACACACTCACACAGACATACACCATAATTACTCTAGCCATCTTGAAACCTTCAAGAAAGCATTATTCGCCCTCCCCCATAATGTCTAGCTCTGAGACTACACTCATGTCACATAATATATGGGCAATGTAAAAGGCTGTCAAAATGATGTGCCTAAAATGTGCCTCATTTTAAAGTATATTCACTGTTCAGATATCATGCATTTAATGTATCAAAAGACATCCATTTTAAATTACTTGCACAGAGTTTATTTTAATTTAAGAACAGCTTCTGCATCATTAAAAATGAGTGGAATAAAACGATATACTGCACAGTTCACATTTGTCAGTGACAGTCAAGTACTGGAGATGTTATGGGATTTTTAATAGGCCAGCATAATATTTTTTTCTATATGGTGTCTATGGTGTCTATATGGGATTTCTTTGTTTTTACAGTCAAAAGAATTAAAAATAAGGGCACCAATTTGAAACAATTGTTTTTTTTAAAAAATCCATCCTATTTTTTTCTTATAAATGATTATATTTAAACAATACATAATCAAACAATAAAAAAATCATACAATAGAAAATTATCTGGTTATTTTGCAATTATACTTTGCAACGAAAGCCTTTATTAGCATCACCTACTTCACAGATTGGTAATACTTAGAATCTCTTTAGAATGAGGGCAAAATACAGATGTAAAAATAAATAAGTAGTTGCACATTGTATCCGGCTGTGTCGAAAACCAGCTTAATAGATACCACTGGCAGAATACTTCCCCCATCATTCATCTCCCCCCGCCCCCACAATTATCCACATATGCTCATGGGGCAGTTTTCTGAGATCAAGTTTGAAGAGATTCCCTAAGAACAGGGGAATATGAATGGAAAGTCTCATTAAGGAAGTGACTATGTTATTGTGCAAGGTTAGTTGTCTCCTTGTACAATATTTGAGCCAATTTAAACTGGCCACTGTTATTCCGGGTGAAATAAAGAAACTGCAGGGAAGCGTAACTAAATAAATAAATTGTTTCACTGTTTTGTTGTGTTGTTATTGTCCTAAAACTTCGAGACAAGGTGAGCTATATACCAGCATGCCAAAAGAATATTACAGAACAGCTAGAACAATGAAAAGGGTTTTTTGGATGATTTAATTAATATCCACAAAGAGAAAGCAAGCAAAGGCAGAGGTGGTGTCCATATGGACTGGGGAAGGAAAACACAGTCCAGAACAGAATGACAGGGTACATCTGAACCTCCATGAAATTATAGATTCAAAAGTAGAAATACAGTGATAATACAGTAACTCCTTTGTCATTTAGTTGTGGACATTGTAATTCCTATGAGATGAGTTTAGGCTTCCCATGTTCTAAAATATACCCTGGAGCTGAAATTCCTGTTTTAAACATCAGCTTAACAGAAGCCAGGACTATTCGTTTTAGGTTTATGTTCCTTAAAAAAAAACTTTTTAAAAACTCTTCTGCTCTAAATTTAATGCAGAAAGTAACAGAACCTGACACCTTCCAGCATCTGTTACTCCAAGGTCAGACCAGCCTGCAAGGCACAAGGCAACTCTCCAGGATGCTCTTGGCTCACAGCCAAGCAGAGCTTCAAAAACCAAAGGAAAAGACTCTCCTATGTATATCAAATGAGAGACCTATCACTTTGAAACTGCCAAGAGAGAGACCTCAGAGCTCTTATCCCCATCCCCAAGGATATAGGCAGGGATATCCTCCCTTAATTTAAATGCCTGAAGCTCTGTTCTTTTGATCACACTGGCAACAATGAGGAATGCCTTAAAAATTAGTAAGAATGGATAAAGGAAAATGGATGCATCAAATGCTCAAGCTTATCCATAGGCATGGGGTATTTTCTGTGAGAGATCCAGTGAAGTGGCAGAGCCCTTAGGAAACCATGCATCTCTTTAAGCCCCATGCACTTAACATAAAAGAGCTGGTTGCATGTCTAGTTCAAGAAAGAGCTTAGTAAAGCAACAGTACAAAGTTCCAGTTCTGATGGCTATTTATAGTTAAGGAAAAGAAACATGCAAGATAATTGGATCCTTGCTACTACTTTAGTGACATAAACTGTTTGCTGTAAATTTTGGTCAAGGCTAAACCTTTTTAGTCACTTTTTTCCATGTTGATGTACCTGGCAAGTTACTTAATAATTTCACAAAGTATCAAGTAGAGATGGGTGTTTTATTTTGGAAGGGGTCAGGTTCTGAAAATGAAACATGGCAGCACAGCTGTGGTTCGGAACCGGGATCCGGCCTCTAGAGCAAAATCAGCCACTGACTTACCTTCATTTGGGTTGCACAGGAAGAACCCTCTGACACATCTTCTTTCCTTCTCCATGGCACTGGCCAATCAGTAGCTGTGTAAGGACATGCATTATTGTGCCTCCCAGTCTGATTAGCCAGCACCAGGGAGAAGGAAAGATGATGCATCAGAGGCTTCTTCCTAGTTGGAGTTTCACTCATGAGACCCAAATGAAAGTAAAGTCAATGGCTGACTTCGTTCTGGAGGCTGGATCCTGGTGCCAAACCGCAGCTGTGCTGCCGTGTTTCATTTTCGGAACCAGACCCCTTCTGAAAAGAAACACCCATCTCTAGTGTCAAGTTCAAGTTCTGGATTTGAAACGTCCTGGCACTGATGCAATCCCACAAAATGTATCACACATTCATGGGAAGAATAGCTTATTCAAGTTTGCTTGTTCTATAAATGCACAGATGGGGAGCAGGGCTCTAGTGATTAGCCTCAGCCCCTAATGGTCTCATAGAAATGCATCTATGCAGTCATGCATAATTAAGGTTCCAGCTCATGTACATGTGTTTGTACAAACAAAACAGCAGTCTGTAGTAGTGGACACTCTTTTGTTATGGATGCCCTGAGATGCCAGAATGTGAAATTTAGGAGCTGTTTCTTATAATGTTACAGAGATGGCTGCTTGTGATGCCATTCGATATGTCCTTGTGATACCATAAATGCAGGGCCAGCAAGGCTGGATAAGACGTCAGAATTGTTTCTGGATCAGCTAGAAACACACGCAACAAAAATCTAGATAAAGGGGCTTCTTGCAGAATCCTACTAATCAATCCAGGTGAGGTGGTTTCTGTGCTGAACTCGTTTTTGGGCCAGATAATTGATTGGGTGAGGGTTAATAAATTGAAACTCAACCTAGACAAGACGAAAGTGCTGTTAGTGGGTGCTTCACCGGACAGGTTAGAGGGCCATCTCCGTGTCCTGGATGGGGTTGCATACCCTCTAAGGGACAAGGTCCACAGCTTAGGAGTGTTCCTGGACCCAGGTCTAACTCTGGAAGCCCAGGTGGTCTCGGTGGCCAGGGGTGCGTTTCTTCAGCTGCAGAAAATATACCAACTGTGCCCTTACCTGGACAAGCAGAGCCTCATGACAGTTATGCGTGCACTGGTATTCTGTATTGATTACTGCAATGCACTCTACCCCACGTAGTAGATGGTTGTGGGAAACTGCATCCTAGATGCTGGGTCAAGCCGACCTTTTCTTCAGTGAGAGAATGCTCTCCTGACAAAGATCCAATCTGACCTCAGCTATGATATAAAGGAAGGAGTCCTCACTCTTTCCCAGCTTCTGCTTCTGCTTAGCGATGCATATAGGCATCAACAGGTTCCTTGACCAATCCTGTAACTGCTAGCCTATAGTAAACACATTATGTAATCATTAATTAGTAAACAGCATGGTGTAATCTTTTTCCGTAATAAAATGCCTTGAGGCCTTTTGACTTCAGAAAATTGGGCTGGCTAGAACAGTGTCGACATTCATTATCCTGCACCCCTTTGATCTCTCAGCAGATCTTTCAGTTGATCCTATGAGTTCATGTGATAATAATGATTTTTGTTGTTATTTTTACTAGTAGCCTAAAGGTATCTAGTCTAGTTTTGTATTTGGTTTTTGTGATGGCTACATGGCTCCCAAACGTGTTTTGTTTCAACTGGAAATACTGAGATACCAAGAAAGGGGGGCATAAGTACCAAGAAGGAGGTAAATGGACCATCAACAGGAGCATGGCAAGACTGCAACCACTAGGTAATATCTATCCTTTTTATTTGATACAATTGCTACACCTAGTGGATGTTTCTAAATTTTATCCCAGGCCCCAAATGAAATGCATGGAACTTCTGCACCAACCCTCCCCCTTCTCTGGCCTAGCAGGGGCCATTAGCCTTGAAGTACCACATGGAGAGGGGGTGTGAATGTGTGTACATGATCCATGTCACATTGTTTGAAGGCCTGGGGCTGTAAAGTAAGCACAACCCATAACTTCAGATGCAGCTTCACAACATCTCAGCTCTGAGTCTCAACTAAGAAACCACCTGGATTTTTTTTCCATCTTGCCAAGAACTTTACATCTAAGAATTAACTCCTGGCAATTCCATATTTTGCCGTGCTTGAACTTATGGTACAGCTCTGAGGAAGAGGGTGTTGCCCTCGAAATGTTAGCAACTTTTTTGTTATTTCACTAGTTGTTGTTCAGTCGTTCAGTCGTGTCCGACTCTTTGTGACCCCATGGACCAGAGCATGCCAGGCCCTTCTGTCTTCCACTGCCTCCTGGAGTTTGGTCAAATCCATGTAGGTTACTAGTAGCCTAAAGGTATCACCTAGTCTAGTTTTGTAGTTGGTTTTTGTGATGGCTACATGGCTCCCCAACTTGTTTTGCTTCAGTTGTGATGATAACACTAATAAAACAGTTTCCATTTTCAAATATAGATGTCTTATCCCAATACTTGCTCACCCAGCTGTACAGTTATATTAATCTTGACCTGCTGTACATAATTAAAAATGTTCATTTCTTAAAACTGTTAATTTTTCAACTAACACAGTTATAGGGCTTGTGAAGTATACAGTAAGTTTTAATGTATGATTGCTGTGCTGAATCATATAACTATTATTTGCCTGCAAAAGTTTAGAACGTCATTAGGCATAAATTACACCAATGCTCCTATATGTGTGTAAACATACATACATGGATACATACATACAGTGCTCTGTAGTTTATTTTAAAAAAAACTCACAGTGGCTAAAATCCTGTTGTACAGTTATGCACATTTTTATCAGTGGCTTATATTAAAAATATCTGTAGACACAACTGTATTTGTTCCACACTGAGCCATGGCCAGGAACAGGTAATGCCTATGAAGATTTCTTAATTTAAGTCTGTGACAGGATTTTGGGTAATATTTTAACGTAGTATACAAATAAATGTAATTACGTTTAAAAGAAGGGTCAACGTCTCTTGATCTAACAATGTTTTGCATACCTACTCAGATATAAATCCCACTGAATTCATTGGGGCTAACACTTTGGTATGTGGGTGTAGGCCTATACAAACCTATTTGAAAGTAGGTAAAATATTAATGTTTCTTCCATAGTCATTTTTTTCAATTGAAGATAAAGCATGACTGTAACCCTAAATCTTGCTTTAATCAAATTTAATTATTTTAACTTATAATTTTGACATGAGCATGAACATTTTATTATATTTGAAATAATTGTGTTTTTAGGCTGCATGATTCTTGTTTAGCTACATGCAGAAACTGATTTATAAATATTACATATATAATAAAAGTCATATAATTGTTAAGACATTTTGTGCATTTGAAGCACAGAGCAGTTTAGAATATCTTTAATCTACATTGAATATCATTTTGTTTTCTTTTGTTCTTTGAATTGTTTTGTTGCATTGTGAATTATACTGTAATGCCCTCTGCTGGTAGTACCTTGTAAATATATCTTTTGATCTGTGGCATGAATTTATCCATGTGAATGTGGCAAGTGTGGGATTTACATTTTAATTATTATTTTTTAAAAAACCACCACACTTACAGTATTCATATCAGTGTAGAAAAAATATATCCAATTCATTTCTAACAAAGCCATGTGGAATAAATGCTCCTCTAAACCTTTATTTAAAATGTAAAGAAACACATAAAAACTCATAGAAACATTAATATCTGTTATAAAGTTTATCTCTCTCCTCCACACTCTGTATTTGCTACACCATCAAATTGTGCATGGCATATATTCTTCAGGCTTACTATATGTATGTCTAATATTTGTTATATTCTGAAAGGACTAACATAATTGACTGAATTTGCTTCTGTTTTCTTCATGTCCCTGCATAGAGTACCCACTTAAAATATAACTCAACATGATCCTACAGTTACATCAGGACTTTTAAAAATATGAACTACCATACAGTTATCAGAGGCAGTCAACAATGCTTTAAACAATTTTCTGGGAATTTTTCTGTGAGTATGTATACCAAACATATGTTTACATAGCACCATATGCATAGCAATTTTGATCTTAAAATTTACTATCATATTAAGCAAAACAAAACAAAACAAAAGACCATGTTGAGTTAACATGTGTTGGTGGAGAGCTCTTCCTTCCTTCCTTCCTTCCTTCCTTCCTTCCTTCCTTCCTTCCTTCCTTCCTTCCTTCCTTCCTTCCTTCCTTCCTTCCTTGATTTCCAATATTGCTTGATTTCCAATAATACTCGTAATCCTAAACCTACAACAGCTTTTTTTTATGGGCAGGTTACAGAATACTGTACACCAACCAGAAAATTAGACAAGAATTGCTGTTTCCCTCAGATAAGAACAGCATAGCACCTCTGAATTCAGATACAATTAGCTCCAAAGCCATCTAGTGACTACAGCATATAGTGACAGTATCCACACAGGAATGGTTACTGATGGGCACTGTATTTGGGCAATAGTAGCAAAATATACTGGGTCAAGGGCATTTGTACAATTTTGTGGCAAGTATAAGTGGAACAAAGAGCCTGTGGTGACCTTAGACAGAGTTCTCTAATGTACTCTTGTGTACTCTTTGTAGCTCTAATGTTACCTTTTTAATGTTGTAAGATGCCTCTTCAAATTCCCTGTTCTTAATTGGAATATGTCTTATAAAATTCTGGGCAGCTCACAATCAAAATAAACGATTCAGACAATTGAAACATCAAAATTGCAATAAAATTAAAAAAATAAAACATTTAAATACAATAAATGAAATACATTAAAACACTACAGTAAAATTGCCATCAGGACCCACAATAATCAGTTAAAAAACTTCTGGAAAAGGAAGGTTTTACCTGGCACCAGAATGTCATCAATGTCAGCGTCTGGTGGATCTCACTCAGGACGATATTCCAAAATCTGGGGGAAGCTGCCGAAAAGGCCCTGTACCTGCAAGCCATCCCTTTCACCTCCTTGAGGGATGGCTCTTTCAGGAGGGCTCCCTGGCTAGATCTTAATTACCGGGTAGGTTCATATGGAAGGAGGCTGTCCTTCAGTTATCTAGGTCCAAAGCCATTTCGGGCTTTATATGTCAAAACAAGCACTTTCAATTGGGCTCAAGCAGCAACAGGTAACCAATGAAGGTGATACAGAATCGGCATGATATGTTCCTTGGCGGCCCTGCCACTCGACAGACATGCAGCACAATTCTGAACCAATTGCAATCTCCAGGCCATCTTCAGAGGCTGCCCCATGTAAAGCGCATTGCAGTATTCAGTATGGAATGTTACCATTGCATGCATAACTGTCATGAGGCTCCATTAATCTAGGTATGGGCACAGCTGGTATATTTTCCACAGCTGAAGAAAGGCACCCCTCACCACCTAGTCCACCTGGGCTTCCAAAGTTACACTGGGGTCCAGGAGCACCCCCGAGCTACGGACTCTGTCCCTTAGAGGGAGTGCAGCTCCATCCAGGACAGGAAAATGGCCCTCTAACCTGTCCGGTGAAGCACCCACTAACAGCACCTCCAGCTTTTCTGGACTGAGTTTCAATTTATTAACCCTCATCCAGTGAATTATCTGGTCCAGACACGAGTTCAGCACAGAAACCACCTCACCTGGATTGGTGGAAAGTGTGAGGCGGAGCTGAGTATTGTCAGCATATTGCTGACTCCTCAGCCCAAACCTCCTGATGACGTCTCCCAGCAGTTCCATCTACATGTTAAACAGCATGGGAAATAGTATTGAGCCCTGTAGAACGCCATGATGTAAATGTCATAGGGTAGAGCAACTATCCCCCAGCATCTCCTTCTGGACACGGTCGTCGTCGTCCTCATCGTCATCGTCATCGTCATCGTCGTCATCATCATCATCATCATCATCAACAACAACAACAACAACAACAACAAGAACAACAACAACAACATTTCTTAACAAGAGTCGAATCTTGTTCAATAAATATATATTGAAATAAGCAACAGTGAGGTAACATTTTGAAAATAATACCAGTGAATATTTTAGGACTGAAGCTGAAATTATATATAACATATGGAAGGTATCTATTTGCAATATATAATCACGCCTACTAAAATCAGTGTTTATGTTGCTGGTTGTCACTGCCACTTCAACTTTAAGCTTTTAATGTTAGAACTTGGTCAAAGAACATTTTCTATGAGTTAATATAAAGCAGAGCACAGTATATGTCCACAAAATGTCCAACAGCTTTTGGCATAACTGCATAGCATACAGACCATAATGAAGTAAGACCTAGCTACTAGACTTTTTATATTTTATGACGATGTTAATATTTTTCGACATAGCTATGTTTTCAGTTTATTTCAACTCAGACTGGAATGATGAAATGTTCATCCCACTTAGAGAGTCTATTATCACACAGAGCTTAGGAAGGCAGTTAGATAGTGAAATGTGCATAGTACATCAAAAATTTTCATGAAACACATAATTAAAGGTTTCTGGTATGCAGCCTAATGGAGTACTGTACAAAGAATAAATTACATAATCTAAAGGAATGGCACTAACAATTCAATTTAAAGGAGAAGTCCAAGTCCCGGAAGGTTTAAAGCCTCAGGCAACAGGAATTTACGGTTCTCATTCACCAAAATGATCTGCAGATCTCAGTGATTTTTTGTTGTTGTTCTGCTTGCTAAAACAGTTCATTATTGAACCAAAAAAGGGTCCATCTCAGCATTTTTATGCTCAGAGTAAAATAAATAGAGGGTAAAGTCTAGAAGAACTGAGTAGCATCATATGACCTCTGATTCTTGCCTACTTCCAGATTTTCTGAGTGATGGCATATATAATATTGAGGCCTAAAAGGAATGCTTTCTTTAATTGCAAAGCACATTAGCTATTGTTTATGTTTCCATATCCTTATGACAGACTTAGGCTGTCAAGCTGTGTTGATAGCAAAGTTTATGCACACAAATGTATGTTCAAAACAAGCTACTGCCAAACAGGCAAACAGAAGACTCTTCTGTCACTCAATTATGAATTTATAAGCTAAACCAAACTAAAGTAATATACACAAGATGGGGCTTGCATTTAATCCCCAGTTTAGTAAGAGAACCAGTTACACCCAATTCAGTAAAAGAAACACTGCACCTTTCTCTCTCTCTCTCTCTCACGCACACAGACACACAAACACACACACATTTTTGGAGATTGAAATATGTTTGCTATCTACATGGGGATCACTGCTTTTCATGTATGTCTTAATACCAGTTATATGAAATACTAGTATAAACTAAGAATATCAAGCATGAGCCATTTATTTAAATAAATATATATGGTTATTTATCTTCAACATGTTAATTAACCCCAGCTAATACAAAAAAGGAATAGCTATGGTAATTCTCCTATGAATTTTTCCATATTATTAACTTCAATAGGTTCACAGATTCTTTTACAATACAAGAAATAGATATGTACCCTCTGCACTAAAAGTGTTCAATGCAAAGATTAATCCTCAGTTGTTGTGTAGCATACCATCATCGATCAAAACATGGGATCACTCTCTAGAACAAACACAATCCATGTTCCTGTGGAAAATCTTAGAAGTATCAACTGGCATACCATATGCGGTCCTTTGTTTAGAAACAGGCCAAAATATGCCAACAACTCAGGCATGGTTGAGAGCAAACAAATATTGGTTGAGGATCCACTATAACTTTAAAGAGGGTAGTTTTGTACACCAAATTCTTCAAGAACATGTCAGAGCACAAGAGCTCACTAATTTCACTAATAGGGCTATCTTTGGAATCACTTGGCTCTCTGTTCCAAAAGAAGCATTTCACGTAATTAAATGTAGGTTATTAGATATTGAATTTCAGGACCTCCATAGTGTAGCAAATAAGACTTGCTCCCTCTTAAACCACTTGATTCTGGTTAGACAAGGGCAGAGGGCTATTTACCTCCATTTATTACAATCACCACAAAAACACAGAGCTTATTCGCTGGCCAGATTTAATGTAATGCCTTCAGCATTATTAGCTGGCAGGTTCCAAGGTATTTCTTGTAACAAGAGAAATTGCTCATGTGATCTGAGAGGAATTGAGTCTCTTGCACACATGTGTCTGTATTGCCCTCGCTATTCTGAACCCTGCATGCAATATCTGGGACCAATATTGTCTAAGGTGAGAGGATGGCCAGATGTAGAAATAATGTGTTTTCTGTTAAATGATCTAGTGGAACATAGGGAAGTAGTGAGTTTTATGGCACACATAGTGAACTGTGCTAAAACACCACAGTCAGTTTCAACACTCCCAATTCGAGCCATGTCTAAGGACTGCCAGTTGCAATCATTGTGTTAGTTACTATTAGAAAAACCAAATTAGGTGCTGCTGAACGTACTTTCTGCATATGTGATTTACAGCTGTCCTAGAAAGATCATAGAACTACAAGTATACCTGAAACAAAAAGCAAAAAGCAAAAAGCAAAGTGTTCTGCTTATATACCGCCCCATACCACTACAAGTAGTCTCTGGGCGGTTTACAATTTTGATTACAGTGTGCAGGCTACACATTGCCCCCCCCCAGCGAGCTGGGTACTCATTTTACCGACCTCGGAAGGATGGAAGGCTGAGTGAACCTTGAGCCTGCTACCGGGGATTGAACCCAGGTCGTGAGCACAGTTTTACCTGCAGAACAGGCATTTAACCACTGCACCACGAGGCTCAAAGACATTGTACTTTAAGATAGAGTTTGAATGAGTTTATTTCAATCTGTTTCCTAAATGAACAAGTTCAGTGCCTTTTTGTTACTGCACAAATGCACATTTTAGCTCACCACAGTGAATTGTTTCACATTTACCTCCCCAGTGGAGAGGACTACTTTGCAGACTGCAAACATACCAATATATTATGTGGAGAGTTTTACAGTATGGTGATTTTTAAACAATTGAGAGATGAAAGGAGTATGGGTGAACATGCAAAAATATTCTATTGAGAAAACATCTGCATTCATGTGTTTTTGTTTTTTTGTTGCTGGATAAAAATGATACAGAACAGTAGTCACTCTCAACTTTGGGTAACCTGGGGTTCTTGGACAGCTGTTGATGAAGGCTTCTGGGAATTGCAGTCCAAGAATAGCTGGGTTATCCAAGGTTAGAAACCACTGATATAGAGGATCAACATTTGCTTATTTTCTGTGATTCAAGAGAATGACAATGAGCACCATCATCCCCACCAAGTGTAGGAGTGGTGGACAAAGACTTCAGCCTAGTATATTTAGGCATCCAAACTGTAAAATGAAGTAAACAAATTTATTTTAACTCTTGAGAGAGTGAAACTACACCAGCAGATGCATGAACTGTTGGTGCAACGTTTTATGTGCATCTTTGCATGTTGTTTGTAGTTTTTTGTAATTAGGAGCGACTTCCCGAGGTTTGGGGTGATGGTCTGTCTATCCAGCAGTAACTAAAATGTTCCTTCCAGCCTTGAACTGAGAAACAACCCTGCCACTCAGCTCAGTGTTCCTCTGGGAATCTTGTCTTCATTTCTGGGCCACAACTTTTAACAGAAAGGAGTGATTAAAAAAACTTGTGTCCCCCCCCCCCCAAGATATTTCTCCCTATTCAGAGCTTCACACGAACTTCCAAGATGTTGAAGAATTGTGTTGGTTTCATCAGTGATTCCCATATGGATCAGGCATCTTGGGA
Organism: Phrynocephalus guinanensis; assembly: GCA_037367245.1. Classification (NCBI taxonomy): domain Eukaryota; kingdom Metazoa; phylum Chordata; class Lepidosauria; order Squamata; family Agamidae; genus Phrynocephalus; species Phrynocephalus guinanensis. The sequence goes on from CM074736.1 coordinate 81,244,440, forward strand.
AGCTCCCTTTCATATCCTGGATCTTCACACCAAAGAGACAGGTAGACCTCCCAAAATATCTTATCAGATCTATAATCTACTGTTTCTAAGCAGGGAGTTGCTTACCAAGACAGCACATAACCTTCTCCAAGAAGTAACACCAGGAATCTGCCAAGCTTTCTATGGCTCCTTCCTAGCTCAATGAATTCTGTGATTGATATCCCTGTTTTAGTGGTATAGAATGCTGTACTGTTGTCCCTGTTTTTGTGACCCAGAACCACTATCCAAGGGTAGGAGCTACTATTGATTTTATAGCACCAAGGGCACAGTATGGTTCTTGATGCACCTTCCTCCAAGTGGTACTCTTCTTCCTCTCTAGAGCTCTATTCTTCATCCAACAGAGTCTGTTTTGCTCTGCAGTGGTGGTGAACCTTCGGCATTCCAGATGTTTTGGACAACAACTTCCACATTCATTGGCAACACAGGCTTAGAATTCAGGGAGTTGTGATCCAAAACATTTAAAATGCTTAAGGTTAGCCACTAGAGATGGGTGTTTCATTTCGGAAGGGGACTGGATCTGAAACAAAACATGCCTGCCCAGCTGTCATTCGGAACCCAGTACCACCCTCTAGAAAAATAATGGTGAACCATTTAGATACCGAGTGCCCAATCTGCGATTCAAAATCCACTAATATTCTGCAAAGTGCCAATACAGCAATTTAACCTGAATACATGTATCTGTGAAGGGTCAACATCAGGTTCTCACAGAAAGGGCTCCGAGTGCCACCTTTGGCACCTGTACCATAGGTTTGCCCACACTGCTCTAGAACAAAATCAACCACTATCTTACATTGCTGTAGCTCGCACTGGGCGAAATTCCAATCAGGAAGCAGCCTTTGATGCATAATAGTTCAGTTTCCCTGATGCTGGCCAATCAGGAGTTGTGCAAGGACATGCATCTGCCTGCCTCCCTGTCTGATTGCCCAGCACCAGGGAGACGGAAAGATGATGTATCGGAGGCTGCTTCCTGGTTGGAATTTTGCCCAGTGTGAGCTACAAAAAGGTAAGACATTGGTTGATTTTGTTCCGGAGGGAGGGACTGGGTTCTGAGCGCCAGCTGTGTTGGCACGTTTTGTTTTGGAACCAGTTCCCTTCTGAAATGAAACGTCCATCACCACCACTGCTCTATAGCACTATTTCATCTCATTGATGAGCCAAAGTACTGATAGATGACCCTCAAACTGCTGTGGCTTCTTTTCTAGCAGGGAAACCAACAGCATAAAAAAGATATTGCAGGCTACTGCAGATCCCTCACCCTTTCTCTTACATTACCAATGACACACTAAATGCCCTGAAAAAGACCACTAATCAAGTCAACAAGCACAATCTTCGTCTTCTTTTGTCTCCTCCACTGCCCCATGCAAAACCCCTACTTGCTTAGAATTTTACAAGATGACAGGGATTTTGATTCCAGATATGAACATAGGAGTTGCTGATTTGGATTCCAACCTACTGAGTGACTTATAGATTATCTGCATGGGCTCAATTGGAGTCAGATGGATTGAGCTAAGTAGGATCATCTAAAGTTGAGTAGAGGTCCAGTGTACCATCTGTTGAGATCTTGCATTCAAATGTCATAAATGCCCCAAGCATTTCTATTTAATCTGCTACCATTTTGAAAAAAATAAACACACACACAAAAAACCCCTGCTTCCACCCCCTTCTCTCTCCTCCTGCTTTCTGGAGGAAATTTTCAATTTTTCATTTTTTCCCCCAATGTACATCAGCAATGACATAATAGACGTGAAACTTGCTGCTTCGTAAATGATTAATTTCTCAATATTGTGAAGTGATTAATATCTTTTAAGCCATGTAACAATATTGAGCAATTAAAAGCAGTTGGAAAATATAAAGGGAAATTATAGGTTGAATCTCTGTTTTCATTCATTTCCACGGATCACATGTGCTGGAAACAAATCAACACAGTGCCAAACAGCAGCAACAAAAAATACAAAACAGCAGCCCCAGACACAGGTTTTGAAAACTGTGGGTAGGGATGCTCTGGAGACTATCAGGTTTGATCCAGCAATTACGTTGTCTGATTGCTAGTAAAAGGAACAAACTACTTCCTCTTCACAGTGGACCAAGCAATGGGACAAATGCCTGTCTGATTGCACCCACTCAGCATTCACTCATCGCTGAGAACGATGGGCTTTGTCCTGAGTAAAAGGATATAGGATTGAAACCTCAGACTGTTTGAACTGCACACAGAATCTAATCAAGGAGTTCATTCAGCTTTAACTTACTGGTAAGTGTTATATGCTCATTGTGTCCTGTGTGAATTGAAAAGATCAGCTGGCACATTTGATGAAATAGCTAAAATTTCATGCAATCTGAGGGGTTTGTGTGTGTGTGTGTGTGTGTGTGTGTGTGTGTGTGTGTGTGTGTGTATTGCAGAATTTCAACATGAGATCTGAGTCCCCACATAAAGTCATATGTGAGGCTTCACTAAAATATGGGGCACAGGCTGGTTACTTTATGAGACAGAAAAGACCTACATGATTAGGCCATGTCTGTGTGCTTCTCCTCCTTTCCCACACTTTTGTTAATTTAATAATACGTCTAAAAGAAATAAAGGTGGCTTTTATTCTTTCCTGCTGAAGCAATACACCTAAATGTTTAATGACAGGAAGGATTGAGCTTTAGTCTGATCCATTTTGGTTCTTCTTACATTCATCTCATATAAATTCTATAGACAAGTCTTCCCCAGAAGATCATGAAAACATCAAAATAAATGGAGGGGGAAACCCTGAAAAAATTGAGTTGAAAGAAAAATTTACGTATATATATATATATGCATGTTAGGGTGGATTCGGGTTTCTTCCCGTGTAGAAATCTGGTTGTTTTGGCGACGTTTCGACAAGGTCTCACTCGTCATCTTCAGGCTGGTGTTCTGGCTTCTTTCTTCTTGAAGCAAAGTGTGATCTCAGTTGAAGTCCTTCTATAAATACTGCTGGGGGGGTGTGGTTTGCTTGCTCTGTTGCTGATTGTAGGTTCGTTTGTTCTTTTGTGATCTGCTGTGTGGCTGAGGCGATCGTTAAGGGCTTAACTGCTGGTGGGTTAGATGGCTGTTTAGAGACATCCTGTGTGGGTGAGGTGCTGGATGTGTGTCTATTAGCCTTTTGTTTCTTAACGACCTTGGTGATGGGTGTTCTGGCAGCATCCTGGGCTTTGGTGGAGTGGGGTCCTGTGTCTTGTGAATTCATTTTGGTCTGGCTGCGTGTCTGTGGTCTCCCAATGTTTTTTGGCGTGTGTAAGTGTGCTCCATATGGTGGCTGGAGTGGGGAGTAGCGGTAGATGGTGCAGTCGTGGTTTTGTTATTGGATGGTGGTTTCGTTTCATCTGTGGGAAGGGTCTGGGTTTGTGTTTGGTGTGGATGGAAGGTGGTGGCATCTTGTGTTCTTTTGGACCTGGTGTCAGTCTTTGTGACAGAGGCTCGTCTGTTGATCAGGGCTAGTTTCCAGATGTCAGGCAAGCGGGAGGTGTCATCACGTTTATTCATGTTGTTTGGGTGTTTCTCTATTTCAATGGCTTCCATGATTATTCGACTGTTGAAGTGTTCAGTTTTGGAGATGAGTTTGGTTCTTTTAAAATCAATTTCATGACCTGTTGTTTTTATGTGCTGGAAGAGAGAGGAAGATTTTTCTTCTTTTTTGACTGCGTTCTTGTGTTCTGCGATGTGTGCGCTTATTCTCCTGTTTGTCTGTCCGATGTATGTGGCTGGGCAGACTTTGCATGGTATTTCGTAGACTCCTTGGTTTTCTAGCTCAATCTTGTCTTTGGGGTTTCTTAAAATGTTGGCTATTTTTTGTTCGGTGCAAAAGGCTGTCTTGATATTGTGTTTGTGGAGAATTTTGCTTATTTTGTCTGTGGTGCCTTTGATGTAAGGGAGGAGGGCAGTGCCGTTGTTCTCTTCTGTTTCTTGGTTCTTGGGGGGTGTTTCTTTTTGGATTAGTTTGGTGATGGTGTTTTTTTGGAATCCGTTCGCAATTAAAGCATTCGAGAGAGTGTGTAATTCAGTTTTTAGGTGGTCTTTGTCAGCGAGGCGTTTGGTTCTGGAGATGAGGGTTTTTGCTACGGAGTTGATCTGTGCAGGGTGGTGGTGTGATTGTGCATTTAAGTAGCGGTTTGTATGTGTTTTTTTCCGGTAGATGGTATGTCCTAAGGAGCCGTCGGGTTTTTTGTAGATTAGGACGTCCAGGAAGGGAAGTTGGTTGTTGGCTTCTATTTCCATAGTGAATTGTATTTTGGGGTGTAGGCTGTTGAGATGTGTGAGGAAGTTGTTCAGTTTGTCTTTCCCGTGTGGCCAGATAACAAAGGTGTCGTCAACATATCTGAGCCAGAGTTTGGGTTTATGTTCGGACTTCTGTAACGCATTGGTTTCAAAGTGTTCCATATATAGGTTTGCGATGACCGGTGAGAGGGGTGATCCCATGGGTGCTCCTTCTATCTGTTTGTATCTTTGTCCATTGTGGATGAAGTATGTGTTGGTTAGGCAGTGGTTGGTCAGATCTAGGATGTGCTTGGGGGGGTTGTATTTGTTGTGGATAGCTGTCAAGGCTTCTTGAATGGGCACTTGTGTGAAGAGCGAAACAACATCGAAGCTCACGAGTAGGTCATTGGGATGTAGGTCTTGTTTCTTTATAATTTCTATGAAGTGGAACGAGTTTTGTACGTATGAAGAGATGGATTCTGCATAGGGCTGGAGTTGTTTGGCAAGAAATTTGGCGAGGTTTTGTAGGGGTGAGCCTATGGAGCTGACTATGGGTCTGAGAGGTGTTCCTTCTTTGTGAATCTTGGGGAATGCTTTAATTGCGAACGGATTCCAAAAAAACACCATCACCAAACTAATCCAAAAAGAAACACCCCCCAAGAACCAAGAAACAGAAGAGAACAACGGCACTGCCCTCCTCCCTTACATCAAAGGCACCACAGACAAAATAAGCAAAATTCTCCACAAACACAATATCAAGACAGCCTTTTGCACCGAACAAAAAATAGCCAACATTTTAAGAAACCCCAAAGACAAGATTGAGCTAGAAAACCAAGGAGTCTACGAAATACCATGCAAAGTCTGCCCAGCCACATACATCGGACAGACAAACAGGAGAATAAGCGCACGCATCGCAGAACACAAGAACGCAGTCAAAAAAGAAGAAAAATCTTCCTCTCTCTTCCAGCACATAAAAACAACAGGTCATGAAATTGATTTTAAAAGAACCAAACTCATCTCCAAAACTGAACACTTCAACAGTCGAATAATCATGGAAGCCATTGAAATAGAGAAACACCCAAACAACATGAATAAACGTGATGACACCTCCCGCTTGCCTGACATCTGGAAACTAGCCCTGGTCAACAGACGAGCCTCTGTCACAAAGACTGACACCAGGTCCAAAAGAACACAAGATGCCACCACCTTCCATCCACACCAAACACAAACCCAGACCCTTCCCACAGATGAAACGAAACCACCATCCAATAACAAAACCACGACTGCACCATCTACCGCTACTCCCCACTCCAGCCGCCACATGGAGCACACTTACACACGCCAAAAAAACATTGGGAGACCACAGACACGCAGCCAGACCAAAATGAATTCACAAGACACAGGACCCCACTCCACCAAAGCCCAGGATGCTGCCAGAACACCCATCAAGGTCGTTAAGAAACAAAAGGCTAATAGACACACATCCAGCACCTCACCCACACATGATGTCTCTAAACAGCCATCTAACCCACCAGCAGTTAAGCCCTTAATGATCGCCTCAGCCACACAGCAGATCACAAAAGAACAAACGAACCTACAATCAGCAACAGAGCAAGCAAACCACACACCCCCAGCAGTATTTATAGAAGGACTTCAACTGAGATCACGCTTTGCTTCAAGAAGAAAGAAGCCAGAACACCAGCCTGAAGATGACGAGTGAGACCTCGTCGAAACGTCGCCAAAACAACCAGATTTCTACACGGGAAGAAACCCGAATCCACCCTAACATGCATATATATATGGTTTATATATATAAAAACTCTGATCCCACTCTTAATCCAGATTCACATTTCCCAGCTGATTGGCTGTTTCAGTTATGAAGAGTGTTGCATTTTAGTGCTTCTGCAGTTAATTGATGTTTTGCTTATCTAAGGAGTGTCTTGACCACATAACAAAGCTCCCAGGATAATTACATCTGCTGAAAAGAGGAAAAGGGAGGAACATAAGAAGTTTTGGTATTTATCAGTGTGAACCAGAGTGCTTCTCTATGTTGCAACTTAGAATGTTTCTCTAAGTTGTTATTACAGACTCTCCCCCTCAGTTAGTTTAAACACTAACCAGACAGGAATTATATGTATCAGAAGCATCTGCTAAAAATAGGAAAGGGGAGGAACATATAAGTTTTTGGTATTTATCAGTGTAAGCACAGTAGAAGGAGAGGCAGCAGCTACATTTTAAAGAGTTTCCAGGACACCTGGAAGCAACAGTGGACAATCATTCCCCTCACTAGAAAATAAATAGTGACTGGTTAGGGATTTTAAGTGAAATGTGTATTCTATCAATATGTTTTATCAGAACACCTGCTAATCTTGAAAGAATAGCAGAGAATTCCATATCAAATATATCGAAACATTGTACTATCTGCCTCTTATACTAAAGTCATTCATATGACATGATTTTATTGAGAAATGGATATTTTAGATTTATTTTTTGTTGGAAAACTTAGCAATGTGATTTATTAATATCACTGTCAGATCACCATCAGTTATTCTGGTGGTGGGACCACTGGCAGTGATCTTCTGGTTTTTCAGGTCCGTCTCTATCCTGAGGATCCTAAAGGTTTCCCCCCAGGCCAAAGAGAGCCTTGAATTCTGAAGGGGTACAGGATTTTATCTTTACTATTTTTGTACCTTTATGGTATTATTTTTATTTTTATTTTATTATTATGTTCTTTATTATTTGCATTTTGTTGGGGTACATCTGGGGGGTTGTATGTTTGGACAGTTGTTGTTTTCTTTTTGCTACGTGTTGTACACTGCCCTGGTTGCCAATCATGACATTATCACCCTTTATCTGATGTAGTTCCAACTGAGTATCAGCCACTGAGTCCATATCAAAACAAGACCACAGGGAAAAACAATAATTAGAAGAAAAATGGAAGGCATTAGGAAAAGAGGATGACCTAGTATGAGATGGGTTTAATTGGAAAAGGGAAGCCACAATCTTTAATTTACAAGATCTCCACAGAGCTTACAATGTCAGGGCTTTCTGGAGGTAATTAAATTTATTGTGTCACTACAAGTCAGAAGAGCAACGCAGTGTGGGAGGCCTTCTGCCTATCAGCACAGCCCACACAGTGCAGGTATGGTAACAGTGGTAACAGTGTTGCATATAGAGGACTCTGGTGATGGATCTACTCTGACTTTAGTCCTACTAAGCTAGCTATGAACTGAGAGGGAAATCTTCAATATCCTATGTGAGCTCTGAAAGATCGTAGGCTTGCATTCCACCATACCTGTTAAATGCTTAATTTTAGATTTTAAAAGAAGCATGGGTTAGAATTTATGTTTAGTATAAGAAAATACAGTAGAGTTCTGCCAGCCATGCAAACTATTACTTTTTATTAGCAACCCTAATTAAATTTTTCTCTGACCTTTTCCATCTCAATAAAATCTTGTGCATTTCATTTTTAGGCTTGAACTATTGATTACTATGGCTTTAATTAACAGATATTTTAGTACAAGAAAGAATGTGATGTGCCAAAACATAAACAAACCAGGATTTGCAGCCAACAATATTTCTGGAAAACAGAGTACAAGTACTCTAATTTGTCTGTGCACATGCTTGTCTTCTATTATGTTTCATATTACTTTATGACTAGAAATTTTTCACGTATTTTATCTGCTTTTTATATTTTATTTCAAAAATGATGGGTATAACTGGGTATAACTATGTTGTAATCAGCTTTATGAAGCACTAAATTATTTAAAAATAATCTTAATGTAAACTCTTAATATATCTATAGGTAAAAGGTAAATGTTCCCCCCGCACATGCGTGCTAGTCGTGTCCGACTGTAGGGGCGGTGCTCATCTCCGTATTCAAGCTGGAAGAGCCAGTGTTGTGCAAGTCCATGGCCATGTGGCCGGCATGGCTGCAAGGAAACACTGTTTTTACCTTCCCGCCTTTTATGGTGGTACCTATTTATCTACTTGCATTTTACATGCTTTTGAACTGCTAGGTTGGCAGGAGCTGGGGTGAACAGCGGGAGCTCGCTCCACTGCGTGGCATCCGGGATTCGAACCGCCGAGCTGCTGAATTTGAAGTCAACAGTTTTCGGAGCCTTAGTCCACTGAGCCACCACGCCCCACTAATATATCTATAACCTGTCTGCAATTATATCTTTATTTATTTGGAAGCAAGTCACCTTTATTTAATGGGCCTTACATCTGAGTAACCATACATAGAATTAAACTGATTTTGAACCTGACCAGAGAACTAAAAGCATGGATGAAAGAACTGTAAGCAGGACAAGAATGGAAAACATATAACAGTGAATCATGCACACATATTTAAAATTGCCATAGCAGCATTAAGCGTTACAAAAATCTATAACTGGAATTATGATATATTCTAGAATTTCAGTCCAAGATTATGTTCAATCTCTGTGCAAAAAAAGAAACCACACAGAATGTGTTACAATGCCATAAATGGATAGTTTACATTTTAAGACTGCCACTAGAGTCTTTTTAAAACATTCAATATATTGGCTGGGTTAGCAAGTAGTTCAATAATTTCATAGTTGAGGAAAGTAGATTGTCAAGCTTTCCCTGTCACTGCAGAGACTTGTGAAAATTTGAGCTCAGCGGAATAAAAATGGCCCCAGCTATGCTATGAGCCACCACACATGAATGGAATATCACATTTTATAGAGGGCGAAACTATCTATAGTTAAAGTCCTGATTGTTCTGGCAGCTGAATGTGAGTGGCTGAGCATAGGATCTCATGAAAAGTCTACTTCAATGTCCCACTGTCTTTTCAAGAGTCCCTGCCAAAGCTGTGTGGTGGGCATGAGATGGATTCTTTCTCCAGTACAATTGCCCAGGATTGAATGTTCCAATTGAGCTGCAGAGATCCTGGTGGGCAGAAAGAGGGAAACAGCAGTAAAAAGCCTGCCCAAGGGCTCTCCTGCGAGTGAAGTATATCAAAGAGGCTGGGAGGATTTGGGCGGTTATTTCACGTCCCTCTCATCACTGTTCGCCATCCCGCTTGGGACCGGTACGAAGAAATGTTACCGCATGTCCATTGCGTGATGACGGGAGTTCATCCCGACCACGCCCCCTGAACTGGGATTTAAGCGTGATGAGCCATACCTCTCCCTGGCCTCGGGAATCAGCTTGTCTCGGTTCTCGTTTCATTGCGGAATTAACGCGTTTCATTGCATTTCATTGCGGAATGAATGCATTCTCCATCTAGTGGCAGGAGTGTGAAGTGCTATTCACCATTACATTCCCTATGGAGTTAGCAATGCAGTGCAGAGAGATAAAAAGACATAAACCCCCGAATTTTGCTTTTTAACACCTGGAAGGCAAAGTTACGGAGATTCGAAATATCGAAATACGGAAGGTCAGAACAAAAAAGGGGCAAATGAAGGCAGGGAAGTACAGATGTTATCACGAAACAAGGATGTGCAGTAACAGTCATCACGATACCATCAATCACGCCCGTGGTACATGGAAACAGGGACAGAACCGGGAGAAGATCACGTGACCGCGAATGACGTTATCACGCAACAAACGTTATCTCAGAATGAGGAAAGACATGAAGTAACCATCTTGATAGAAAGAAAGAGGAGGAAGAGGAGAGTGAGACAGAAGCCTGTATGGATGCTCTCAAGTGGACAGGGAATGAATTAGATTTGGCTGTACATGCCTGCTTTTTAGAATCAAAGCGCAGCCCATCATATTGAACAGAAAAGGCCTTTGGCATTTTACATGGAGTCTAACCAGATCCTGTACAAGGAGATGCTCTAATGGAGGTAGGCACTAAGCATGAAAGGCAGTAGCACCTTCTTACTCTTTTTGGAGGGAGACAACAATTAGTATTCTTAAATGTCCCATCTCTGATACTGGAGATGGCATGAAGCCTTCATGATAAATAGCTACTGATAGCCTTAAACATAATCACTATTATGATTCGCTTGTTTGTTTCCCTTTTAAAGTCATCTTATTTTTGGCTATGGCTGCATATCAGACCTGGCTAGTACTTGGTTGGGAGACCACCGGGGAATACCAGGTGCTGTAGGCATCTAGGAATTGGCAAACCACTTCAGTATTCCTGCCAAGAAAACTTCATGGACGTGGAGTCATGAAGAGTCAGTCATGACGGTAACAACACAACAACATGCATATCAGAGATATAAATGTCACAGTACAACTATGAGCTATGTAAACTTCTTTCTGTCTCCTGAATCTCCCACTTGCAGTAAAACTCGAACTTATTCCATCTTTTTGTAGTAAATGAAGGCTGAGGGGGGATATGTTAGCTATGTTTCAATATTTGAAAGGATGTCATATTGAAAAGGGAACAGGTTTGTTTTCCATGGCTTCAGGGACTAGGACTCGGGGCAATGGTTTCAAACTACAGGAAAAGAGATTCCATTTGAACATTAGGAAGGACTTCATGACAGTTAGAGCTGTTCGGCAGTGGAATATGCTGCCACAAAGGGTGATGGAGTCTCCTTCTTTGGAGGTTTTTAAACAGAGGCTGGATGGTCATCTGTTGGAAATATAGTGATGGGGTTCCTGCATGGCAGGGGGTTGGACTAGATGGCCCTTGAGGTCTCTTCCAACTCTATGATTCTATGATTCTATGAAGCAAGGCTCACAACCTGTGTTTAATCCTGGACTCAGGTTGCTGGTTCAACCTTCCATCCATTCCAGGTAAATTAATTACCCAATTCATGGAGGTTGAAGAATATGTAGGCTGCATAATTAATTTGTAAACCATGAAGAAAGTGCTTTAAGTACTATGGGATGGTATAAAAACATACCTGCCTTGCTTTTTGTTTTGTGTACACTGGTCCTTTTGCAAGAATTCTCCACAATTTCTGAGTTTACTGGAGAAACGATGTGTGGGTTTGGAGGAGCAGAGGATAGAAAGAGTGGTTTTACAATGGTGACTTTACAAGAAAACAAGTTTAAAAAGCTGTTTAAACTGTGTACATTTTAATCTGAGAAAAGAGAATAGCTGCTATATTCATAAGCATTCACATCTTTCCATTGATGAATATTAGTAGGAAATTGTAGAAACCCTCCCCTCTGGATTTTTTTAAATTCTCATTTGTTAAATACTATTTAGTTTTAAAGGAATACCTTTGTATCAGAAAGTACTGTTTATCATTCCTTGTTGAGTTCTCATTTTCTGCCCTGTCCCTCCCCTCTTCCTTCACATATAAAAACAGCTTTCACCAGAATAAAGAATTTCTTTAAAGAAAAAAATGATACTTCAAAAACAGTAGAAATAGCGGCCCAGCTTGGATCAAAATATATGGTAGTTAAGTGTTTTAGCAATTATCTTGAAATTCCAAGAATGAGTTAATATAAATCTGGAATGCTTCTCTTTAGCTATAACACAAAGTAGGAATGGCAGAAGACTTTCCAAGAAGACTTGAATCGATATCTACAGATGTCTTTTTTAAACAAAGGTAACATTTTGTAAGACCACTTCAGCAACTCTAGTATTTAATATATATTAATTGGTACATCCTTTTCCATCAGTAGCTCCACAAATTAACTACCTATAGCATTTAACTACCTATAGAATTTCAGAAGGAACAAGTCCTGTACTAAGCAGATTTGAGGATACAACAGCAGTGTTTTGGTTTTTTACAGCTTCTTCAGCAATACAAAATGGTGAATAAGGACAGGTGAAAAATAATGACTCTTGTGTAGAAATGTCCAATTTTTTTAAAAAAAGAAGAAAGTTTTTCTAAAAGTTTTGATATGAAAGTCCAGTAGCTTAGAAGAGTATGTCTTTAAAAAGAAAAATTCCCACACTCAGATGGATGTCAATGGTGGTGCCAGTGAACCGTTACGCAAAGCTTCCCAACACTTTGTAAGCTCAAGACTGGAAGGACAATTGTAAAGTTCAGTGTTAGAAAGAGATAGTGTATTGAATACACAATACCAAGCTTTGTCTACTCATGATTCTGTTGCAAGAGAGGGCTACTTAATCTCCTCCATTTGCCCTGGGGATTCCAACTGTTTTAATGTGTTCTTTTTCAGAGCCTGTGAACTACAGAATACAAGCTGGTAACAACTTTCTTTGGAACTGCTTTTGGTAAAACCTAAAGCCTCTAATACAAAATGTAGTCCCAGTGGTACTAATGAGGACAAAGGCAGCCTTTAACTGTTTTTGAAGCTACTGTGGTAGAGGTTTCATATCATCTTTGGTGAAGAAACTAATTCTTTGGCTTGTTTTATGAACATCCAGCTAATGTCCCCGGGTAGAGTACAGCCCCTTAATCCAAGCTGTGAATAATAAAATCTGATGCATCTTTAATAATCTCAGAGTTTTCAGCTTTTTGTCCTCTTTAAAAATGCAGAAACATCAAAAAATATGCTGAATGAAAAATACAGTAAATATGTTGAATGGGCCAGTGCCTTTTTCTGTTCGCAGGTAATGTAGGTATTGATCCGACTCTCAGTAAAGAACCACTGTAGAATCTGTTTCCACTTATAATAAAACAGTTTACAATAAGGTTTTTCCATGATGTTAAAGGAAGCATGGATTATTTTGCCAGAGTTGCATGTTTTCTGGTTGGAAACTGATGTAAAATACTCTTGTCAGAGGGTCCTTTATTTTACCACACATGTGAAAACCCAGTTTACTTCAATTATTTATTCATATGTACACCTCTCTGTCGCTGCAAAGTGTGCCTTAGGGTAACCAGCAGAGGTGATGGGATGGGTGGCAGCAGCAACCAAGGAAAAGCAGCCAAGGAAAAGGAGGAGGGACAGAATGGAATAAGGAACTTGAGAAGAGGGGAGGATACTACCAGCCTATATCTTAGAGCCACTCCTTACTCCTTCTGTAGGTTAATCTTTGGCAAGTAGCCTCTCTGGTCAGTTTCAGCCTTTGTTTTCTTCCTTAGCAATCAACCTCTTTGGTACTCTCAGCCTCTGCCTCCCAGGTTGCTTGTGTTTGTCAGCAAACTGCTATTTAAAAGTCATATTGCATGACATCATGTGACTCAGACTCAAATTAAATTTACACCGACATACATTCCGAACCATTGCTTTAATGATTGCTTAAAAAACATGCCCTTGGATGAAACTGCGTCAGAGCCACTGGAATTCTGTATGGATAAAATAAAGTGAGAAACCTCATCTTTAATTAGAATAGAAAGTGATGATTTCATTTATCTACTTCAACTGTTGCACATTTTTCATTATTGTAATACTTACCATGAACTGTACACACCAGGTGGAGGAGAAATCATAAATAAACAGAACATTTTAGACAAATAGTATGTGCCTGTGCCAAGAACACAAACAGAATGCTCAATTTATGACAACATGGGCATACACAATCTGAGACACGAATGCAAGGAAAGGACTGCAACAAAGCATTATGTTGATTGCCTAGCCCTAACCACTGATTGCACACTATTGATCCCAGGACTTCAGTACCCTTCATGTTTCATGAAATGGCATTGAGGGAACACAAGAAACTGATGTTTCCTTAAAACACACACACACAAAATGAAGCAGTGGTTGGAAATGTGCAACTTTTGAGCCACTTATGGTCCCAGGCATCCATTGTGGCCCCCTGCACCTCTGATCCTTCCATAACACTATTTTTATTTTTAGGGGTACTCCTAAACAACTGAAAGAATCTTCTAAATAAATAAATAAATAAATAAATAAATAAATAAATAAATAAATAAATAAATAAATAAATAAAAACAGCAAGAAAAGTAGCAGACTACAAGAACCACTTGTGTTTCAACCTGAGGTGCAGACAACAGAGCCTCACCCCAACAAGCCTTCACCTACAATCTACAATAAGAAGTTGTAGGGCTAACAATATCATTCAGAGAGCTTAAGAACAACTGAAAGGATCAGACAAGTCCTCTAAATAAATCTTCTAAATAAATAAATAAATAAATAAATAAATAAATAAATAAATAAATAAATAAGGGGATTTTCTCTTGCAAGATATCAAGTGACCCACTGAGTCATAGTATTTCACAATATGGTTCCCGACATTGGGTATGTCAGTTATACACTGTGAATGGTGTTCTGAAAACGTTACATTAAAATATGAAAGTTAGTCTTTAAGGTGCCACATGTTTGTGTCTTTTGTTTTGTTTTGTTTTGTTTTTCTTTGATTTTTGCCTGAAATTCTTGAAAAGACTAACACAGCTACCCTCTCTGAAAGATGTGGGCTATACTGTACTCTAAAACCCTTCATAGTTGCTATAAAACACTGCCACAGCTTTTGACTGAAAAGCACTGTACTGGTTTTAGGATATTCAGCGTGCCTGTGCACTTTTTATATCAGTTACCAGTATGTTTTACTGTCTCCATGATAACACCTCACAAAACCCATTGGCAGGTTTTGAAGTGACTTTAAATTTAGCGGTTGATAGTTATTTTGGTTTTTCTGGTTTTTCTGGTTGTTAGCCATATGCCAGTGTGATTTCTGGAACCTGCTATTGTTAAGCATGAAGACTGCCAGCACAGAAATGCCTTCAGCACTTCTCCTCAAGTCTGACGGTACTAGAATATTAATGATTTGAACTCGTTAGAATTATATACAGTTTAAACGGAGTTGTAAGATCAATAAAATCTTCATCTACACCAAGATGAATTAAGTATGGTCCTCTACTTTTCTGTGGCACTGTAATCCCACTGACCCAACTCAATATAGTCCATGATGAGGAATACTGGAACATGCAGTCCAAAAATATTTTGCCCATCCTTGATCTATATTCTATTATTTTTAATGAATCAATCCATCTATAAAGTATTTGCAAGCCAAGCTGTAATGAAAAGCTTATTGGAGTTGCTTAAAACAAAAAGTGTTTTGATTTTTGCCTTTAATTTATCAACAAACTCTCACTTTCATTTAGACTGGCCTTTCAGTCTGAAAAAAAAAATCAGTCTATAAATGTAAGTAAATATTTATGTGTGGAAAAATATATTGAAGGTTATTAAACTCACATAAAAGACTCATTGTGGACCATTAATTGTCTTTTCTGTGATAGTGCAATGGCTGAGATCCCCTACCATCATGTGTATGCAAAAACCTTGCATGTAACATTTGAAAATAAAGACTTCCCCCAAAATACATGTTTCTTAACTCTTTATGTGTTTATGTAGCTACAGGTGTCCCATGGGCCTGATGCCTGATACCCTGAGGTCCAAGGGGTATAATTCACTGTGATGTTCTAGTATGTTAGTCCCTACATGAACTATTTTTCACAGCTATGCTTACAAAGGAAAACTTCCCAGTGAATTAAAGCTGTAATAATCTGAGCAGAACTTACTAAAGTTTGAGATGCAGTTTGTTGCCCAAAATACTAGTCCCCTTTAATGAACAGGTCCTACCTTTAAATCAAGTAATATGTTGACAAAAATTAAGCAAGATTAAGAGATTCTCTTTGCTCTGCCTCCCCTCAGCCAGTTCTAAAACATATTGTTTAGAATAGGTGTAACTAAACATGTTCTTTTTCTCTTGTGCCCTCCCAACCCCCGAGGAAACTTTAATCTATACAGTACTATATTTTAGTTGTGTAATTTTTGCATTGAAAATAAAGTTATGTGAACACAGGAAGCATTTTTTTTGTATTTTTATGAGTCATGCATGGCACTGTGAATATGAATAGGGAGATGAAATACATGAAATATCCCATAATATTTAACTTTCTGCATCAAAATAGGGAGGAGAAAGCTTCCATGGTTTGGCTGGGTCCGAAACCAACATCTGTGACCCACCTTAATGTCTGTAGGATCGCTAAGGAGAGATAGCGGCTCTTGGTGATTATAAATTACAGTGATCCCTGCACTAAAGTAAACACAGCTATATTCACACATCTGTGTTCTATTAAATGAACAGCAGCTGCCAAAATAAGCACTATAGTTTATTTATTGGTGGAAATAATATTCTGTGGACTTCTCATAAACAAACTTGGCTTTATTAAAATAGGCAATCCTCTTTCCAGAAACAAAATGTTCACAATATACTGCATCCTGTTGGCAAAAATCATTATATTGTGAGCAAAGCAAGACAAAACTAATGGCAATCCATAAAGTCTTCCAGCTTTACCATTACAACAGTAACTAGGGGGCAAAATAAAATCCATTTGTGAAACAAATAGCTGCAGATCTTACCATTCAGCATTTCTGTCAAATCTTAGGACATCCTACACCCTTGGTCATGAACATAGGTCAATCGTATACAACACCTACTCTCTTGTTTGTATCACTATCAACCAATCAATTCACTCCTCTTTTTACAAGCCTTCTCTAAACACCCAGCAGTTGGCTTGCTGTATAATATCCATAGAGATACCTTTCCAAACCTTGGCATTTACCGCTCACAAGTTCTAAGTACATTCAACCATACACTCTTAGATTCCTCTGTGAAGATAGGAATACTGATTACATCATGTTCAAGACCACAAGGAAACTTACTACAATCAGTCAAATATACCCCAAAATCAACTTTCAGACACATACATGTTAATTCTTTGGGCTTATCACTTTGGTAATATGTGAACTATATGTGTTTTGGGGGTACCTCTTTTTACCTAATGTATTTGGATACATGCCAAATATGGTTAACCCTACTTAGATATCTAGAAACTTCTTTGCCTCACAAAAGACTAGGAGACTGTTGTTTGTCAGATAATCACAAGAAGTAGTAAAATGGAAAATTATATTCAAACTTTTACACAGTTCTATCTTTGACTTTATTTTGGTGCTTTGAATAAGAGATTGGATCCCAATTAACTTTTTGAATAAATGAAGGATCCTACCTATCATTTTCCCATAATCAGTTACAATGATAAATTGACACAAGAAACTAACAGGGCCCACATGCCCAAAGAAGCACTGTTTTTAAGTTTCATTTGATGGAGAAATTGACAAACATTTTATTTTTGCTATCAGGTGGGGATAATAGATATGTAGACCAACATATCTGAATAACACCACATTGATGGAAAGGGATTTTCATTAGGGACTAATATGATGTTGTTTGTATGTGCTCTTTTTGACTATCTTTTCTCATACAACTTTGCCTTGCATGCATCACTTTGTTTACCTTTGGATGCCCAGGAATAGGGTTGCCTCTGGACCAGGCATAGGGGATGCAACCAAATGCATCTCCAACAGCAGAGAATGCCATAGAATGCCAGATTTTTTGTTTTATTTCAGGAACTAACAGCTGCACTTCTCTGTTGCATGTCTGGAAATTTTTTCAGCATTCCTTTTCTTCTTTCCTCTTTTATATCCCTGGAACCCCTCCTCCTCCCTTTGACCTGATTCTTCTTGTTGAATAGCGTTTTAAGGATTCTTTAATCTTCTTCCCTAACACAGTTAGGAAGTGTAAGAATACAGCTTTTGGTAGGTGATCTCCCAGGTACGTTAAGTAGAAGATGGCTAACTAGCATTTATGATTGTATTTGTGTGTGAAATGCCCATTTAATCCTTAATCAATAAAAAAATTTTAAACTTCCTTTTGAATGAGACTGGTCTTCATCTTGGACTGTGCACTCTCAATGAGCTCACTACGGAAATCTAACACCAAATAAATCCTTACAATAAGTTCTGTCATGGGCCAGCATTCCTTAACAAGCTCACACGTTTGAGGCCAGAGTATCAACAGCTGTCTCAGAACAGCATGCTGGATATTTCTGAAAGCACCCATAGCCCTAAAATAAGTGTTGTCAGACAAAAGTTTTTTTGACTTCTAACCTATTGATTTCCTTTCAGCTAAAGAATGCTTGCTGGTACTTTCCTTATTCCAGGAAAGTAATACTTCAGTGAGTGTGGGTTGAAGGACAGTGGGCAACAGACTCAATTCTACACAGAAGAAGAAGCTGGTAACACCCATGAAGGGGTGGGGGGAGAGTAAAGAGAAGAGGCTCTCCCATGTAAACCCAGCTTTTCATTTGGAATTCCAGGTGTTCAGTTGCATGGGAAAAGAAAGTGTTCTGTGTACAAAAATATATTTCAGACAGAGCAAGGAAAATGAAAAAGGCTACTATGTGTATCCAAACAGATATCTATCTATCTATCTATCTATCTATCTATCTATCTATCTATCTATCTATCTATCTATCTATCTATCTATCTATCTATCTATCTATCTTATCTTATCTTATCTTATCTAATTCTTTCTCCAGTGTCCAAGGCAGCAGACTATAAAAACAGTCATAATAGGCATAAATTGGTTATAACTATATCTTACTTGATTATAACTTGTATAATTATAATTATTATTATAATAAATTAAAGCCTATCTAATAAATTAAAATATTAAAACATAGTTATATTAAGAACAAACACTGAATCAAACCATCTAAAACTAAACAAGGAAGAAACAGATAAAACAACAATCCTACTCTGTTTTTCTGCTTGCCTGTTTAGAAGAGCTGTGAGCTAGATTGAAATATGTAGGTTGCCCACTTGCAGAATACATTAATAGACCATAGGAATCTCATAGAACAAACAGCACTGAAAACAGGTAGCAGGTAACCATAAAATGTTTTCAGATATTCATACTGACATAAAGACTAAGAATTTTCTTTCAATATAATTCCCCATGAATTCAGATTATATATACAGTATATCACAGAAGTGAGTACACCCCACTTCATAAACATTTTAGTATATATTTCCATGTGACAACACAGAAGAAAGGACACTTGGCTACAATGTAAACCAGTGAGTATACAGCTTGTATAACAGTGTAAATGTGCTGTCCCCTCAAAATAACACAAAACAAAACCATTAATGTCTAAACCGCTGGCAACAAAAGTCAGTACATCCTTAAGTGACAATGTCCACATTGGGCAAAGTGTCTATATTTTCAAAGGTGTAGATGTGTCTATATTTTTTGTGGCCACAGTTATTTTCCAGCTCTGCCTTAACCCTTTGGGCATAGAGTTCACCAGAGCTTCACAGGTTGCCACTGGAGTCCTCTTCCATTCCTCCATGATGACATCACAGAGCTGATAGATGTTAGAGACCTTGAGGACCTCCACCATCAGTTTCAGGATGCCCCACAGATGCTAAATAGGGTTTAGGTCTTGAGAAACGCTTGGCCAGTACATCACCTTTACCCTCAGCTTCTTTAGCAAGGCAGTGATCGTTTTGCAGGTGTGTTTGGGGTGGTAATCATGATGGAACACTGCCCTGCAGCCCATTCTCTGAAGGGAGGGGATCATGCTCTGCTTCAGTATGTCACAGTACATGTTGGCATTCATGGATTCCTCAATGAACTGCAGCTCCCCAGTGCTCGCGGCACTCATGCAGTCCCAGACCATGACACTCCCACCACCATGCTTGACTGTAGACACAACACACTTGTCTTTGTACTCCTCACGTGGTTGCTGCCACACACACTTGAACCATGTGAACTAAGTAAGTTTATCTTGGTCCAATTAGACCACAGGACATGGTTCCAGAAATCCATGTACTTAGTCTGTCTGCAGAAAACTGTAAGTGGACTTTCTTGTGTATCATCTTTCTTGTGTACTCCTTCTGGGACGACAGCCCTGCAGACCAATTTGAAGCAGTGTGCGGCATATGGTCTGAGCACTGAAAGGCTGAACCTCCACCCCTTCAACCTCTGCAGCAATGCTGGCAGCACACATACGTCTATTTCCCAAAGCCAACCTCTGGGTATGACGCGGAACACGGGCACTCAACTTCCTTGACTTACCATGGCGAGGCCTGTTCTGAATTGAACATGTCCTGTTAAACTGCTGTACAGTTTTGGCAACTGTGCTGCAGCTCAGTTTCAGGGTCTTGGCAATCTGCTTATAGCCTAGGCCATCTTTATGTAAAGCAAAAATTCATTTTCAGATCATCAGATAGTTCATTACCATGAGGTGCCATGTGGAACTTCAAGTGATAACTATGAGACAGTGAGAGCAATAACACCTGCTCCCCATTCACACCTGAGACCTTGTGACACTAATGGGTCTCATGACACCAGGGAGGGAAAATGGCTACTTGGGTCCAATTTGGACATTGTCACTTAGGGTTGTTCTCACTTTTATTGCCAGTGGTTTAGACATTAATGGCTGTGTGTTGTGTTATTTTGAGGGGACAGCACATTTACACTGTTATACAAGCTGTATACTCACTGGTTTGCATTGTAGCCAAGTGTCATTTCTTCCGTGTTGTCACATGAAAAGATATACTAAAATGTTTATGAAATGTGAGGGGGTGTACTCACTTCTGTGATATACTGTACAACCATGAAAGCTGTGCTACACGTTTTCAGACACATACTCAACCTTGTTCTAATTCCTTTTATATTCGGAACTAAGGCCTCTCTTTCTTTGATAGTGCTACTCTGGCTTCAGCCCAAAACCGAAATGATTTTATTTGATTAAGTTAAATGATGCTATCATTAATCATTTTATGTCTCATAGCATATATTCCCTGATGAAATAAGTGATTAATCTCCATAATATCTGTCTGTCTTCTGTTGTCTTCTTTCTGCTTAGTCTTATTTAAAACAGTTGGCAAGTGGAACCAGAAAGTATGTTGTGCCTATTGTTATTTCCTTTATCTCTAACTGAGGACTCAATTTTAAGGTATTTTGTACCCCCTTTTTTGAAAACCTATATGGTCATAATGAAGAAACCACCAAAGTAAGATCGTTTTTATTACCAGGGGCTTGTCCTGACAGAGAAAATGCTCATTTTAGTCTAACTTAATATTAAAAAGATCTGGAAAACATTGGTAAAAACATTAAAATAGCTCTCAATATTTCCATTAATTCTGCATAGAACTATGATATCATATTTCATTTTCAGAGTCAAGGATTTAATTTAAAAAAATTCCATTTCAGGAGGCAATTTTCCCCTCCCTGAATATAATGCATATGCACACTGGGAACCAGATTTAATGTTGATCACGAGGTTAAGTGGTACTTTAACCCTGCAAACAAACATGTTTTGGTGCTGGGGTGGGGTGGGGTTTGGAAGTGGACAAGTCAGGAAATGCTTTGCATGCCATGTGACCAGGCTGGGGTGGGGGGAGAGTACAGGTCTAATTTATAAAAGCCCCACACCAGCCTTAGCTTCCTTTCATCAGACACACTCTCCCATTGGGATGTCTCAGTTTAATATTTAATAAAGTTGTGTCCCTAGTTTCAGCTCACCACTTGAATCTTGCCTCTTCCTTCCTGGCTGGGAAGGTATAAGTGAATGTGTTTTGACTAGGTACAGCCAAGTCAAACTACATTCCAGTTATACACACGTGTTCAGTCATGGCTCTCAGTTTGCATTTTAACTGGCCTGACAATCTGAAGCCAGAAGGCAGTACTGGACATGACCATGGCTGAAATTCATTCTTATGATCAGTTTTACTCAATAGTAAATAACTCCCAACAATCCATAGCAGATTTAGAGGGGACTGCTGAGAAACTGGAATCAAGACAGACACACAAGTGCTTCATTCCACGAATGAGCCTGCATTAACAGAAACCTAGATTTATTTACTGAAATAATGTAGTGTTTTTCCAATGAAAATAGACATGGGCACAAACTGGAAAATTTGTGGGTTTTGATGGTTTGGGGTGGGGGGAAACACCTGCCTACCACTCCACCTCCACTACCTCCGCTGCCTCCCTATCTTTTCTTGAAGCCATCAGGGCTATCATCCTGACTGGCAACAGGCCTAACTTCAAAGATCTGTGGATGTGCCCATCTGTGAGCTGAACAGTGGTGCCTGCACAGAAGCAGCAGACATAGCTCCTTGAAAGGACCCACACCTGATGTGTGTGCTTATGTACCCACTGCTCAGAAGATAGATGGGTCCCTGTATAGAAGCAACAGGTGCAGGCCTGCTGCACCACGATGATGGCAGAAGCTGCAGCTTGTAGCCAAGGTAAAAATCCATCAGGGAAGTGGGAAGGTGGTTGGACAAGAATCTTATTTTAGTGAACAAATAAAGTGCCAAGAGGGGGGGAAACTGATGCATCATTTTGTGGGTTTTTCTGGCCCGTTGTTCAGTTCATTCCCAGTTCTAGTAAGGAGCATAACAACTGCATTTGTTCTCCACAAATCTGAAAGCAACAATCTGTTTCCTAGCCACATCTAGTTTCAAAGAAGTTTTATCTAACCTAAAACAAACATTCAAGCCTGAATAGTGTTGATATTGTAATATACAGTCATGTTTTGAAGCAATAATGAAACATCTGGCAATGATTGGCTGAACTTTTTTTGATATTGGGGGTGTTGGCAGTTGGAAGGATTTCCCACTGCCAATCATCACCCTAAAAGCTTGTGGGCTCTCGTGAGCAAAACTGTTTTCATTGGGAGAGTCTATGGTTACCAGCAGCTGAATTGTTCTAACCTACAAAAAGGATAGGTAAGGTAATGTGTTCCAAGACAGGAAGTAGTAGAAGAATCAAAAGCACAGAGAAATCACTGGAAGGGTTACAGAAATAAAGTGAGAGTCATAGATAAAAGGGGTGCCCTTGTTGAAGAGAACAGAGTTGATATTAATATAGGCAGTGTCAGTCAGTCAGGTTTTTATTGCGGTGTAAAACCATAAAAGTCATTACAGACCAACACGATTGCAAAATTGTAGAGTTACAAAAACAGTGTAGATATAATAACATACATAAAAATAGTATAGACAGTGAGAACAGGTTCATATACTGTATATTGCTTTGAAATAACTAGCTACGTATCTTTCTCTAGATCTCATTTTAATTCAAAGTGGACACTTATGCTTTGACAGTACACATGTTAAACTGGTTTTGCTAGGCTCTTATTTCCAGATAAGCCAGTTTAAAATCAGAGGTGTCAGTTTTAATGTATTCAAAATAATTTGTAACATCTCACAAGTGAATGCTGTCTTTTACCATTGTGTGTGTTTTACTGATTTTAACTGGATGCTTGGGTGGTAAGAGAATAGCATGGCATATTATTATTTCTCCTACAGTTTCAAGTAGGAAAGTTACTCCTGATTGCAGTGTAAAATAATCTCATGCATACCCACTAGAGGGCAATCTGTAGAAAGGAGATTTAATTCTTCATAGGCATGGGAACTCACTTTTCTGTGCGCACAGGATTATTTTGTGTTAATTATCTATTCCTGGACAGTTTGCAATAACTGCATAATTGCACTAAATAATCTCCTGTAATTTCATCAATGAGAATATTATGTTTCCAAACCAAAGCCGTTGTCATATGTAAAAAAAATGGTACAATTATTTTTGAGTTAGGTATTGCATTTCTGGTTCTACAAACCTTTGGTCTGTGGCTATTTTTCCAATGTAATCTCAGACAATTTTACTTTGCTTCCTTTAACAAACTAAGCAAAACAGCCTGATATGTTCATATCCCAGTCTTTTTTAGAATACTCGTACTTATTGTTAAACTACATTAATTTAAAATGACCAGTGAGAAGATACAAGAACAGCCAAATATCTATAGCTTGGGAGAGTGAAACCAGAGACAATTGGAAAGTTCATGTGCTTCCTTCCTTTCAAAGATTAAGCATTCCTTAATCTGCCTAATCTATTTAACAGGCACTATTAAAGGTCCCTTTCTCCCATGGTAAAATCAAAAGTCTTCCCCGCATAGCCTCCACGAAAACTTGGAGGAAGCTTAATGATGGAGATTTTTTCCAGTGGCATTTGGGGGCCTAGAAATACCCCCACATTATTTCACTGATCTATTATGGATCAGCAGTGACTGAGAGAGTAAAAAAAAAATCAAAATTTTTGCTTTTCTCCCAATAGAAATTTATTGGAAGAAGACATAAAATGGACTAAAAATTTAATATAATACATGTCAAGCTTTCCACCTTGATATAATTTTAAAATAATTTATAGAATCTCAGCATTTCTGTCTTAATGTGATAAAAAAACAAAGGTTAACAAACTGGGTAGCATATGATCTGCAACTAATTAACGTCAGTCATCTTGTAGCTTGGAGGCATACTCTTTTATTCATGTGGCCACATGCACTCCATTAAGAAGTGAACAGAGCCACACATTTAACTACCTGAATATTCTTAGACATTTTGATGTTGTTCCATGCCATCAAGTCACCTCCGACGTAGGGCAACCCTATGAGCAGTCTCCAAAATGTCATGTCCTTAACAGCCCTGCTCAGCTCTTCTAATTTCAAGGGTGTGGCTTCCTTTCAGGTACCTGCTCTCCGGGGGTGAAAAATCCCTGATGCGGATCTAAGGTAGAGAGTGCCGGGCTCTCCTGGCTTCTGTTTGTTGTTGTTTTTGCCCCCCACCCCTTTAAGAGATCTGAATGCTGCCGGGAACAGAGCGAGACCGGCAGAACGGAGGTAAGCCGGCATTCTTTTCTTTCTTCCCCCCCCCCCCCCCTCACGCAGCCAGCAGCCAGGAGTGCGGAGGGGGTGGGAACACAGAAACAGCGACAAACCCCCAAGATCTCTGGTAAAAATTTAAGTGGCCAGCAGATCTTAGGGGTCGTGTGAAAAGGCTCTAACTTTCTCAGCATTACTGTCTTTTCTAGAGAATCTTGAATTCTTCTGGTGTGCCCAAAGTAGGACAGCCTCGGTCATCTTCAACATTATTTTTGCCTCCAGAGACAGTTCAGGATTGATTTGATATAGGACTCACTTGTCCATCTTTCTGGCTGTCCAGAGTGTCTCTCACCCGAGACATATATTCTTCACTTATGTCAATGGTTATGTTAATCCTCTGAGACAAAAGCATAAGCGGGCGCTGGGTGATGCAGGTAGGGACTGGATTTGTATGGTAAGGAATGAGGGCAGCACAACACTGTTGGAGGGATAATATCCAAGATCCAGAGGCAGAAGAGACTGTAGCCTTAATTCAGTCATAAATATTCAAGGATGCTCTCCACACGTAAAGATACATTTTAAAAATATTATCTCTCTATTATCTCAATAGCAGCTCAGTGTCTCTTCCCATTTCCTGGACTGTCTTGAACAGATGTTACTGCTTCTGGTAAATTAGTATACACTAATGGTATTCCCAGTATAAACTTGATCTCTAAAATGAAAGGAGACATCCTGTTTGATATAATGAATCCATTTTGCTCTGGAATAGCATTTTTATCCAGTGTTGGGTCAGCTCTGAAGACATTCACTGATTTCCACTGAAAATATAAATTTCATTCACCTTAGCTAAAGCAGCATTTTACATTAATCAGGTAGAACACTGTAGACTTGTCAATGAGACAATACCTTGGTTCTCACGTGAGAAAGCCCTAGCACCTGTATGCCTCTTAAGCAGAATACATTGTCATCTGGCAGGAGATTAAAGATGTTTTGGAGATCTCTCCATTTATGTGATGCCAAAAGACTTGCATTTAATTTCATTTCAAGTGCAGCTTGCTGGTCATCATTTTCTAAAAGGGGATTATATTTCTACAGGTGATAGCTCATGCCACAAATATATAATGTATTTTCAGAGCCATCTTAGCATTCGTTAATGAATCCTTGGGTCTTCTTATTCACTGTTTTGGACTGAAAATGGGATCCCTGAGATGAAATATGCATTCTGGATCTGCACATCACTACCTTTTTTATTTTTTTGTCTTCACACAACCACATATTAAGAAGGCCTTCTCAACTGCCTGCAGGATGCCCAAAGTTTTGCTTACAGTACAAATGATTCCACTAGCACAACACAAAGTGTTTTATTGTGTATGTCTAGTTCTTCACAACTGCATATATTATCTTCTTGAAATCATATAAAGTGGGTTGGGCAAATGGAGGAAAAGATCCCCCCTCCCACAGAAAACCAGCATAGGTGAGGGTGGGGGGGGGGAATATGGGCATGCCTATGCAGTGGAATTATCAAAAGGAGCACTGGAGATAGAGAAAAAACTCTGCATTCTTCCTGCAAAGAGATGGCTTATCTACTCCTGCTGCTAGGGCATTTATATTAAATGGCCCCTTTAATTCCCAGAACAATGTGCTAGGAGATATCTATTTTCTATACTTTTCCAAAGGGCTAATGATTTGCCCTGACCCAGTGATCCCTGAAGTCAGAAAGACCATGTCAGTTGATGGAAATAGATTCAGGATTAGCTTGTGACCAGATCAATAAAGTATCTGAATGTGAATGCAACTTTAAGTGCATAAATTTAAGTGCATAAAGTCCCCATGACTTCCATGGGATGGAGTGTGGAACCCTGTACATAATTTTCATGCTGTAAACATAGTGTAATTTCTTCTTACTTTTATAGGCCTGCAAACAAGGATCAGCACATGCTCTACCAAAAAGGAGGAAACATTTTGCACTCATTCCCCAAGTGAAGAACTTCAGAGTTAAATGGCAACTAATTTGCTAAATGGTAGAGTGTAAGGAGCAAAACCACTGGCAAGGTACTTCCTGAAGGACCTGCCCATTGGAAATAAGCCTGTTTCTACTAACTGCATAGCTCTATAGCAGGCATGTCCAAACTTCAGCCCTCCAGATGTTCTGGACCACAACTCCCAGAATTCCAAGCCTGCATTTCCAATGGCAAAGGACTGTGGGAGTTGTGGTCAAAACATCTGGAGGGCCAAAGTTTGGACATGCCTGCTCTACAGTTTCAGTACAACTGTATCTTGGGCTTGTTTTATTAGCTCTGTTAAAAGGCATGTAAAAATGGAAAAGTGAAAGCTGGAACTAGAGATCTCCAGACCAGCAACTTCCACCCAAACCTTTGATGCAATGGATCTGAGAGGAGCACAATACAATCTCACTTATATATTTTATTTTCGTTGTTCTACTGCAATTTACTTCCAAGTTCTGAAGCTCAGACTATCTACGAGCCAGCTGTTTCCTCTCCAAATCTGGCTTCCTTTTCTTCTGCTTACTCTCATGTGCTTCCTGTTTACTTAACTGATTGCTAAAGCCTTTTATTCCTGCTTGGCTGAGACCTAAACCAACTTAATTGCCAATTAGTGTCCTCAGCTAGGCATCTTCAATGAATAACTATGGCAGTGGCCAATAATTATCTTCTCCTTTGCAGTTCAAGAATGACAATGTACTAGAATATCATTATGTGTAAATTATGCTAACAGGATGTCACGCACAAAAGGGCAGCTCAGGCATGTAAGAATGTTCCCTGTTAGATGTAGCTCATGTGGAGAATGTAATGCGTGACCTGGGCAGCCCATGGAAGAACTCAGTGGTAAAGCACACTTCCTATGTTCCTATGGATACAGTTACAGCTTCCCAGTGGGATGCTGGATTGATACAACAGCACATTTCCCAGTCACCGTGGAATCACTTAGAGAAAGCAGGTGCATTTGCGGTGGCCTGTTTAACACACACACACCAGCTGCAAGAACAGACAGGAGCAATGTTGTGTATGTCTTACCCATCTTGCAGGCTTTAAGCAAATGTGGGAGCAATATGATGCATTCAAAATATACAATTCGGTAAATAGGTAATGGAAATGGTATTGATGATGATGATGATGATGATGATGATGATGATGATGATGATGATGATGATAATAATAATAATAATAATAATAATAATAATAATAATAATAACAACAACAACAACAACAACAACAACAACAACAACAACTTTATTTTATGCCTCCTTTCTCCCCAAAGGGACCCAAGGCAGATATGGGATATATTCCATCATTTCTCAATAAAATTGTGCTCTGTGCCTCCAAAAACTTTCTCCTACAGATTCTTTGCTATTGATCCTAATGTTGCAGTAAATAAATAAATAAATAAATAAATAAATAAATAAATAAATAAATAAATAAATAAATAAAAGGTGTGTGGGCACTGGGAATTCAAACTTTTCCTGCCATCCCTCATCTTCTCCAGCTTTCACATTCCTATCTTAATTTCTGTTGCAACCATGATATCTACCAATGTGGAAGCAGGCTTAGTTCTCTTACAGAATGGAAGCAGTTACACCTATGTATTTATGCTATACTTTCAATCCATAGGATACAATGGCAAGGGGGCTGCACAAGATGAGCCTTGGTATCCTTTCATCTCCACAATCCTGTTTATGTTGTCAGTCCGTCAAAATAAGGAGTTAAATGTTTACCTTGATTGAGAGAACCCACTAGAAAAGTTGTTTTCAGTTATTCCTGATATTGTAATAAACATGTTTTATTAATATATACAGCTGCATGTTTCTTTCCACAGTAACTATCCAATGTGTAAGAGTGTGTATAAGATGTAGTATATACCTCCATACAATGAAAGTCTCGGCCCCCTACCCTTGTAATTTTAATACCTAGTAACTGTTTCAAATCCTGTCTTTGGTAAGTTATCTATATTAATCTAATAGCCAAATTATTATTTAAATACTGATCTAGACCTCAATTACACTTATTAATGACCACAATGGAAATTTTAGGAGGGCTGAAAAGATAACTTTAATTATTTCTATTCCTTACTTTTATAAAAATGTTTACTTGAGTCCGATATTAACCCATCATCCAGTTCTACAGTTAAAGCAAGAGAAATAACAGCCTAATCTGAATGAGCTAAATTAGAACTTTGAATAAGAAACATAAACTTCCTAGACTATATAACATATAAAAAGACATTGTAAAGAAAGGTACCAGTAATTCTTACATTAGATTGGTAATGTTGAATCTGTAAATGTTTAAACAATGTGTTCAGGATGACTATTTTGATGTATCAGAAGCACCTTAGTGTAAAACAAGAATATTTGGTAAGTACCTCCTTGTCATTTACAAGCTGTCTAGGTAAGGTTGTTCTTATTGTGCATAATTATATTTAATTTTAGTTCCATTTTGTGTAGCAGCTGGATCTTATGTTCACAAAAACCACTGAGTCAGGCTTGAAGATCTGTCTTTAATGAAGCCAAAGACAGCAACTATATGAGTAAAATTGATTGTAATATTATGTACAGTTAGTCATGATTATGTCAATGAGATATGTTGTATAGCCTTCTCTTGCTTGAAAGAGGTCATCATACCTTTCAATATGTTGATTTAATTTCAGATACAGCTGGATACAACAGTGTACATGCTATGATAATGAAAATGATCACCCCATCCACCCAGTATAAAGCAAATGGAAGCTGAACGTTTTTCCAAATTTGTGACATCCACTCGTATGCATGTATCTTCTTTGCTAGATGGAACACATAGAAACACACACAAAAACCCTGCAGCTCTAGACATATTCCCAGCAGAAAAGACAAAGACGCTTGGATTTCTGAAAACAAACAAACAAAAAACAAAGAAGAGAGGCATTTTGGAAAAGTGGAGGGCAAAAGGAAAGGGGAAATTTGGTGTGTGTGTGTGTGTGTGTGTGTGTGTGTGTGTGTGTGTGTGTGTGTGTGTGTGTGTGTGTGTGTGTGTGTGTGTGCGCGCGCGCGCGCAAGAAAGTGGGACAGGAACTCTGCTTAGCTCATTCACTGCCGTTAATTTGGACTGTTTTGTTCATTTTTTTAAAAAATTGGGGATTCAAAAGGGGGGGCTTGTACACAGTAGTTTCTTATAGACAGAAAAATATGGTCGATATAGAATTCAGGTTACAGGTTAGGGTTAAAAAGTTCTTATCTTTAGTTTGATCAATTTTACCTCACCCTTTAGCAATAGTTCCATTCACGCTGACTGATGTTTCCTTCCTTATGAGCAGGGTCCAGACAGGTATCTGGATCCCTTCTCCCTTTTCATTAATGGCACTCCCCATATCTTTTATTTGTTAAATATAGTGATAGAGCTACAACAATGCAGCTACCTAGCATAGTAGGCATAATATTTTATATGTATGCACACAGGCCATTACCAACATTTTGTCATTGATTAGTTTTCAGAACTTTGCTTATATAGAGGTGTGTCTGATTTCCCTTTGCTCAGTTAATGGGCTTGCTGCAGTGCAATGCAATGTCATATGCATCTAGAATAGTGCTGCATCAATACAAATATATTTTAAAAGTTAAAACAGTTGAGTAGATGATAATGGGTTTGGTCATTTTTCTCTGTCATATTTTTCAAATCCACAACCCACCAAATATTCTCACAGGGTTGTCACCTCAAATAACAATGCTCACAGCTCTGTTTGGGTATGAAGTAATCAACCACACAGGCTACAGAAAAGTGATAATCGGTGTTCCAAATTGCTCCCAAAAGCCCTGTAGCCATAGCACTGTGCCAACAAGGAGTGGGATCACTCTAGTCTAAGTCAAAATATTTGTGGCCACTGCAATTTGATTCAAACCAAACAGCATTAAAATAAATCAAAATATGGCACTATATGCCCATCTGAATGCCCCATGTTTTCTTATTCAATCCTACATGTTGTGGATTAATTATTTCCCACTTCCTTGTTACTTCTTGATTTGCGACTGCTGAATTTTTTATTTAATTTTTTCTCTCTGCCATCGGTGGATAACTGAATCAGTGATTAATGAATCAGTGGATATGGAGGTCCTACCACAGTTACAAAGTAGGATATGAGAAGCTTTGGTTCAAATTCCTGCTCATCCATTGAAGCTCATTGGGACTCTCGAACTGGTTAAACTATTCCTTAAATATCTCACATATTTGGAAGCTCTAGTTGAGTTGATATAAATTGGTTCTGACTTGATGGCACGTAACATAACAATAGCATAATACAAAAATGCAGGCTGCTGGATGTCAATAAACGAAGAGAAAGAAATTACAAAATAATTGGCTTCTAACTGCCCACTCAAAATCAATCAACCCTCAAATTCTTGTTGTTACATGAGGGAGAACTTGCAACAGTATACTGTTCCTGGGACAATCTATTTCTGCTGCAGTTACTGTGGATATTGTGGCTAATCTGCAATAAAATACAGAACCATAAATAGTTTGTATATGTATGTGTCAGATTGAGACAGATCCACTTCCACTAGCACTTCTTCTGTCAGAGAAAGTTGGACACCTTAGGGCATCGCTATATTAACAAATAATCTTGAATTGTAATGGTCTGGTTCACATTGTTATCTGTTGACTACATGAAGTACATTAGTCCCCCATTTATTGCAGGGTTAGGTTTCCGACCCAACTGTGATGAAGGAAACTCTGTGATATGTGGACACCTTTATCTACAGGTTAGGCCGGGACCAGTAGGCCTGTGTGGGGCTTCCTGAACTTGCCCGAAGCCTGGTGCTGCCAGGAAGGACCAGAAGTGACTTCCAGTGAACTGGAAGGCACTTCCAGAAAACCGGAAGTAACTTCCAGGAACTGTGCAGGGCTTCTGGAGCCTGTAGGGACCGAAAGTGACTTGTAGCGCACACAGTGGGCCAGCACTGGACCTCTGGAGCTTTCCATGGGCCCAGTGCCACCTGGCTGCTGCCCTGCCATCCACCCGTGCCTGCAGTCCCGGTAAATATATGAAGCACACTGTGGCGGGGGACTACTATACAAGCTTTCCTTTCTTTCTTTCTTTCTTTCTCTTTCTTTCTTTCTTTCTTTCTTTCTTTCTTTCTTTCTGCTGTGGCTTTCACTTTTTTTAAAAAAAATCAAATGCATTTGCATCATTTCAGGGGGTGTGATCATTTGAGGCAATGCAATGGGCAACCAGAAGCTGAATCTCCCAGTTCAAGGTGGGGGAGAGAAGAAGGGACGTTTGTGGGAGGGTCAGTTCCACTGATCTGAATCCCCCTTTGTCTCCAAATATTGTTTCTAAAGTCTTATTTTATTTATTTTATTTATTATTAGATTTATATCCCGCCCATCTTCCCAAGGGGAACTCTGGGCGGCTAACACAGCTGAGCAAGTCAGCGAATACAACAATACAATACAATACAATACAAAAAGACAGATAAACCGGCATATCAATATAACTAAAAGAAAAGAAAACAGCAGCAGGGGATTTGAGCAGGAGTTGTAGAGCTGCTGTAGATCAAAGGGGAAAACAAAGTGAGCAAGAAGGAAATTGGCAGAGAGGAAGAAATTTGCAGCCAGCCTCCCCCCCCTCCTCCAGCTTGATAAGGTAACTCTGTGGTAGCCATGCCTTCAGCAAATCTGTCTTGCTGCAGTAGAGTTATCTTAACAAGATGCTAATAAATTCAGATTGGCAATTTCCTCTGTTCTCACTGCTGACTCTGTGTGATCCACTATAGTGAATCCACCCAGGTGCAACTCCTTTTCTTTCATTCATTTGTACTTTTCTGCCAGTTGGCAAAAGGTGCCTCTCTAGAGAGGTTTGCTACCTGCATAAGAGTCTGACTGTGAGCTGTGCAGGATTTTGAGTCAGTACTGGGGAGCGAGAAGGAAACAGGGGCAAGTTATGTTTTATCACCTAAGATATGTATAAAAGAGACCCTGCAGTTGAATGCTTCTTGCTATGTGGTATGTCTGTGGTTATTTCTTACATCTCTGTTAGGAATGGAAATTACACTCTCTTAGACCGCGGTCATACCTGCATTTTGGTACGAACCATAACAGGAAACTATCCATCAAGATTCTTTCCTGGAATACAGCGGGGTGGTCAACTAAAATTTGGGACACAGCCTTTACTGATTACTTAACCATATTTGATATCTTGTTACTTCAAGAGACAAGGACTCAAGAGGACCCAATTTTAGATGGTTAGATGACCCACACTCTAAAAGAAGCCTCCAGTGAAAGAGGTGGGCGGAAACAAAGGAGGCATGGCCATTCTGGTATCAACAGACCTCAAAGCATCTGTTCAAAAACTTCAACCCTCTTGCAATCTAGCCCTTGCAACTGTTTTGACATTCACCTCCCATCTTTTATTAATCACTGATGTATCTACCTCCTCTTCAATCTCGTACAGAATGTAAAGACCAATGGGCTAAACTAGTTGCTTATATAGACAACTTGTTATCATTATTCCCAAGTGCTTCTCTAATGATAGCAAGAGATTTCAATGCCAGAACTGGAGAAAATGACGAGGTACTATTTGCAAAGTTCAACATGTTGCCTCCGGACCCATCCTCCCCCTGGTGTTCCCACAGACAATCAAAGGACCGAGGCTGTAATTATGGAGGTCTTTGTCTCATGGAAATGGTCAACAATTTGGACTTGATACTTTTAAATGGGAACATGGAAGGAGATACGCCTGGAGAATTTACTTTTACCTCACCGGCAGGTGCGTCCACTATAGATTATATCATGGTCTCAAAGGATTTGAGGAATTTAATTACTGATTTTAGGGTCGAATGTCGCTCTGAAAGTGACTACTTTCCTTTGTCCACCATACTCAATCTTGGTGCCACCAACGTGTTTGCAGACAAAGAAATGACATTCCCACCCTCATCTGAAATTAGAGCTGCCCGGATCAAGTGGACTACTGAATTTGATGTTTCCATGAGACAACTACTTTTCTCAGATCCCCTTTCCCATCTCGGTACATTGATCATAACCACAGATTCTAGCTCAACTGCTCTGGATACTTACAAGGATTTGGTCCAGCATCTTCAGCCCCATCTAAAATATAATAATAGAAACCCCCACTTTTCCCACACTAGTGGGGGGAAAATGTGGTTTGATCTTGAATGCAAAATGGCAAAAAAAGAGCTGATGGCCAAACTCAGACTGTACCGTGAACAGAACTTAGCCAGGATTCCTCCCGATTGGTTCATTCTTAAGAGATATTACAAAGCCCTTATCAAAAAGAAAAAATTCAAGCCCAGAGAGAGACCTGACAACGTTTGACAACAGCAACTATCCTCAAAGACTCAGCCACTTTCTGGAGGATAGTGGCAGGTGAAATGCGGGAACATTCCCTCTGGATTGTTTCCCACATTTTGCCTACTGCTTGGGAGGAGCACTTTCAGAATATCTATTCCATACACCCTGCCTGTGCCCAAAGTCAACCAGTAGGAGATAGAAATCTACCAGACTGGTATCCAGTCTCCCCTGCGGAAATCTCTGCCCTGATTTGCAAATTGAAAGCTGGTAAAGCCCCCGGGGTGGATTATATTTCAGCAGATTTTTTAAAATCAAACTCTGATTGGTGGGCCCCAGTACTGGCATCCCTGTTCTCCTGGATCAACTACACAGCCTGTATTCCAGAGGACTGGGGTCTTGCAATTATTGTTCCATTGTTTAAAAAGGGCCATAGGGGGGACCCAGCTAACTACCGGCCAATAAGCCTACTTAGCACTGTTAGTAAGTTATATGCCAGCCATTTATTGAGTAAACTAACAGACTGGCTGCAAGTAGAGAACCTGTTGGCAGAGGAACAAGCTGGATTTAGATTGGGAAGATCTACCTTGGACCAGGGACTTATTCTCCACCACCTTTCTCATAAATATTCCTCCCCTAAAGGTGGCTGCCCTGTACGCAGCCTTTGTCGACTTTAAACAGGCTATTGATCGCATCCCAAGGCACAAACTTTGGGCAAAGTTTGAAGAGACAAACATAGACAGGAGACTTCTCCTGTTAATGCAACGTCTCTATGAAAACTCAAGTCTACGGTTTCTTTGTAATCCAGCAGGAGTGTTGTCCAACTTAATTCCAGCTCATAATGGGGTAAAACAGGGTTGTGTGCTAGCTCCAACCTTGTTTAACTTCTGCATAAATGGTATTGTGAGCAATCTCTCGAAACCCGAATTTCACCCCCCCAAGCTATTTTCACAACCCCTTTCCATGTTACTGTTTGCGGATTATGTAGTTTTATTGTCTTTAACTTGTGTTGGCCTGAGAAGGTTTTTGAGGGCCTTCTCCACCTATTGCAATCAGGAGCAACTAGTAATAAACTACTCAAAAACCAAAGTACTTATTACTAGTAGAAGAAGAAACAAACACAAATGGGTTATAAATAACCACTCCATAGAGCAGGTTTCATGCTTCAAATACCTGGGCATATTTTTTAGTTCTACAGGCTCCTGGGTCGCTCAACTAAAACATGCATCATTGAATGCCCAGAAGAGTGCTGCAGCAATAACCAGATTCTTTTATTCTAAAGGAGGGCGAAAATGCTATCCAGGTTTTCAAGGGCCAGGTTATTTCCCAAATGTTGTATGGTTCCCAAAGTTTTGCAGGTACAAACTTACATCCCTTGGAAGTAGTACAGACTAAATTTCTGAGATCAATTCTGGCTGTACCTCCATGTACATCAAATGTAGCCCTTCGTTTGGAGGCCGGTCTAGTGTCCATAAGAGCACAGGTCAAAGCCCTTATGATTAACTATTGGCTAAAACTTATATTCTTTACAAAAGGGTTGGCCCCCTTGGTTCTAATTGATTCTTTCCAGTCCAAATGGAAACAGTTTGTAGCCAAAGAAATACAGCAAATTGGCTTCTCTAACTGTATCTTAAAAGCGATGGGCTATGCTAATGCCAAAGCTGCAGTTAGGCAAAGGATTTGGGATATAGAATTCCAAGATGATGTGAGCCTTCTGGGTAATCCCAGGCTAGTCTCTTACAACAAATTTACTATATCCCCATACCTGACTGTTTTAATGCCTCCAAAGATTACAAGAGCTTTTACTTTAGCCAGATTGAACGCTCTCCCTTCCAAGTTTTGGATGGGAAATTTCAAAATATTCCCCTCTCAAATTGCTTGTGCCCATGTGAAATGAACCAAGTAGAAACAGTCACCCATGTCCTTCTTTAATGTTCCTTCTACCGTGACTTATGTAAGGAACTTATTCAACCTGTTATCGACGAAATTTCCTGGGAGACCTGCCAAAATCTATGCAAAGTTACTTCTCTCTGACAGGTCCCAGCAGATTTCAAATTGTGTTGCCAGATTTTGCACTGCTGCAGTAGCTGTACGTAGGCTTATGACTGCCAGTAATTCTAGCTCCTGATCACCATATGGAGTGTGGTTTCCACTTTGGGGTTTGATGTTGGCTTGATCTTCGATATATTATATTATCTACCCTTCTGATATTGACTATTTTTATAACAGTCCTGTTTGTATTGAGTGGCTTTTATCAAAAGTTTTACAATGTTTTTAAAATGTTTTTAAAGTGTTTTATTCTGGCAAATTTAATGTTTTATTCTGGCAAATCGTTTTATTGTGGCAAATTGATATTTGGTATTTCTTGACTTGGTTAACAACCGTAAATAAAGATTCACTTATTGCTATGTGGTATGTCTGTGGTTATTTCTTACATCTTTGCTAGGAATGGAAATTACACTCTCTTAGTCCGCGGTCATACCTGCATTTTCTACGTAATTTCCCGTTGGCGAACTACATACTAAAAGATCACATGCTAACCAGGAAGAGAAGCAAATTCTGCTCCCGGCTGACCACGCCCCTTGAACAGCAGTTTCAGTGAAGTTTCCTAAACCACAGCCAGGGGCTGGATTTAGAAACTTCGCTCGAAAATGCTTACTTGTTTACTTCTGTTGCAATTGAAGGACACTGAAAATACGCAGTAAATTCAGTTTCTCCCCTTTCTACCTGGCTGAAAAGACAGAGCCTTGGAAACTGGAGCCGGAAAGTAGGACAAAATGTGTAATACACAGGTTAGGACAGAACCAGAATAGGAAGGTATGACGCAGAGGAGAGGACACCAACTGCTCATTAAAAACCATGTGACTGCTCCCAAAAAAATACACAGGAAATTTAAATACAAAGGAAACCCAGGTATGACTGCTTCTTCCTTGTGAAGTTTGACAAATGTGTGACACTGCAGGGATGAATGTTAAAGTGAGATTCATTGCCTTCAGGCAACAAAATCCTCTGTTTTCCTTCTTTTGCTCTCTGTAATTTTTGTAATAGGGCTCTAATCTAGTGTCCCTTTCATTTGAGAAGTAATTCACAAATGAATACAGGTAACACAGCGGGGACAGTAATACAGCAGGGGCAGAAACACTGGCTAATTTGAAACATGCATCAACTCATTTGATGCTTCAAATTCATAGGTAAAACAGCCATTATCTATATTTTGGGCTGTCCACACAATTCAATCAGTTTTTCCTTAATTACCATATCTCATTACAAATGCCTCACCATCCACATAAATGAGGAGAAGGAAGTTGTAATTCCTTGTCCTCACCATGCTGAGAACACAAGCAAGGATTTACATTCCTAATCGCTACAAGAAATTTTTATTGTTAAGAACAAGACTTGCTTTTCCCTGATGAAATCACTGACTCTTCTCCTAGTGCTTGGAGATCATTGTTCCAGTCCCGTATCTTTGACCTTGGCATCATTTTAAACTAAAATAAGTATGATGAATCTGTGGGTACCTGATTGGGGAAGTCTTACAGGAATAGTTCTCGTTACAACTTTATGTGAATAGACTGTGGTGTGTTCCTTCAGACTCTCAATATCAAATTCAAAATCTCCAACTGCAGTTTTATAGCCTTTTCTCTCTGAACCTGATCTAACATTAAGTCATCTATCTAATGCCTTTTATGTTGTTGTTAGCCACAAAAGGACATGTTAGGAAAAGTTGCCTGTAAACAGTAAGACCCTCAAGAGCAGTAATATTTATGGCACAATATATCTTTCAAGTAGAAATAAGTCTTTTTAAGTGCTGAGAAAATCATAATCTACACACATACTCTACATTTTACTACATTCAATAACTTCCTTTGAAGTACAAGATATATTTTAATTTGCTGTTGTAAAGAGTAAAATATATACAGTTTTATTACGCATCTCAGTGAATTTCCATTTGATATACCGTAGTTGGATTTAAAAACTTTGAATTAACAAGTACTCAATTATTGCTACAAGTTTTAACAACTAGAGTCTAATAAGTAACTTATGCTTGCTTGCGTAAAGAAAATTGTGCAAATAGTGACAGCAAAAGGCCATCAATTACCAATATGATGGTTACTTTCCTGGTAGCAGGACCAAGCGGTCCAGTGAAAGTTGCAGGGAGAGATTCTAAAGCCATTTCATAGACGTTCAAAAGCACTACTGCCCTCTGAAGGTGCCAGCCACAGAAACTGGTGAACTGTAAGGAAGAAAAACCTCCAGAACATGACCAAACAGCCCGAAAAACCCACAACAACCATTAGATCCTGGCTGTGAAAAACTTTGACAAGAATGTGAATCCTTAAATCTTATATACTGCACCTATGAAAGTCTATCAGGAAAATCTGATATCTGGAATAGTTGTAGGATATGTTGTTTCCTTGAAGCCATGCTGGCCACATGGCCATGGACTTGCACAACACTGGCTTTTTGGCTTGAATACAGAGATGAGCACTGTCCCTAGAGTTGGACATGACTAGCACAATGTGCGGGGGAGGGGACCTTTACCTTTATTTTGTAAGCAATTCTTGAGTACAGTGAAACACTGCCCATCTACTGTACTAGATTGCTTTCTACAATCTACATATCTCATTCCCATCCTCTGTGGAATTTGTCTGCTTGTTACAGAGTCCCAGTGAATGACAGTTAAGGGGAGAATGGAAGTGCCCACTCTGTCTTTCTATATCGGGTCTATATGGCTAAAAAAAGAGTAAATGCAAGGAAGGCTACATTCTGTTTCCAGGTGTGTAATGAGTACTAGAGCTGTTCAAAGTACTATTTTTAGGTTACACTTTCCAGTATTCCCCAGGCAATACGGTCACAGGCCTTGTAGTCTTAACACAATTTGCACATCTCTACAGACTATATATGTACATATGTCTATTTGAGTTTAGCTCATTGAGCATCTGGGGGGCCGGCATGGTCCCTCTCCCCTCCCAGTATTATGTCTGGCCCATAAGAATGAGCCTCCTGATACTTTGAATGCTCCGATAAGACTTTATGAAAACATTTTGTTCTAACAATCAAACTGTCCCTGAGTCCTTGTCTTCATTAGGCATTGCAGAGGTTGCATGCCATGCTCTCCTGAAAGTCCAGGACTGCATAACACTAACATGTGTCAAAAGCGCAACTGGTGCAACAGGTTTAAACTCTTCTGAAATATCAGTAAATTGTGTGCAACGCTCAGCTAATACTTCCCTTTCGGCGGCTCCCAGAGATGGGGAGTAGGATCCCAATGGCCCGGGGGTAGCGAGGTTCATCTTTTCAGCACATTCCCATGGGTAAAGAGACATCTCTCTTTCTCTTACTTTTCCCACACCTGTAAAGCCAGCACCTGTTTACAGGCTGTCCTCCAAGCTATCTGTCCCCGAAACGGTGCTTTCCACACCTTCTGACTGCACCACTCCCACTCAGCAGCTTCTCTGGGCAGATGCAATGTGACCCACTCCCTAGTCCAAGGGTCTTCTTTGACCACTTCAAGAGTTCCTCTGTTATTTCCTCACAGCATAATAATCCACTTCAAAAGAAGATAGAAGAAAATATGTCACTCTATTGGTTTCACAAACAAATGGCACAGTTAATTTTCCCAGTCTATTGCTTGCATAGATTGGGATAAATGGAAGAAAAATTGAGTCTTCTATAACAATAATAGGGCAGGGTCACTTTACTTCTGTCAATCTATAGGAGCTTTGGTCCTATTATACGAACCATTGTCCCTTTAACACAGTGCATTCAGAGAGTGCCTCACAGTCTTAGGAAGTGATCAGCCCATATGGTAACCCCTATAATGGATGCTATTTTTTTAAAATTGAATAACTTTCTATTTATAAGGAAAATCACTAGCTCTTGGCAAATGAAATTCCAGCATGAAATAAGTGAAGTTGTCATTCATACTGTACAGCTGTTAACAATATGTGGAAGCTAATCTTGCACACCTGTACTTGGGCAAATCTTTCTTTTGAGACAATGTGAAGATCTCACTAAAATGACAAAAACTTCCCTGTGGGCTGATTGAACAGTTCTCTTCTTGTTTATGTGCCCTGGGGATGCATATTCAAAACCTGAGAAATGTTTATCCAGATGTTTAGTTATAAGAAGGGCATTATGTATTCTGGATAAGGATGAATCAGACTCTGAATAAAATTCATTTTCTATTACTAGCTTTCTGCATTTTCCCAAGCAGTGTAAGTATTGTTATGTCTTCTGCTTGACTGGGGGGTCTGTATGCCTTACCTCTTTCTTTAAAAATAAAATCAATCTTGTGGATTTAAGTAGTTGTTCATAATCCAAATACTAGTTGACATCTAATAGTTTTCCCATGTTTTCTCTTTTTTCCCTCCCTGTATTGTCTTCCCTTTTGTCAAAATATAGTTTTTAAGCACTTGAGTCCAAGTAGTTGCCTTACAATCTGTACTGTGCTAGATAAACACAAACAGGTACAACCCCATCCTCATTTTCTCTAATAGCAAACCCAGATGGTTCACTGCATATAATTCAGGAGGCAAAACAGGACTACTGAAAATAATGGATTTTTTAAAATGTATTCCAGGGAGCACCTAGGTATACAGAAATATGCATGCTGATAAATCATGAGGGGTTATATAATTAAACACCCAACAAGCACCTGTGAAGCCCCAGGCTATACAGAATGTTGAAGTAGCAGGTGAAGGTAAAAAGAAAACTGGCAGATTAGAAGGGAGGAAAGAAAAGAGAATCATCTTTTCCAAATCCTTAAGCCCTTAAGGATTTACAATAATTTTCCTGGATGTGGAAATCAGGTTGTTGGAAATGGATGTCATAAAGCTAAAATTCCCTTTCTGTAAGATAAATGGGGATACATCCAGAGGTAAGAAACATTCTCCAGAACCAACTATTCTATTCACACTGCACATGCACAATATAGTGAACTTTAAGCTTGCTACCTAAAGACTGACATATCGTTGCTTACCATAATAGATCAGAATTAGAGTTGAATTAATGGAACATAAAGAGGATTTGATTGACCAAATATCCAATGATCCAATGTATCTATCCTAGTAAAACTTGCTATGCTAAGCAACAACACAATTACTACCACTTCTTCAAGGTGGGATATGTGTACAGTTTTGATATATTAGCATTAAAATTAGGTAAGCTAATCTTCCAAAATTTGATGATGGTCCAACTTTGCTTAGCTGACCCTATTATATAGTACAAAATGATCAGGGCTGGCAAGCCTAAACTTGTACAGTGCACCCTTGTA
Organism: Phrynocephalus guinanensis; assembly: GCA_037367245.1. NCBI lineage: Eukaryota > Metazoa > Chordata > Lepidosauria > Squamata > Agamidae > Phrynocephalus > Phrynocephalus guinanensis. The sequence continues at coordinate 81,285,579 of CM074736.1, forward strand.
TAACAAACGGTTTGTAGAACATAAAATCTGTACAACATAAAAAATTCCAGAGATTGGGGAAATTTGCTTAACAGAATCACCTATGGGGCAAATCCGTGCAGCATAAAAATGGTTGTGATTAGGAATTACTCTGTTTTCAATGCATTCCTATGGGAAATTTGTATAAAGGAAAATTTGCTTAACATTATTTCATTGGGAACAAATTAATTCCTTTATACAAGGTACTACTGTATATAGTTTATAACTAGAGTAATGTGTCTTCAGTTTTCGAGGGATGCCCCATCCCTGTTCAGTCCATGACCAACTTGTATGTAAACCTGGGCCTTCTCATGCTACAGAGACAGGGCCGGCGCTAGGGTTTTTCACGCCCTAGGTGGGGGTGGGGGGCTGGGGGCAGCGGTGGTGGGGGGGGTTGGGTGGGGTGGCGGCAGGGGGGTTGGGCGGCGGCAGCAGGGAGGGTCGGCCAGCGGTGGTGGCAGGGGGGTCAGGCGGCGGCAAGGGGGGTCGGGGTGGTGGCAGGGGGGGGTCGGCCGGTGGTGGCAGCAGGGGGGGTCGGGTGGCGGCAGCAGGGGGGTCGGTCGGCGGCAGTGGCGGCCATGGCAAGGGGGGGGGGGGCGGTGGTGGCGGTGGTAAGGGGGTTTGGCGGCGGCGGCAGGGGGGGGGGCGGCAAGGGGGGGTCAGGTGGTGGCAGCAGGGGGGGGCGGGTGGTGGTGGCAGTGGCGGCAGGGGGTCCGGTGGCAGCGGCGGCGGGTGGCGGCGGGTGGCGGCGGGGGGGCAGCAGGCTGGGCAGCGCCCCCTGTCCATTTTGGCGCCCTAGGCAACTGCCTAGTTCGCCTTAATGGACACACCAGCCCTGTACAGAGACATAGGAAAAAGTGTTAAACCAGGACAGAACATGATTTAGTTTTGTCCAGTTTGTTATAATCTGACTGGTAACAGCTATGCAAAGATTTGAGAATAATTACCATGTATTACTTTATATTCTCAGACGTCCTTCTATGTGCTATTTCCCCATTTCTGCCTCTTTAGCTTAACTGCCCCTTTAGTAACCAGAACATTACAAGGCTCATTTTACAAAATGCCTAGAAAACTCAGAACTTTCTTTAAGGATTGGGTAATACACTGCCACATTGCATGGTAGGTCCCTGCTTGTTTTCCAATCAACACCCAACCACAAGTACAAAAGAGTTCATTTTCTTGAAGACTTCCTATCTAGCAGTAAAAGATCCAAGCTGCACCTCCGTTGCCATGAGGTAAGAAATTAGGGATGAAATCTGAACAATGTTTGGCACCTTTCTGGAAATATATTTCTCTGGAGAAAACAAATGATGCTGAATTTCCTATTTATGGTTGACATACCATTCTTCTTTTAACCATCCCCCCCATTGAAAACACAGCATGTTTGGAGCCAGACTGCTTTTTAAAAAATTTAATCAGGCTGCATTTCAATGTAAAACAAAATGTTAATGTACACACCATCAGACAATGAATAAGATTTAATGAAAGTATCCTTGCATTAAAAAGGTGAATAATGCTAGAGTAGAGATTGGTAAATTGTTTGTGGTTGTTAATGAAACCTCAGACAGTGAGTCTGGCACTTCTTCCAAAATATTCTCAGCATGACTGATTGTCACGTAACCCACCAGGCCAAAAGCCAACTTGTTTCCCTCCTCTCCTATAGTGTTTCACCAGCTCTGTCTTTCAGATGAAGCTACAGAAAGGTTTTGGCTATGCAGAGCAGGTAAACTGCCTTCCAATTCTTCTCACTTGTTAGAGCATCCTCATTGGCATATTGACATTGATGCTATGCTTTCACTCCTTGGGAAAAGTCTCTTTTTCCCATAAACCATTGAATAGTTCAGGTCGTTTTAGTAGCTGAAGAGCAACCCAGTGTTTAGCATTTATTTCATCCTGTTCAGTAACTCTACCACTCTCTATTTGCTCAATTGTCTCCAGGAATTCAATAATTCAACTGGAACTGTTTTAATGAACTGTCATGCTTGACTGTCGGAAAAGTAGCAAGATTAAGTCCCTAAGAACCTCTTTGAAGTATTCCACTCATACCATTTTCACTGTCAGAAGTCAACATGAATTATAAAGAACAGAACAATTTATCAACACTTTGTTACCTGTTAAAAACAAAACAAAATCAACCTCCATTCACACATAGCAAACAAGCAATTTACAGTACCATAATGTTGATACAACCTCAAAACTTGTAGACAACAAGTTTTCAGCGTACTGAAAACAAGTTTTTACTATCTTCAAACAGCAATCATTTCTTAAGTTCAAATATACTGCATGTTTTATTCTACTCTGCCGTTGTCCTTAATGCCATATTACTTTTAAGCACATGAAGCATTTTCACCCACAATTCTATATTACTTTTCTAAGTCCTGCTGAATTCATTGGGGGTTAATTTTGTGTAGATGTACAAAGGACTGTAAGAATGTTTATTTCATTTAAAAATATTGCATTGAAATTACTTACTTTAATGATTTTAGTTAAAGAAACAATCTTTTATGTTCTTCAGGTCATTTGGACGGTTTCCTTTCCTGTGTTTGACCGAGAAAACCAACCATACAATAAATAGTATCAATTTATTTATATTATTTATTTATTTATTTAGAATATTTTTACCCTACCTTTCTCCATGGAAAATGACCCAAGGTGGCTTACAGTAATGAGGCGCAATATACAGCCCAGACATATTCAGGTTATGAACAGGGAATTAGAAGAGGCATCTTACAACATTAAAATGTAACATTAAAGCTGCAAAGAACACGTGAAAAGAAGAAAAAATTCATTATGAGGGATGGAAACTAGCATGGAAACACTGGTGTTCTCATGAAATCAGTCAATGCAATCATGCATGGTAATCCATCTAAAAAGTCACACAATAAGTAGTCTATTATTCAGGGAAAACTTGCCTGAATATTTATAGATCTTTTGCTGCACTACATACAGATTAATGCACAAAGAGAATTCTACTATCAAGTTTCCCTGTCATATTTTTTAAATATTTTATCCTCTTCCCTTGTACGTGAATATTATAATCACTACTGATATGTACTAACCAAAGACCTAGAATCTTGTAAGATATTTGTGGAGGGCACGTTGATACTTGTGTGTTATCAGGAACATGTAGTCCCCCCCCCCAGCATTTCCTAATTAATGAAAATAATATTTCATTCTGATTATGAAAGCCCTGCTTGATAAGCAACTGATCATTGTGATTGATAATGTCCAATTCATGCTTGGCTGAGTTTCACTGCTCATGATTACCCTATGTTTTCATGTAAGTCACCCATGACTAAAAGTAGGTCATGTTTAGGCACCCTTAATTATTCCATGCATGTCACATTGTTTTTGTTTTTAATTTATGAGCTTCCTTAAAATACTTACATCAATTAAAATAAAACATACTAGTTTGTGTCCTTTCATTTGATTAATGGCAGTGATTTTTCCTCTCATACAAAAGTATTTAGAAATAACGGTATATATTTAAGAATCTGGCAAACTACAAAGATTTGCAGTATGGAGCATTGAAATGTCACAATGTGTATAAATAATCTTATCCAAAGTGTGCAATGTTTTGGAACTTGCTGTTGAATATATAGTCCTAATAAGGATTTTAAATGCCACCCTAATAAGAAGTAGTGAACCTGATCTGAAAATGTTCAGCTGTGCTGCTAATTTAACAGGTCATCATAGGAAACACAGTAACATGAGCTATATTCAGTGAACTGTTAAATGATTCTCCAATATTTTATGTTACGGCAAGTTAAACAGGAAATGTGCTGCCTTCTTTTTTATAATGCACAAGCACACTTGAGTAACAAAGCACAATGCCACCTTTGAATTACTTTGTCACCATTAACCAATGTAGTGGGAAAGAAGATACATTATGCAGAAAAATCTAGCTGAAAGAGCCAAGCCTCCAGTAATTAATTGAAGCTATTTTATAAAGACACTGTTGCCATTATGCCATTCCTTCAAGGTTTTCTTTAACTTTCTTTCTTCCTTTCTTTTGGGGAGGAGGAAAAAGGTGAAATCTTCAGTGACATGGGATTGTTACAAAGGGTACCATTGTTTGGAACTGGCATTCCACTTCACTTCCCTAAACATTGTTATCTTCAGAAATTTATGAAAAGAGAAGGTTGGTGGTAAAATAACCTTCAGGTTTATGCTTCACAGTATGCTATGTAATTTTTAAAAGTGCCTGAAAACTCTGTTGCTCCTGCAATAAGCCTAAGCAAATATGCTAGTTACTTGTTTGCATTTTTTTCTGTAGATAACTGTATTTAAGCGAGAGGCCACCTACATTGCCCCATTTTAATTCTCAATTTGAGGCCAGAAGCTGATATTTAGGGGTGGGGTTCTTCTGCACTACAAATAACATAGTTCTTCATTCTTGGAGTCTCACCTACCTTGCAGGCATCTTACTAACCCCTTCAATGTGGTGCACCTGAGATATTTGCCTAGGCTAAGCTTACTACTCAGAAGGAAAGCTCCCACCTAGCTCTGAAGCAGGAATAGGAAGCTTGGGCCCAACTAACTTTAAAAAGCCCCTTAGTTTAGGTATTTCTTGTAGCTAAAACATTTTGAGGTGTTTATAAGATGCCAGCAAGTTCCCCAAACAGAGAGCTATGGTATCTGCAGCCCAGAAAATCTGAAAATCTAAAACCTACTCATTTTCCTCCAAACTGTTTGTTAAACTGAATTATTGATGGAATGCTTTTGGAACTTTAAAAAAAACTTTTTTAACACTTTAAAAAAACAGTGGCTTTCATTTTTCTGAAAGCTTTAAAGGTGTGGTAACATCTGTTGCCGTGCAGGAGAGTAAGGCTGTGAATTGAGAACAATTCCTTGCAGAAGACTATTTTTTAAGACGTTGTTTCTATGGTTCCTGATGAAAAATAGTAAAAAGGAAAGCACGCTGCTTATATATACCATCCATAGTGCTTAAAGCACTCTCTGGGCGGTTTACAATTTTAATTATGCAGGCTACACATTACTCCCCCCCACACACACATCCTAGAGAGCTGGGTATCCATTTTACTGACCTCGGGAGGATAGAAATTAACCACAAGATGACTACCTAGGGATTGAACTCTCGGTTGTGAGCAGTTTTGCCTACTGTACAGCAGTTTAACCACTGTGTCAATGAAGAAGTGCATTTAATAGGACTCTATGCAGATTTTTTGGTTCTGTACAGAGCTAATATTTTGCTGCAAGCACATAAAGCAAAGCAAAGCAGAGTGTTCTTCAAGCACTCTCTGGGAGGTTTACAATTTTAATTATGCACGCTACACACTGCCCCTCCCCCCTAGCAAGCTGGGTACTCATTTTACCAACCTCAGAAGGATAGACGGCTTAGTCAACAATGAGATGGCTACCTGGGATTGAACCCCAGGTCGCGAGCTCACTTTTAGCTGCACTACAGGCATTTAACCACTGCGCCAAGAGGCTTCATAAGTGTCTCTTCCTCTGGAAGAGGTGACAGTATGTGGCCTCTGTCTATAGAGAACATTGAATTACTGTTAATGTTTTAATGTGGAAAAAACTTTCAAATATTGTTTAATAATGTAAAAATAGTATCTATTATTACTCATTAATAGTAAGGCAATAGGGTGGCTGATTGCCTTAACATTGGTCAAAAAGTAAATAATTTAATATTAATGTGTTAGAATTAATGTGTTATTTCCAAATTCTGGGAAAGGCAGCATGCTAATTTTTGCCTAGATTGCAAGTCTGCATATTTAAGCCACTGCAGTTTTGCAGGTTAACTTGTTTACAGGTTTAATTCACTTCTTAATTACTTCATTACAAGTGGATAGGAGATGTGGTAAGAGCCTAACATGCTTATAGGAGGCAATAGTAAGGTCGTTGTTGAAAAAGGCCTCCTTGGATCCCATAACTCTAAATAAATACTGACTAGAAATGGGTGTTTCATTTTGGAAGTGGTCCGGTTCCGAAACTAAATGTGGGAGCCCAGCTGGCATTTGGAACTGGACCAACCCTCTGGAACGAAATTAGCCAATCGCTTACCTTGCACTGGGGTCACGTGGGGCTAAACTCCAACGAGGAAGAAAATTCCGATGTCATCTTTCCTTCTCACTGGCATTGGCCAATCGGAAAGGGAGCCAGGATGATGCATTTTGCACAGCTCCAGACTGGCTGCACCAGGGAGAAGGAAAGATGATGCGCTGGAGGCTTCTTCCTCATTGGGGTTTAGCCCCACACAACCCCAGGGTAAGGTAAGGGTCTGGCTGATTTTGTTCCAGAGGGTTGGTCCAGTACCAAACACCAACTGGTCTCCCGCATTTCGGTAGCTGACCACTTCTGCAATGAAACACCCATGTCTAACTCCAACTAGTTTCTAATACTCCATTTGTAAACAAGGTGTTGGAGCAAGCTCCAGGACTTCCTGGATGAGACTGGTTATCTGGATCAATTGCAATCTAGATTCAGACCTGGTTATGCAACTGAGACTGCTCTGGACACCTTTGTGAATGATGTACACTGGGAATTGGACATTGGGAGCATATGTCTATTGGTTCAGCATCTCAGCACCTTTCACTACCATATCATGGTAGCCATCCTGGCATGCATGAACACACACACACACACACACACACACACACACACACACACACACACACACACACACACACACACACACACACACACAGAGGGAGAGGATATTTTGGCTATAGATCAGTGTCTGGTGTCAGTGTTGAACACCACTTAATTTACTTTCAGGCTCCACTGTTCTCTCATGCATTATCATCAGGAATGTATAAAATGACTGATTCAAGAAAGCAAAGCAAACGTGTTCTGCTTATTATTTATTTATTTATTTATTTATTTATTTATTTATTTATTTATTTATTTATTTATTATACCACCCACTACCCAAAGGCACTGCCCCATACCACTTCAAGTAGTCTCTGGGTGGGTTACAGTTTTAATTACAGTATGCAGGCTACACATCCCCCCCCTCTCCCCAGCAAGCTGGGTACCCATTTTACCAACCTCAGAAGGATGGAAGGCTGAGTCAGCCATGAGCTGGCTACCTGGTATTGAACCCCAGGTTGTGAGCACAGTTTTAGATGTAGTACAGGCATTTAACCACTGCACCACAAGGCTCCTAGCAAATATTAAGCATTACTTAATATTAGAAATCTTTGATGAAAGAAACTTAGAGGCTGACTACATAAGAGTTTATTCTACTCTGTAGCTCCCTGCTAGAAAATGGGATTGATCTAGAAAATGTATTATTTATTTATTTATTTATTTATTTATTTATTTATTTATTTATTTATTTATTATTTGTATGCTGCAACTGATTTTCTCAAGAGGGAACTCTGGGTGGTTTACATAACAGCATACAACCCCCCCAAGAAATAATAAAAATAAAGGACAATAATACACAAAAAACAACCAAATACTCGACAAGAGGCACAAAACAACTAATAACAGAATGAACAACAGACACAGGGAGAACAGAACACACCTTAATAATTGCCAAAGGCATCCCTGAACAGCCAGGTTTTTACAGTCTTTTTAAAGGATGCCAGGGAAGGAGCCTGGCGTATCTCGCTCGGCAGTTTGTTCCAGAGAGCCGGGCCAGCCATAGAGAAGGCCTGATTATGTGTTGGAACCTTAAGGGCGTCCCTGGGGGTGGCCACCCATAGTGAGAGAGGCATAGAAGCTCGGGTGGGCCAGGCGTGCTCTGACCTTAGGGAGATATGCTGTGCCAGATAATCAGGACCCAAGGCATGGAGGATTTTGTAAACCAAAACAACACCTTGAACCTTATTCAGGAGGCAATGGGCAACCAATGCAGGTGAGCCAGAATTGGGGTGATGTAATCAAATCTTCCCACACCAACCACCAATCTGGCTGCCGCATTCTGCACCCGCTGCAATCACCAAACAAAGGTCAAGGGAAGCCCCATGTAGACAGTGTTACAATAATGTATCCTCGACATCACCAGCGCCTGCACAACCGCTCTCAAGGAGTCCCCATAAAGGTATGGGGCAAATCTGGGTGATAACTCTAAGATGGTAAAAGGCCAATGTGGGCACGGCAGCCACCTGGGACTCCAGGGACAACACCGGATCGAGGATGACGCCCAGAGTCCTCACTCTTTCCGCCAGATGTAGGATAGTACCATCCAGACTGGGGAGAGGACCACTGTACCCATCTGGAGCACCCCTGAAGAATAGAACCTTAGTCTTCTTGAGACTGAGTTTGAGCCTGTTGGTCCTGGTCCATTCCAGTACCGCAGCCAGGCAGCAATCAAGGGTCTGAATGGCCTCCACTGCAGAGGTGGAAAAGGAGAGATAGAGCTGCATGTCATCATGACATTTTTGTTATAGAATTCCAACCCATTCCCAACGGGGACCAATCTGTCCCTGATTCAAACAGCATTGGAATGATTAGGATTGATCCAAATAAGCATGTGAGTTTTTAAATTTTTAATTTAATTTAATGTAATTTAATTTAATTTTTGCTGTGTGATCAACTCAATGGAGGGAAATGTGTTCTTCAGTGTCAGTAGAGATGTGTAGAGGTTGATGTGATCTGTCTGTGACTGCGGATGGCGCAACACAATCTATATTGAAGTGAGGAAAAGGCATTTATTTTATTTTATTTTTCATAAAAAAATTACTTTGTCACTTGGTCTGACTTTCAGGGATGAAGATGATATCCCGGCAGCTGCTCTTTCACACACATTTATTGCTGGCCAATTTTGCAAAGCTGACATTGCTAAACATCTGTCAATGAAGACAGCCCCCCCCCCACACTCCAAGACAGATATGTAAGACAGATATGTATGTTTGAAATGAGGAGAGCCAAAGTGTTACTTACGGCTGATTAGTGATGAAATAATGTAGCACTATGCCACTTAACAAACAAAAAAGGTATTTTAAAAGGGAGACAAGGGAAATGCAGGACTGGAACATGGCACTCTGAACCCCTCTCTTCAAGAGTACAACCCCCCATAATTAATGCCCACCCACAAACAAATGGTTGTAGACTGTTTCCCAACCAGGTGGCAGATATTGCAAAAGACAAGGCAGGAGGCAGGGAGAGAGAAGGAGAGGGACACATTGGACCAAATGGACCAAAATGGACTGGTCTAATGTCTACATATATTTAACAAGATTGTAACTACAAGGGCTGCAGGAATGATTTTTATGTCAAAGAAAACAGCAATCTAATCAAGCACTACCATTCAAAATCAACCCAGACTAGATCGCTCCCTGTCACTATCATAGCCATACACTTGCTCATGATGTTATAGGATTTTGACTCTTCCTACAAGTGAAATCAAAGGCAAAGAACACAGATAACAAGGCAGCACTATTATATATATTGAGTGTTTTGTGTAACTTCCATTGTAATTCAGGTTAACTGGAAAAAGCCCCAGCTATCTGCTGTAAACAATTGCATGCATCTGAAGAAGAAAAAAACAGGGTCAGGAGTTTGATTCCCCATTGTGCCTTCCTAACAGGGCTGGATTTGATGATCCAAAAGGCCCATTCTAGTTGTGGATCTCTAAGGTTATTAATATTAGTATTATTTATATGGGTAGAGTTAGATTACTTGTTTGTCTTTTGAGTGAAAGACAAATTAGTTACTTTCTCATTAATAAGGACACATTGCAAATCTCACCTACTCATCATGGCAATTTTACTGTCTGGGGACAAGCAGCCAATGAAAAAGAGCACTTGATTAATTAGTGGAATTTCATTATCACTGGCCATGAGGTTATGCAGGTCATCCCATTGATATCAGTATTGATTCATTTTATCCCCCCTCCCTTCTTTAACCCTTTAAAGAACAATCAGTGAACATACATTGGATTACATTTTATTACAAAATGATAAAGTTCCATATATTCTTTTGATTCCTTTTTCTTATTCTTAATAAATGACTGCATTGCATATGTTGCATGCTCTTTTGCATTTAAGAGTAGGGACCACACTACCTGAGAAGCATTCCATATTATATGTTTTAATCTCGTCTACCCAATGCAAGTGAAACTATGTTCCTTTTATTATAGACTTCTAGAAAAAAATGAAAAAATGAAATGGTTCATTTACTAGGAACTAAAGGACACTACATTATGAACTGTATTTCCTATTTTCCTTATTGAAAAATAAAGACAGAGGGTGTGGTTTGGGCTTGACCTACTTACGGGCTGTGGGGTTTACTGTCTTTCTCGTCAAGCGATGTTAATCTACACCAAATAGATTCACAACTCCAACTGCATAGGAAACAAAACCTGCTGTAGAAACAGGAGGCATGGTAGGGATGGGCATTTCATTTCAGAACCAGTAGGTTACAAAATGAACCATGCGAGCCCAGGTAGTGCTCGGAACCATCTGATACACACAGAGCCAACTGTTTTACCTTTCTCTGGGCTCGCAGAGGGTTAAACTGCAATGAGGAAGCACACTGCAATGTCATCTTTATTATCTTTCCTCCTTTGTGGGTGCTGGCCAACCAGACAAGGAGGTGGGATGATGCCTGTCCCTGCACAGCTCCTGATTAGTCAGCACCTACAGAGGAGGAAAGATGACTTTGCAGCATGCTTCCTCACTGCAGCTCAGCCCCATGCCAGCAGAAAGAAAGGTAAAGCAATTGGCTCCACTTGTATCAGACAGTTCTGAGGAGCACCTGGGCTTGTGTGGTTCATTTCGTAACCTACTGGTTCTGAAACGAAATGCCTATCCCTAGGTGTGGGTATTGGGTCCAGATAGGGAGGATAAGTAGAAAGGGGGAGGGGGAGCAGAATCCTACTCCCATGGCCACCCTTTAAATCCCACTGATTTGAATGAATCAGTTATGAGTATGAATAAGTCTGGATCCAACTCAGTGGCAAAAGTCCTGTTGCATAGTTAAATTCATGAAAGGGTCATGACATAATTCCCAATGCTAAAGTACATGGCTATGAGCCAAGCTCTGCACCTGGTGCACAATGAGGTATACAAAAGAAGACTTGCAATTTGCCATTGCATCATACCATTTTCCTTTTCAGGATGGCTTGTGTAAAGTCATTTCAACTAGTTGCCACTGCCATTTTTACCATTCACCAATAGGTCAAATCCTGTTTTATCGTTGTCAAAATTTGTGACCATCATTATAATCTTTTGGTAGTCAAATTCACAGTTTATGTTCTAAATGAAGAAAAACTTTAATCTGTTCTAAATTCCTGATATTTAAGTTAATGGAAAGCCCACCCACACACATTGTAGAATTAAAAGAGAAGTTGTCTATCTACTCTGTTCATAATTTTCTTACCTCACTATACACTTTTTGACTAAAAGGCCACAAATGTCATAAGCTTTTAACATATGGGACTGATCATTATGATGGCCTTTTACTGTACCTTCTTCAACTCCACAATATCCTTTCAGAGATCAGAACGGGACAAAAGATTCCAATTCTGGTTCTATCATACATTTACATGAATTCATTGTGACATGACAAATTTCATTTATGGCTTCTTTTCCTATAATCCACAATATGAACTCCCCCCACAAGTGGCTACATACTTTGTCAAGCTAGTTAGTGCAACATCAAGATTATTTTCCTAGTTAGTCAATACATCTCTGACTTCTTACAAATCTGATGTAAAGCAATCCTGATGCACCTTTCTGAAGAGTGTAAAAGTTCCTTAAAACTGTAAATAGTTTATCAAAAAGGAAACTTTCTCAGTATTTTCAACTTTACATACTTTGAATACATAAAAGATGTAGTAGTATATGCTATTCATTTTAATTTTACATTGAATAAAAATAAAAACAAATTTGGTCCAGATGTTCATTCAGATTTGCATCAAACATTATGAAGATGTAATTAACAGAATGCAAGACATAATTAAATAGACCTTATATAGATATGATTAAGAAATAATAATTATTTTGATATTTGTTAATTCTTTTGTTAGAGAGATATTTTAACCATGGATTGCTTTCTTTCTTTGTTTCGAAAAGCTATCAACAAGATTTTGTCAATTACAAGAAGTTTATATGACCTCTACCACAGCATGCCATTTAACACACACACACACACACACACACAGCAAATCATAACCTCTAAAGAGATTATTAGGAGTATCACTGTCCAGGGCAGAAAATATCATAAAATGCTTTTTATTTTATTAGGTATGGTACTAGTCATTCTTTCTAATACTGACTAGTGTGTTGCCTCAAGAGTAATCCCAATAGAACAGATTTAGCTATGAGACTTCTTTAATTGATATGACAGTAGGGTTAATTGCATAGTGCTTGGAGTTAATAAGAATGGAAGAACTGAAAAAAGATTCCTGATGCACCACTCTGTCATTGAGATTGTTAATCATTTGGGTGGTTTTTCCCCTTCCCCACCCCATGGCCTTATTTGATAAGTCTAGCATACCTAATGTGATGGAGAGTAGAGAGTTTTGCAAAGAAAAATAGGTATGTTGTATTTATAGTAAAAGAGAAATGATGTTTTACTATACAATGCAGAGAACAAATTTCTTTGTGGAAAACTTTATATTCAGTTTTCAAAAAACAAAAAAAAAATCTTGACAAAAAATAAAATCTGTCAGTCTATCAATGTTACATTTTTGCATTCCTTCCAAAAATTTAAACAACTTCACCAAATCTCAGAAAACAACTCTCAATTTTTCTCCCCCCCCCAGGACTATATTTGTATATTTTAGATTGAATATTAATGGCCCATGATTGCAGCAATGGCATCAAGTTGGTTATACAACTGTGCATAGGTGAGAATGACAGATAGGAATATGAAAGTAGAAGGAAGAGTTTGGAAAGATACACTCTACCTGTGTAGCCCAGTGAATTGTCCTCATGATCTGAGGTCGGAAGTGGTGTTCCATTGTCGTTCTCTCTCTCTAGGTCATCAGAGTCTGTCGGAAATAACATAAGAGCTGCTGGTGGATTCACAGTAGTAACAGTGGTTGCCATTTCAAACAAATAATGTCCATGGACAAGTAAATCCACACATGACAGAAAAACAAACAGCGGGAGCACACAGCACACTTCATCTTTCCATGCTGTTGGCCGGATGAATTTCTGTAACATTTTCAGCAACATTCCTTCTGTTTTAACATAATACTATTTCCTAGTTTTAGCCCTCTCTTGCACCTTCACTCTGCTTTCACCGCTTCTGAAGTGTTCAGTCTACACTCTGCAGAACAGACAGCACATGCTGGGGTGGACATATGGGGAAGAGAAGGCAGGGTGGTTGAATGCTAGGATTGCTAATTTTCTACCTTATTGTTAATCAAAGCTATTGACTGTGATCACTGCCCATCATTGCTTCATCTCCTGGCAATTACGGACTCAGGGGACTTTTACCTCTTTGTGGGAAGGGGAGAAAGCAGTGTCTTGTCAAACAAGGAGGAGGGGTTGCCTAAGTGCTGTTCCTTCACTGGAGGTGGAACATAGGAAAGGACAATGTTTGTGCATCTCAAAAGGCAACAGTTTATGATTAGTGAAAGACAGCAATTCTCCTGAACTAAAGAAAGATCAAGTCAAAGAAAATATTTCAAACCCACATTTCCAAAAGCATTTAAAAAGTCAATAGCAATAACTTATCAAATCATGTGATAAGGCATACATATTATAGAGGAAAAGGAAATGAAGAAAATATTATATTTAAATAATGCCAAGGAATCGGTCACGACTGTAACGACACAACACACACACACATCTGTCAGCATGTTTTATATGAAAATATGGACCTACAGTTCATTTCCCAATGTTTAATCTTTTTGGACTAAAATAATTAATGTAGGCCAAGAGGTAGAAAATATGACAATAACACAGTTGTAAAATAACCCAAATTTTATGCAGAACTAAGAAAAAATAGTATTAGTAGTTTTACAAAGTCAGTCTAACCATTAGAAAAAATTAGATGTTTAATCATATATTCACTTCCCTTTTATATATAAGTGCATTATTACAGATAAATGAATCTTCTTGGAAGAGAATGCAGCTTTGCAGTAAAAGTTCAGAACTCTTACAATTATCAAACAAGACGAAGTACAAAGAGGTACACAACAATTCATTTCTTCTACGCTTTATCATAAAATTGGAACACTTATTCCTATTATAGCAGTAGAAAGACAACCAGTTCCTGCTTTGTTCCATGAGCAGTACTGTGTTCAGCCATGCTGACCACATGGCCATGAACATGCACAACCCTGGGTCTTTGGTTTGGAAACGAAGATGAGCACTGCCCCTAGAGTTGGACATGACTGGTACGCAAGTGTCGGGGGAACCTTTACCTTTATACATTTTTATATGGAATGATGTATAAGAAATTTTAATCAATAGTTTTTTTCTCTTAGACATTTTTGTTTCAATGGCAGTATTGCTTAACACATGTCTGTGTTCACATGTGAACGTATGTCTATACATTTTGTGTATTTTGTACATAAGGTAGAGGAGAAAGGTGAAAACCTTTCATTTACTTGACCATTTTTCTTTGGAGGGCAGTAATAGGCAATCTCTTGAACATCTTTCAGAGCAGCATTAAAGGAAGCTATGTCTACTCCCCTTTATTTATTTATTTATTTATTTATTTATTTATTTATTTATTTATTTATTTATTTATTTATTTATCCCTCCCACCTTTCTGCCTGAAATGACCCAAGGTGGCCATACACTATTATCTGATTTACATTCATGGAGCTTTTGGATCAGTTGTGAATTACAATAGTCTAGGGTAGCTGAGTGAGCTATGGAATAAATTGAGTGGCAAAGATGTCATGTTTTCTATTTAGGAAGGTATATGTGATCAAGTCAAAAGCAGAGATCTATTTTGAAAACAATTTTCCAATGTCTCGTAATTAGTTTCCAGGACAAATATGACAGATAGGTCAAAATCCTATTTAGATTTATGCTGGCACAGGTGATATTGTATTGATGGCTAACTGAAGCAAATTTGTGAGGTACCTCTCACATGTCTGGTCCTGTGCCACTTGCATGATTGGCACCTCATGAATTAGCATTAATTAACTATCACAACTTTTGTGATTTTTCCCAATAAAATTTTGGACTAACCATCTTAATATTAAGAGTAGTAACGAAAGGGGAAGTTGATCTTGCTATTTTACTTGCTTTATACACTGCTGCCAGAGGTCTTTTACAAAGCTTTCCTAGGCAAAATGTTCTGGTTCTAAATATATTTTATTTTCCTTATTTACATGAACAATGAGCTTGCATGCTACTGTTTTTTAAATAATATATTTTCAGCACTTAGACCAATCTCATATAAATAAAACTTTATAATTTCAAAATTTCAAGCATTTCATTACATTAAAATGTGTTGGCAAGCATATGGGTCTGCTGTCTATTTGGCATTTAGCTTTCGTAGTCAAAGTATCCTCACGTAGAACCTGGCTACCTGACAGGTGATCTTTGTGTCTGCATTTGAAAGGAGGAACTCCATTCTTCTTCCCTCTGAACGTTCAGGGATTCTTTCCATCAAGGGGATAAACATGAAAAACATGCTACTGGTAGAACTGGGAGTTGTTTCTTTGAACAAAGTATTTTGTGCAAACTGATATTGCACTTTTCTTTCATAACTCCATGGGTGCTGCTATTTATGAAACAGATATACAGAATACTCTATGATGCATGAAGCAGCTGCACAGTTCATTGGAACCTGACAGAGATGTTTGGAGACTATGCGCACTGAGGTTCTTGTTCAATGTCTACCAGAGACAATGGGGAACTCCTGACTTCAGTGGGCACATTACTACAGATGCTGATGAAAATGGAAACCTCACGGGGAAGGAATGTACCTTTTTGTTTCAACCAAAACACTGATGAATATAGATGGGTACAAAGTGAACTATGAACAACAACAAAACAAATCACAAATCAGACTGGTTTGTGGTTTGGCTTCTGCCAGCCATTTTATCAAAAGGTAATAAAGTGCTGAACTTTCCCCCCACTCACTCCTTTGTTTTGTTTCAGCAAAATGGATGCCCTGCCTCGTTCCCACTGCCCCTGTTGCCAGACTGCACCGGACAGGTTGTCTTTGCACACACAGAGAGAGAGAAACAGTGGAATGGCAGAAGGGAAGGAAGCATAAGGCTCTGCTCTCCCCAGGCATGAACAAGATAAATAAACTGCAAGGTAGCTCATTTTTTCCCATAGCTTGGGGTGGTTGTTTGTTTGTGGGTAGCCACAAGACACCCTTATTTATTTTTCTGTTTCAAGTCCATCTCTACTGATGAATCTTCTTTGCCCCCCAAGCCCCGAAAGAAATAGGCGGACAACTTCTGATTTGGTACAAATGGGCCACAACTTTATTAATAACTTTTCAACTTCTTAATAGGAAAAGTCAGGAACACTGAAGGGGACCTGACACCGTAGTGCAAGCTGGTAACAGGGTGAGATGAAATTCCCACAGCCAATAAGCTCCGTATTCAATAGGAAACGATTAACTCTAGAGCTCAGCACAGCCCTCGGGAGGCCTCCAATCAAACATAGCTAATTTGTCTGCTGACATAGCCAATGTGGATAGACTGATAACGAGGGCTGTGACGCGCCGTAATGGCGTACAATTAGCTCACAACTTGAATACGGTCACCAGCTGCACTACCCGCCATCATAAGAGACTAGGGCTCTTACCCCAACATGCCGAGCAGCTCGGCCCTCAGGCCCCCTTGCAGGTCCGACAGAAAAATATCCTTGAAAAAAAAATTTGACTTGAAAAAAAAATTTTTCGAGTTGTCGTTAGTCGGGCCGGTTCCGTTTCGGCTCGTTTCCGTTTTTCGTGAAAATTTGCAAAAATTAGTCGGTTCGTTTTTTCATTTTTTCGTTGTCGTTAGTACTGGTTTGGGGAGGGGGTAGCGGGCTCCTGGAGGGAGCTGCAGGAGTCAGCCAGAGCCACAAGTGACGGACTGGCAGACTCTTTGCACCCGCTGTGTCTCACGTACTTGCATGTAGTGCAATGCAAGTAGATCTGGCTTAGGGTTAAGACGGCTTAGCGCAACGGCTAGGGTTAGGCTAGTTACGGGTGAGGTTACGGTGAGTATTGGGGTGCATCTGGGTGCCTCTCTGACCCACTTAGAAGGACAGTGTACTGGCGTATGGGTTAGGCTTAGGGTTCGGGTTTGGGCTACGATTAGTGGGCTGTTTATGCCCGATTGGCACATCCCAGAAGTCTCTGTGGTCAACCTGGCCAAGTGGCCATGCGATTGGTGGAAAATTTGCATGGTCTACTCCCATGGGAGAGCCCATCATTGCAAATGTGCAGGTGTAAAAAAATAAAATAAAATAAAATAAAATAAAATAAAATCAACGGAGACTTTTTTTTTTGCAAGAAAAACCCACTGCTGCTACTGTAAAAATTCAAGCATTTAAAATAGCTAATTTTCGCATGTTTCTGTGGTGCTTTGGTGGGGTTTTGGGCAACAATTTCAAAAAAAATATTGCGGTCGCCATTTTGGATCCCCCCCACCGCATGGCAAATGGATGCGCCCTCCCAGCCTGGTACAGTCAGCAAAACCTGGCCATGCGATTGGTGGAATGGCTCCAAAACTTTGCATGGTCCACTCCCATGGGCGAGCCCATCATTGCGAATGCGCAGGTTTAAAAAAATAAAATAAAATAAAATAAAATAAAATCAACGGAGACTTTTTTTGCAAGAAAAACCCACTGCTGCTACTGTAAAAATTCAAGCATTTAAAATAGCTAATTTTCGCATGTTTCTGTGGTGCTTTGGTGGGGTTTTGGGCAACAATTTCAAAAAAAATATTGCGGTCGCCATTTTGGATCCCCCCCACCGCATGGCAAATGGTGCGCCCACAGTCAGCAAAACCTGGCCATGCGATTGGTGGAATGGCTCCAAAACTTTGCATGGTCCACTCCCATGGGCGAGCCCATCATTGCGAATGCGCAGGTGTAAAAAAAAAATAAAATAAAATAAAATAAAATAAAATCAACGGAGACTTTTTTTGCAAGAAAAACCCACTGCTGCTACTGTAAAAATTCAAGCATTTAAAATAGCTAATTTTCGCATGTTTCTGTGGTGCTTTGGTGGGGTTTTGGGCAACAATTTCAAAAAAAATATTGCGGTCGCCATTTTGGATCCCCCCCCACCGCATGGCAAATGGTGCGCCCACAGTCAGCAAAACCTGGCCATGCGATTGGTGGAATGGCTCCAAAACTTTGCATGGTCCACTCCCATGGGCGAGCCCATCATTGCGAATGCGCAGGTGTAAAAAAATAAAATAAAATAAAATAAAATAAAATCAACGGAGACTTTTTTTGCAAGAAAAACCCACTGCTGCTACTGTAAAAATTCAAGCATTTAAAAAAAGCTAATTTTTGCATGTTTCTGTGGTGCTTTGGTGGGGTTTTGGGCAACAATTTCAAAAAAAATATTGCGGTCGCCATTTTGGATCCCCCGCACTACATGGCAAATGGATGCGCCCTCCCAGCCTGGTACCAGCAGCGCAGCAGTAGCAATAGCCAAGGAGAGGGGGGCGGGGAACCCCCCCCCCAAATAAAACACCCTTCTGGCCTGGTAGGTGCCCTCAGACAGTTTTCGCCTACTTTTAGGGCCGGGAATCGGTTTTTTTTTTAACTTTTAAAAACTTTTTTTCTGTGCCGCTTGGCATTGCGCGATGCAAGTAACGAGCACGACAAATCAGACCAAATTGTTCGTTCGTCGGTTCGAGCTCGAAGTCTGGGGCAGTGATTCCCGTTACCGTTTCCGTAGAGTAACGGATACGAGTAACGGAAACGGAAACGGGAATACCGCTAAGTCGTGCCCATCTCTAATCACTATGCATTATTAAACAAAAATAGTCTACAATGAGATCTCCCTTCTTATTAGTTGATTTGATTCTCCGATTATTACTAAACAAACTAGATTTTTACCAAATTAATTAAGAGAAAGGAGTTGATCTGATTAAATAGCATATATGCTGATTATACAATAAGATGAATTGATACTATAAACCAAATTAGGTGGAGCAGACATTGACTTTCTTTGCTGCTTTCCACAAATTTAACATTACAAAGTGATATTTAAAGACACATCATTTCTCACACTCAGGTTTCGATGTGTTCAGCACTCTTTTTCAGATGCATCTTTTTACATCACTCTGGATTAGTGAAGGAAATTGATGAGTATTGATCCAATTTGCAGAACACTGTTCTAATATTGATAGTAGTTTATACTCATTTGCTTTTGCCTAATCTTTTATTAATGATCATCTTCAAAATGTCAATTAATATTGTTGTCTAGAAATTCAGTAATGTGAGCTAGAGAAGAGCTGAGTGAATGAAAAGATGTAAAAAATAAGAAAAGGCCAAGTAAGTAAAGTGATAAAAACCAGTTTTTAGTCACTTCTTGTTTGCACTTATTCAGAAAACAGTGATCAGTGCTGTACAGCTTTCTCCAACAATGTGGAAAAGGTCACTCTACTTTTATTGTTTATATCAAGACCATGCAGAAGAAAGATAAATAGGGTAAGTAAATATGTATCATCAGTTGTGTTATCAATTCTTCTTGAGAAAGATATGTTGAAACATAGATATATACTTTTTGGCACCAGTGAAAATTGACTTGTATCTTCTTAGAGCGACAAGGAAATGTCTGTAGTAATTTTGTGCTGAGTACCAACTGAACCACTGAATCATATTAAAATAGTGGAATTATGTTAATGACACACAACTACAGTACATTATTTCTTACGTTCTCACTCCCTGAATCTATTGAAGAAGCCTTCAGGATTTTCCATCTTTTAAAACCAGATGGCTATAATAAAAATTACAGTGCGCTCTGGAGTTGATTCCAGTTTCTGGCAATCTTCCCAGTGTTTTCTAAGTATTCAGAAATTGTTTACCAGACATTCCTTCTGGGATCACGCAGCTTGCCCAGGGCTGCACCAGTGGCAGGACACAGCCCCGTGAAAGACATGTGCTAGAGAATCTATAATTGTATACAGATATGATAGAAATGCTATCTCATAATGCATATGTAAACTCTGATGTTTGCAAGCACATTTTAGTGCACTTGGATACAAATGACTTAAGGTGTTGTTCAAGTATGAAACAATAACAGATTTTACATGTCATCTATTTAAGTACTCCAGTTTAGCAGTTTCATGATTACATTTCATAGCATCTTAAATTCTTATGTACAGTTTGGAATATGGAATGTAAACAATTTTTAACTGTTTACACCACGAGCTACCATATATGCTCGAGTATAAGCTGACGTGAGTATAAGCCGAGGGCCTAATTTTAGCCGAAAAAACTGGGAAAACTTATTGACTCAAGTATAAGCTGAGGGTGTTTTTTTAATTATTTATTTTTATTTTAGCATATTTTTACCCCACCTTTCTCCTTGGAAAAGGACCCAATGTGGGTTACAGTAATGAGGGATAATATACAGTCCAGGACAATTAAGACATGTTCAAGTATTTGAGAACAAGGAATTAAGAGACATCTTACACTCAGCATTAATAGACATTACATTAAATCTACAAGTAGTTATTATAAACAAAAGTCTATGTGATTCATATAAAATACACATGGTAGTCCATCATTCAGGGAAAGCTTGCATGAAGAGAAAGGTCTTTGCCTGTTCCCAGAAGGACAACAGAGATGAGGCAATCCTGGCCTCTAGTGGGAGGGGGTTCCAGAGTGGGCGCAGCAGTTGAGAAGACCTGTTCGTGACCTTATGTGTGTGTGTTGGGTTGTTACAGTCGTGACCGACTCTTCATGAATCCATGTCCATGGAGTTTTCTTGGCAGGAATACTGGAGTGGTTTGCCAGTTCCTACTCCAGGCACCTACATCACCTAGTATTCCCTGTGGTCTCCCATCCAAGTACTAACCAGGGCCGACCCTGCTTAGCTTCACTGTACACATATAACTGTGTATCATCTGATCCATCTACTGTGATTATTAAGTTCGCGGACGATACCACCATAATGGGTCTTATTACAGGGGGAGACAAATCAGCATACAGGAATGAGGTCCAGAAATTATCTACATGGTGCCTAGAAAACAATTTGCATCTAAATATTACAAAGACAAAGGAGATGGTGCTGGATTTCCGGAGGAAGAGAGAGGAACCAGCCCCATTGTACATCCAGGGGGGCTGTGTGGAGAGAGTTTCTTCCTTTAAATTCCTGGGAGCTTACCTCACTGAAGACCTCTCCTGGGGAATCAATACAACCAAAGTGGCCAGGAAGGCCCAGCCAGAGACTGCATTTCCTCAGGGTCTTGCGTAAGAACAAAGTGAAACAACAACTGATGACCTCCTTTTACCGGTCCACAATTGAAAGCATCCTCACATATTGCATTACCATTTGGTATGCTGGATTGACAGCTGCTGACAGGAAGACACTACAGAGGGTAGTAAGCACAGCTCAAAATATCACGGGCTGTCCTCTAAGTGCACTGGACAACATCGCTAGGGATCGTTGCCTCAGGGGGGTTGAAAAAATTCTTAAGGATGATTCACACCCCAGTCAGCACCTCTTTACCCTGTTACCATCAGGCAGAAGATATCGTAGTATAGCCTGCCACACCAATAGACTAAAGAACAGTTTTTATCCATGGTCTGTCAGACTGCTGAATGAATGTTCCAAGAAGAACTGACCTGTGGGCTTCTGCATTCTGTGTCAAGTACACAAGGTGCAATAAGACTGAGTGGTTGCTAGTGGGATGGGAGTGGGATGGTAGTGGGGGTGGGAAAGGGAGACTCAGCCAATTTCATTGTGCACATGTTGTATATTGACAATAAAGGTATTATTATTATTATTAGCTTCCAAAATCAGGCAAGATCGGATGTGCTTAGGGTATCTAGGCAGCCTTTTCTGGCCTTATACTTGAGTATATATGGTATACCAGCCAAGCTCTAAATGGGCTGGGTATAGTAATTGGCTATGTGTGCAGGGAGTGTGGAGGCAATTAGGGAGTTAATGCCACAGAGTAAACTCCCTGATTGCCTCCCCCAGTCCCTTTAGAGCTTCATAACAAAGTCTCATTACCCCTAAATCTTTCCAGATTCAGGGGTTTCCCTAAAATAGCTTTGGGAAGGTACCCCTGCTACTTTGGAGTCCAAGGTGAGTAAATTTTGATTGCATGTTTTAAAAAATAATTTTAGTGCCTATTTTTAAAAAACATGTACTCAAAATTACTAACTTTTGGGCAGCAAAGTAACAGGGGTGCCTTCAGAAAGCGATTTTAGGGAACCCCCTGAAATTTGGAAACATTTAGGGGTGAGGGGATTGAGTTATGAAGCTTCAAATGGGGTGCCCCTAAATCATCTCATTGGAATAATATGGGATGCAGAGGCACCGCTATTGCTCGCTCGAACAGGACTTGTCCTGCACTGACCTCCCCAAGCCTTCCAAGCACCTAATTTTACCTAAAAAAAAAGCCTGGGACACTTATTGACTCAAGTATCAGTCAAGGATGTTTTTTTCAGCCAAAAAAAGGGCTGAAAAACTCAGCTTATAGTATATACGGGTATATTGTCTGAATGACTGTGTTTTTTTAAAAAAAAATCTGCATATAATAGAACAAGATTAAAAAGTAAGAATCCCCTTTTTTATTTCCATATATTGGATTGCTTGATGCATGTGGACCCTGGCCCAACAGGTCTGAAATACTGCTATTTTTTTGTGCTGGTAAACTCTCTTGTTTTTTACACTGTTCCTTGAGGTTTGTGCTCTACATCACAAGCAACAATTCATGCAGCACTTGTGCTTAGTTTCCTGAGCCATCTTCCTTGAATTTTCTTGAAAGCAGAATGCCTTTGATCTAGTGAGTTTTAGAGAAGAGTTTTTCTCCCTGCTCAGAAGTAAAATGTTTTCTGCTTAAAGCAATAGATTCAGTGACTGCTGTGAACATTTTCACTCTCACGTATACCTTCCCCCAACTCTTTTTTGAAGCAGTTAACTTGTTAATGGAAAATGCTAAGTATTACATTTCCATCCAGACACTGCAAATGACATACCTCAAAAACCACAGAAATGAGCTTTAAGCATACAGAAATTCTGTCCAGACAGATCATGGAAAGCACCTGCCATTTCTAAGGTATAATGAGGAATCTGTAACTGGAGCAGGCCCTTTGCATCCATCATTTGTAAGTCCATATTGCAACTCAGTTGTCAAGATCTTTCTACCCAACCTTTTATTTGTGCTCTTTACTATACAGGACATTTGTACTTCTGAACCATTTATAAGGAAAATAGGTCTCCAATAATACAGTCAGATTTGTAGTATATTTCTGTGCACATAAACAGCTGAAATCCAATCATAACCTGCAATGATTATAGACCCATTGATTTGGTGAGTAATCCTTACTGATTCAATAGGCTTATTCTAGTAATGACTTACTACTGGATTTCACCCCCCCCCCTTGTATGTGTTTTAAAAGTGACAACCTTATATTGTAATGTGTTTTCATCACATTGACTATTTTACAACAAATTCATCAAAGCAAAAGAGGTGGGTTAACTGCATAGCCACCACAAAACACAGATGCAAATCTAGGCTACAGGTGATATCTTTATAAGCCACTAATAAAAAAATTGCAAGCTTTTGAACGCAAAACACTCTTCTTCAAAGCAGGTCTCAAAAGTTCAAACATGGTAAAAGATGTGTGTTGCTAGGAGGTTATTCTTAAAGATATTGGCTAGATGATGTACGCCAGGCAAGGAGTCTTCTTAGAGGCAGGAAGTCAAAAGCTTGCAATTTTTAAAATATTTTTTCAGGAGCCTATAAAGGTATCATCTGTAGTCTAGTTCTACAAAAAAAGTTTCCTTTAGTAAAATCAGATTACCAGTGCAATCATCCAGTCCTGGAATCTAGATGAACCCATTTTTCATAGTTCTTCGAAACCCCTCCTCTTAATTTAACAGGAGGCTGATGGCCATCATGGAGAGGGGGATACATTAGAACTAACACTCCTCTCTCCTTTCTTTTGTTCTAAGAGATCTGCATCAGCGTGATTGTGGACATTGTTCCATGGGTGTCTAGGATACATTAGGTATTTATCTTAGAAGACACAGAGAGGAGCATGCCCTCAGAGAGGAAAAATCTAACGTCAAATCTCCCTCCTGCCCCCCATGGATAATGTGTATGCCTTAGTTCCAGGACAACCAAGCAGGTAAGAAAGCACACACGACATGGAGACATTGTGTCCCTGGATACCTACCAAACAAAAAGGAACAATTACTGTCATTCCCATCACAAGGTGGGAAATAATTTATACACCTGCTGCCCCTTCTTCCTTCAATTTGTCCTGATAGACCTGAATCAGTGTGGATAGGACTCTTCTGTAATATGTGTGTCATTCTGCTGGTTTCATATATATCAAGCCATTCAGAAAACAACACAGCAGTAGATATACTGTATTTGGCCAGTAGCTGATATAGCTAGAAATAGTTGTTGTGAGTTTTTCGGGCTGTTTGGCTGTGTTCTGGAAGTTTTTCTTCCTGACGTTTCGTCAGACTCTGTGGCTGGCATCTTCAGAGGGCAAGGAGCTCAGGGAACTAGGAGTTCCGCAGAGTGCAGAGAGAACTCCCTTAGCTCCTTGCCCTCTGCAATTGCCAGTCACAGAGCCTGGTGAAATGTCAGGAAGAAAAACTTCCAGAACATGGTCAAACAGCCCGAAAAACTCACAACAACTATCAGATCCTGGCTGTGAAAGCCTCCAAGTATACATAGCTAGAAATGTCAAGAAAAAAATTCAATGACCAGGACAGAAGCAGGCCTATTGTTTTCTAAATGATAACAAAATCTATATACACATAGAAGACCTGAGAATCAGAGCTTTGAAGATGTATGAAAAAATAAATCAATGTAACACTCTTAAGCAGTCTATACAAGCTTTAGATCTTATTTTTCTGATCAATGTGGTTCCCAAAGAAAGAATATGGGTCAAAAATTACTTGGAGGTATATGAACTCAGACCATAGAAAGAATAAACCTTCATTTAGAATGAAATAGCTGGTGAGGATAATAATCAATAACTGTTCTGATGTGTCAAAACTCAGTCTTAGAAAAATAATATCACACAGGCAATCATGCAGCAAAACAAGGGGCATTTGGGGTTTATAACAACCCTGCCAGGTAGCTTGAAGTGTTTTCAATTTGTAATACTGTACAAGGCATGAGAATATTACCTAGTGGCTGCACTTTTAGAACTCTCACAGATACCTGTGAACTCCAAAATAATGGCAGGAGGGGGAGGAACTACCCTTGCATACCCAAGGCCCACAGCAATAAAAACTGAGCACTGAAAAATGATGATTTAAGACAAGCAAGAACACTCAAGCAACAATAAAGGTGTTTCCCCTCAGCAAATATAAAACATTCTCCCCATTTCAGACTTCAAGACAAGAGAAATAAATAAGAATAATGGTCAAGTAAAACAAAGGCTTCATAGCCTATATAGACGTTGAGACAATGCGTGGCACAATCACATGCCCAATGAAATGATCAAATTCTATACATACCTATGCTTTAAAACTTTCATTCGTTCCATATAAAACAGATAATTGCTGCACAGTGTGATTGTATTAAAAAGTACAACTGAGAAGACCCTATAGTCAAGCAACAGTAAGCACTACTGGAGGTGAAAGAGAGCTTAATGCCATCAAAAGTTGTTTTAGCACCATGGATTAGGGTTCAAGAAGATAATTTCATGTCATACAGAATGATATATTTGGCAAACAAACCAATGCACGTGAAATATAGAAACAATGGTGCTTTAATGGAATGCTTTTGTATTGTGAGATTTGATAGAAATAAGATTGTGACAAAATAACAAAAATGACAAAAACCAACCAACCAACTCCTTCTCGGAGTTCTTTTGGGAAGACGGGTGGTATATAAATAAATAAATAAATAAATAAATAAATAAATAAATAAATAAATAACAGATTCAATCTTCAATAGTCCATACTGGAAATGTGGAAGTACTTGATTTGTCAGTCTTAACATGTTATGAATTATTGCCAAAACTTTTCCTGCATCAAATAAATTTTTCGTCTTTCCTTTTTCTTTTGGGCTTTTGTGCGAGACTGCCAAATTCTGCACAGCTCAATCTCTTGTCAGAGAATCTTGTACAGGAAAAAAAAATTGGGAAGAGGTTGTAATGATTCCGTGTAGACTGTTGTTTCTTTTGACCAATATGACAAAAATAATTTTAGAAATACCTTAAGAATGCCTGGAAGATTTCTCAAGAAAGAAACAAAAGCAGGCATCAAGCAAAAACTGCAGAGAAATATCACTTCGAAGTGAAAGTCCCCCCCCTTTTGTGAGATTCAGTCTTCAAGTAGCATTGTTGGAGCACAACACAGAGATGTAAAGTTGGGAGCAATTACAGGGAGATGGAACTCTACATGGAGAGTGCATAACATATCAAATCTCCCTGCCAAAAGCTAGTGCCATTACTTGGGGTCCAGAACTCTGCAGAAATAAATGAATATTTACTTTTTCTGGGTATTTCCCCCCATGTAAAAATAGTCATCATAACCTAGTCAAGTGGTCTGGAAGCTCCAGTGACAATGTGCTGGTGCAAGTGCACATATGGTGTGTGTGTGTGATTCCTTTCCAGTCTGTATGAACTGTGGAACAGTGAATGGACTCTGACAGTGCTTATAGAAGGAAGGAACACAGCAAGCTAATATACTGGCATGAATGGATACTAAGTTGAGAGCAGTTACCTGTTATAGCCCAATGATTATACAAGCTATATACCTCGAAAGCCAAGTATGATCATTTTAAACATTCAACGGACAAAAGGTAGAATGGGCAGCTGGCATTTTCAGCAGCTGTGGGTGAACACAGATTGCATGTGAGAGCTCGGGACACAAATTCCTTGGAAGGCTTTTTCCCACTAGATCCCTGGTCATAAAGGGAACTCTGTATGTCCATGTAATTGCTATTCCAGATACCAAACTACTGCACAGAGGTTTGGGAAAGGACTATGCATGCAGCCCTGATATCCCCTTCATGCTTTCTAAGAACATCTGAAAACTGTTCATACTGGAAAACAATAGGCTGGTTTGTGTAATTAGAATTGAACACTCTATATGAAAATAGCATTTTGCACAAGGGATGTTGCCTCCATGAAAACTAATATTATCTTGAAACTAAAATGCTGTGTTTCCTGGTAGCTTTGCCAGGGATAAGGAGCATTTACAGCACAATGTTACCTTAACTGTCTATACATATATTTTCTGAGAGAAAAAAATCCAGATGGTAGCCGTTATGCATTTTTCGTCTGTTCCCAAAGAATACTGTAGCACTTCAAAGACTACAAGTTTTAAGTTATATAAAAACACATCCAACTGCAAGAAAACTAAAAATGAAACATAAAGATTTAGTGGTATAGCAAGTGGACTGTAGCCCTCTGAATCTGAATAAGTGCACATGGGCCAAATAACACGTGCTAGCCTTTAAAATACTACAAGAATCTTCATTGTTTTGACTGTATGTTTTAGGCAATAGCATTTTAAAATCTAACAGTGCAATAGTGTTAGATTTTGCAGTATGCACTAAACTCATTTAGCTTTACAGAGTAATCCTAAATTGGTCAAAAAGTCAGCGAAGGTGACTCTAGACCAGCTAATAAAGCTTGCTGAATTCAGCCTCTGCCAGTCTAAGGATGCTGGAACTTCTCACCCTTGCCCCTGTCTTTATGTCAGCATGGTGGCTGCATTCTTAGACTGCATAAAGTTTGAGTAAGGTATAAGCTGTTATAAAATACAACATACATATTAAAATGCAGGTATAATTGAGAAAATGAATGTTAGGGTAAACAGCATAAGGAGGGCTTGCTATGTGCCTAACTCTAAAAACTGTAGGTATATGTTCAATTGGGCCAAAAATGGCATATCACATAAATAGGTGACACAGTGCTAAAAGTTGTATTCTGGTCAGCTACAGAGTAGATAAGCTGCCTAGATGCCCTAAGCACATCCAATCTCGCCTGATTTCGGAAGCTAAGCAGGGTCGGCCCTGGTTAGTACTTGGATGGGAGACCTCCAATACCAGGTGCTGTAGGCGCCTGGAGTAGGAAACTGACAAAACCACTCCAGTATTCCTGCCAAGAAAACTCCATGGATATGGAGTCAAGAAGAGTCGGTCACGACTGTAATGACACAACACACACACACACACACACACACACACACAGAGAGAGAGAGAGAGAGAGAGAGAGAGAGAGAGAGAGAGAGAGAGAGAGAGAGAGAGAGAGAGAGAGAGAGAGTAGATAGGATGTGCCACTACCATGAATGTTTTTCTAGATCATCTAAAGCAGGGGTGCCCAAACTTTTTGTAAGAAGGGCCAAATTTGGTGGCTGAGAATGTGTCAGGGGCCGGTTGCTCCCCGACCCTGCCACCCCACTGCAAGCCCTACCTACTGACCCATAAGCCCCACCCACTGACCCCTTGCAACCCCACCCGCAGGAAGGAAAGCAGGGACCAAGGGAGGGAGGGAAGAAGGTGGAAACCAGTAGAGGAAGGAAGGAAGGTGGGGAACAAGGAGGGGAGGGAGGGAGGTGGGGACCAAGGGAGGAGGGAGGAAGGAATGAAGGAAGGAAGGTGGGGACCAAGGGATGGAGAAAGGAAGGAAGGTGGGGACCAAAGGAAGCACAGGGAGCCATGGCCACAGGTTGCCCCTTGGAAGAAGCGATCTGTGCGACCTTGCACCCCCCATGGGGCGAAGGAGGGGGAGGGAGGGGCAGGCCAGCCAGCCACGGGCCACTCAGAATGGCCTGATGGGCCGGATTTGGCCCCTGGGCTGGACTTTGGGCAGGCCTGATCTAAAGGACTGCATGGGCTATTGGGAGAAAGCAGACTCTTAGGTAATATGCTTCCATATATTTAGGATATTAATAACAACTAAAACCTGGCTCCATGGCAAATGGGCAGACTATATAATTCTTTAAGTATGCTGCCCAAGTCAGATGTCCAATCAAAAGATTCTGTCTTAAGAACAGGCCCACATAGACCACACGGCAATAGTTCAGATTACTATTTTCTGGAAAATTGTAGCCCATCTATTGCTATCTGAGAACAGCTACCACTGGAATACCAGCCAAAGCTGCTAAAAGGCAGTCTTTGGGACTGAAACTTCACTGACAAAGATGGATCCAGGACTGTAATGTTTCACCGTGGAGAAGTTTTGTAAAATTAGGGGTAGTGGTGCCCCAATTTTTCTTGAGGGCAAAGTTTGCTTGCATCTCTATGCTTAAATGCATATGTTTCCATCTTTTATTTTGTCTTTATGGGTGTTCTTTACTCTGAAAAAAAAAGCTGATTTTGTTCACAATTTTATTTCTCTTCTCGTGTCACTTTCCTGACCTGACAAATATCTGTATGTCTATACCAATTTACTGTGTGGGAAGATAGGTGCCTGTCTTGAAGGTAGGTGCTTATTATATGGTAAACAATTTTCCTTTGACAGCTAAGCTGGTCAGTTAAGTAATTCTGGATATTTGTGCCTGGAAACCCAACATGCTATCAATCTGCTTATTAACTAAGCCCTTGGCAGGCACAAATATTATCAGTTTGCCCATTAGTGAGGAATCTTATCACTGCAACAACTAGGGAGTTATACTTCATATGTTTGTAAATTAAGTAGGAATGTGTTATGATTCTAGCTATAGGGTGATTGCTATCTGCCTACAAGGGATATAAAGGATCTGTGGGGATTGATAAACTCTGGTATATGCCAGAATTTGATTTTAATAACTCAATAGCCACATGGTACACTCATAATGACTCAAACTGCAAATAATACAGATTGGGAAAATTAAACAAATTATCATATACATAGCCGGTAATCTTTCTATGTAACCATTAGTGAAGGGAGGGGCATTTGTAACATGTGAATGTTTTCTAGTCCTTGTTTCACAAACCTGAATGGTAAAAAAGTGATAATTTGAAAATAATATAAGGTAATTTATTAAAACACATTTTGGTTTGGAGTTTCAGTAAATTCACCTAATTATCCAAAAATTAGGTGAATTTAAGTTGTTTTATCATTTGTCACACATAGAGACAAACTGACTGATGACTACATTGATTTTCCTTTCCGTTGAATTGTTTATGCATCATTCAGCCAAGGTGAATGTGGACACATTTTCTGTTTTATTATTGATGTTCTCCAACTAATTTTTAATATTTTTTTCCTGCAAGACATCAGTTACAGAGAGAAGTGTTTTCATATGTCACCAACTTAAAAAATTCAGTCACCAGCAATTACTGCAAACTACAGTACTTCCAAAGATTAAGCCATAATTACAGCCATGTTTGAATACAAAATACTGTTCACTAGATATATCAATGCTGTGTAAACTAACATGTACAGCTGTACTATAAATAAAATGGAGATTAAGACTAACTAAAGCATCACGTAATAAGACCACAGAGTGAAATTGAGTGTTAACATGATGATATTCCAGAAAAGTCCGTCTTTTCTTCCTGTTGACCCATTTATATAATCCTTTTTAGTTTAGAATTGTGTTACTCATCACCGGTTACACTGGAGACCTCAAGCTGACACTTAAGCAATGGCTGACCAATCAGCAAAGGAAACAGGCTTTTGAATGACAAAGCTGATTCCTATTTCAGAACTTGCTAACGGTTTATTAGTGTTGTGGTTCTGAAGAACCTACAACAGATTCTGCAAATTTTGTCATTCTATTTGTGGTTGCAAAATACCGTTCAAATTTTCACTGTCTACAACAGATTGCCCTACTGAAAATCTTGCCTAATTCCTGCCTCTAACTGGAGTACCACAGAGGTCAAAAAGGTGCCTGAATGCCTCGAGGGAAAACTCGATGGCTGTGGATTTAATGCTGAAATGCAGCTTTTGTTTTGGTGGGGGTGGGTGGAAACTATACAGGGAGACAGAGGAAATGAATCAAACATACAAATGAAAGGAAAACACCATTGCTTAGTTTTCTATTGAATTTCAGTGCCTTGTCTCAACTGTGACTATATATCCAGTACTATATGTGCATATGGAAATATTTCATAAAGGTAATGAATGAAATGTGAATTGTAGTCGGGATTATACAACTTATTAAAGCAGAAGTAAAAAATTGTTTCCATATATTACATACTGCTTTTAACGTCTTCCAAGCAATCCAAAATAATACTTTCCTCATTCATTGCTCACAATGTATGAACCTTCAAGGTTTAGTTCTCACCAAGTTAAACAGAAATATTATGTAATAATCATATGCTCAAGTCTGAAGGATAATCTCTATATTCTCTTCTATTCTTTGCTTCCTGTTTCTACCCTGCACCCTTTGTCAATTCCCCTGCTCTGTCATCACTGCTCAAGGGAGCCATCGGTGGTAAAAGTTTGGGAACCAATGCAGTAAGGGGACTGATGCTTCACATATTTCCTTTTAGCCATTCCTAGAGGGCTTTGGGGGGATATTTCACTATTATACCTGTTCTCTCTGCTTCTTGGATTGCCTTCAACTTCCTCCATGGACTCCCTTCTACCTTTCCCTTTGCAATCCTCAATACCTCAAGCCCTATTTGACAGAATCATACCAATGTGCCAAAGTTTGAAATGTTTGAAATGTTTAGACATACTGTAATTAAAACTGTAAACCGCCCAGAGACTACTTGAAGTGGTATGGGGAGGTATATAAGCAGAACACTTAAAAGAAGAAGAAGTTGGATGACAGCGATTGGGAGATGGGGACCCTCATGCCTGATGTATAGGAAATAAACTGATTTAGGAATATACACTCCATGGAATGCAGGTAGTAATGCATGATGAAACTCTGTGATATGCTATGGAATTAGCACAGAGAGGGAACAAAAGAATCACTACTGGCTAGGCTATATCTCATCTAAACTGCCCCAAAAGAAACTCAAAATTCATGAGAAATCTCTTGAAAACATCTTTTGCAGCCTCAGTTTGTGTTTTAAAAAGAAAACAGGTTATTTTAGGATATATATTTTTTCTTTGTAGATTGATGGCCAAAGTGCACATTACAGATAAAATGTAATCAGAGGAGGATATTCCTTGTATGCTGGTGCTGAAAATATCTATTTTTCGCAACAAGAGACTGTAAAACTTCACATAGTTTGTATAATAGCATGCTTAGTCTTAGGACTGGTCCAAGCTTTGTTGCATTTATGATTGTTCAAGTTCTGCATGAATTAGGTCCCTGGAATAGTAAACCTAGCTTCTTACGAAAATCTGTCTTTAACACCTCATTGGGCATCCAGAAATATCATGCAAGCTGAAAAGATATGGGACACTCTCACTGTGCTCACTTAGGGCCAATTCTCTCTGGAAGCTGCACACACGTGCAGATCTTCATCGGTGCTGCTCAGCAGCAGCTGAAATCCTTGACAGCCCCCTGGATGGAGATGGAAAAGGCTTGCATGAAGAAGACCAAGAAATGAGAGGCAATGTAGCTTCAGATTGATGTACATATATATTTTCTTGGCCATTTAGTTTCCCCACACTCCTCCTTTTATTTGGATTGGGCAGTACAGTACTAGGAGGCACAGGGAATATATGTAGGTTTTTTTTTTTTTTTATTGTTTTTGTAGAGAAAAATTCAGTTACAAACTGAAATCAGTGACATGGAATGCTAATTAAAAAGTACATCTGTAAATATGGCAATTTGTTTGGAGGAGTATATGTGCTTAGTAATAACCTTTCTAACATTTCCTTTAAAATGCTGCCAATATACTGATTTTGGGTTGGAGATTCAAAACTACAATACAAATTGTTTCTTGTTCATGGCAACCTTTGCTCCTGACAAGCTTCAGAAGGATCCCAGGAACAACCTGGAACCATCTCTATTCTTGCTAGTGATTAGAGTTTCAGTTGCAAGGCCTTTTTTTAAAAAGGACATGTTATATAGCCTGAATATCAGCTATTTTTTTATCTTATTTTTCTTAGTGTCTTTCCAACTTGGTCATGGGGTCCACTATATTTTCTTTATTTATCTATTTAAAATGTTCTGTATTCTGTACCCTTTGGGTCCTTAAAAAGGACCTAAAGCAGCTTAAGTAATTATATAAATCAATATTTAAAAGCTAAAAACAGTAAGTATACAAGTATAAAAAGAAATAAAAATATACTACACTAAAAATGGTATCTATTTTGCCCCTCCTCTGCTTTGGCTTGCTATATTGCCTTATTCAAATTCTGGAGAAATGGAAAAGCTCTCACAAAATTTTATCATCAGTTTAAGTGAGTATTGTGCTGCTATAAATCCTGAATTGAAAAGCCCTATAACTTTTTATTTATTCTGGCTAGCTGAGGATGGAATACTAACTAATCTCAGAAGCCTGTGGTCCACAGCACAGGCTTCTGACATCTTGCCATGCTTCCGCTGTGGGCTGCCGGTGCTAAAATAGCATCCTTGAACTGGCAGTACTCTGAGTTAATTAGCAGTCAGAATTCCAAACAGAAAAACACCATCAGTGTAACAGCGGGAGTTTACCCGTTTACACTGTCACAATCTGTTGTGGAATGCCTTTTGGTCTTGCCGCAAAAATACTGCTGAAAAAAAGAAATTTCCTAAATTAATTCAATAGACAACTAAAGTTTATCTGCTTCATCTTTCTCCTTCCACAGCTAAATCAAAACAGATAACTTTGACTAAGTTTGCAGTTAAGCATAATATTCATGGAGCAGTATATGAATCTAGACAGGGACATATTTCATAGGAAAGTACTTTGTAGCAATATCACTCATGTCTGGAGACCTTAAAACATGCAAGTTGAATTGTGGTGAAAAAGGTGCAAAAAGGCAGCAATTTGCACTAACAACAGAGCTGGTTAGTCTAGGGCTAGGCCTTACGCCTTCTTAGACAGAGAGGAAGCCATGAGAACAGAAACGCCACTGCAAGAATCATTCATTCCTAGGAGGGTATGTGGGAAGGTGCTGCTGGTATCATCTTCTGTACCTGAAAAAGTGGACAGACTGGGCATACAACAACTGTTGTTGCATTTATCCTGGAATAGCCTGATTATTTTTTATACAAAATGTGCCAATGCAGGAGGTGTA
Organism: Phrynocephalus guinanensis; assembly: GCA_037367245.1. Classification (NCBI taxonomy): domain Eukaryota; kingdom Metazoa; phylum Chordata; class Lepidosauria; order Squamata; family Agamidae; genus Phrynocephalus; species Phrynocephalus guinanensis. Next base: position 81,319,661 of record CM074736.1, read on the forward strand.
TAAGACAAGTACTGTTCTTCTACCTTTTTCCTTGGCACATTTGCACACTTAGGTCTACCTTAACAACCCGCTGCCTTATGTTTGGAAGTAACATGTAGATTTGGCTGAAGTGACTGATTTCTTCAAAGATGTATGAGCTCTGGTTTATGTCCAGATCACAACAAGAATGGCTACAGCCGCAATTGATGCTGACATGTGCTGTCATGCAAAAAGCCTGACTGCTTGGATTTTAGTCAAAGTAAGCTAATCAGCTTACATTTAATTATTCTGACACAACCAGTTTCATATTCAGAATGTTAAAACCCAAGGTTAAACTAAGCATATAACTAATTCATAAAAATGGTTAAGGGGTTTATTCATTGATTAATGACTTGGCATATTTGGATTAGAACTCTGTATCTAAATTTCCTACCTTCTAATTTTTCAGCCAGATGCCTGGCAACAGCTTGCACTGCTGTGAGCTTATGTACTCTCTCAATTATATATGCACTCAAAGATTTGTTTTCAAAGGCTTGCCATATTACTCTACAGAATTCTCACATACATAAAGACAAAAGAGCAAAAACACCTATTAAATGCAATGTCTCGCTCATGAAATAACCACCATCTTTCACAATCATGTGCTATTATGTCTTTAGAAAAATATGATTTCCTTTAAATCTTCTCATTAGAATAACAAACACACAGTAATTTTTGGTAATAAGGAGAGAAAATAGCATAAAACCATAATAAAGAAAAGCCAGCTGAGGAGCCTGGTATGAAACAATGCTATGTATAATTGGTGTTTAATTATGCAGAATTAACAAATGGCAGACGCATGGGTTGTATTACTTGACCAAGGCTCTTTGCCAACTCAACAAGCTGGTCTAAATGGAGGAAGCAACCCATTTGTTTATCAGACGCCTGTGAGTGGAACCTTCATTGCTGTGTTCTCCATCTGTGTTGCCAAAAAAAAATTCAGTAGAAGGGAAAAAATCCCCTGATTTGCTAAAGCAAGATAAATTTCTGTCATTGACACTGGTGAATGCACCAATAAAATCATAAAAAAAGTTTTCTAAACAGTGCATTCAGCTGGTGCCAAAGGTTTAGAAACACAACAGCAGCCAAAACACTCATTAGTTTGTTTTTGCAGTGCTAGCATTTCATTGACTGAAATTGTCTCTATTTATAAAACGTTACATTTCCTAAGCTGTTGTCACTATACTTTCAATGTTGTGTTTAAATTAAATGGCAGCAACTTTAGTTAGCTTCAGCAAAGCCCACAGTTAACACTGTGACTTTTAAAGACTATCAAATTTATCATGCAATAAACATTCATGGACTAAAACATTTTAAGACATAATGTGTTATCTGAGTTGCATGTACCCTTGATTATAAAGAGGGACATTTTAAAGCAATGACATCAAAAGGAAATGAAGTCTGAGTACAGATTATGACCACGTATGGCAGTACAGTGCATATTCACAAGTCTACTGTACCAATATTTTCATGGCTAAATATAATTGTTTACAAAGGTAAAGTCATACTAAACTACCTTCATCTTAAATGTTGAGGGCAACAGTATACATAGATAAGCTTCAATTTAAGCTCTCCATTGAGATACCCAATTATGTCATGAAGTCATCTTATCTCACCAATTTATTATAACAAAACATCCCACCTTGTGCCTTTTGATAGCTTAAATGTATCTTCTAGCCATAAAAAAAATGTGTCCCCTATAGCGATGGGCACTAAATGAAAAAAAAAATCATTTCATTTCATGCCCACGCCCTGTTTTGTTTCATTTCATTTCTTACAATTTTTTTTAAAAAAAATTGTATGAAACAAAATGAAACAAAACAAAATGACTCCCCTGGGTCCTAGAAGCACCCAATTTATGCCCGGGAGCCATTTTTAAAGGGCCCTGCAAAGCTGTTGTGGGCTTGTCTCCTTTAAAAATGGCCCAGTCAGCACCAGGGGGATCCCCTGGTGCTGACTGGGCCAGTTTTAAAGGGGTCCAGCCATTGATAGCTGGGAAGGAGCCCTATGAAAATGGCTCCCCTGCACAAAATCCCCTGCCTCTAGGACCCAGGGGAGTCACCCCCACACACACCTGCCTCCCAGCTGAGAGAGGCCGGAAGCCAGGCTGAGAGGAGGCAGGGAGTGCCAGAGCGGCAGCAGTAACCCACTTCCTCCTCTTTCCTCTCCTGGGCTCCAGTGGTGGCGACCACCCTGCAGGTAAGGGACCCCTTTTACAGACAGAATGAAACAGTTCATTTCAATAGAAAAACAACTGTTTTGTTTTGGCTGTATCAGATGCTGCTTCCTTGTTTCATTTTGTTTCATTTTGTTTCATTTTGTTTCATTTTGTTATGTTACAAAACAACAAAACAGCATTTTATTTTTCGTTTCATGCCCATCCCTAGTCCTCTATCAATGGATTTTCCAAAACCTGTAATATTTTTTTGGAATTATGATTCAGATTTCTGAAAGTATAAATACTGTATCTGTTTCTCTATTTCTATATCCTTGGTCTTGCAGATTTCTAGTTAAGCTTATTGATCCTTGTCTCTATGTGAATGGAAAATGTATTAAAATAAATTTCTCTGAAATGTCAACAAATCCAACAATATTAGTGTTGTTGTTGGTGGTAATGATGATATTGACAATGATGGCTTTTCTTTTAAACTCAGTTTGGGGAAATCCAAGCTTTCCTTAGCATCATTACAACATCTTGAGATTGTGTTACTTTTAACTTTCTGCAGGTGCTTTAACGCTTAAATCAGACTGATGGATCATTTTCACTTTTTTTCACTTTAGATTTAAATGAATTACCAGAACATATAGTGTAGCTTCAACAGCTTCTTAAATAGATATTATATTACAAAGGAGGAATTTATGTCTTGGAAAAGTCTTCCATAAACCACATTCCATTTCTGTTTTGAAGACTACTACAAGGTCACTGTTTTATTAAATTATATTAAAATTTAACCCTTGATTAATCATTTATTCAGTATATGAATGAATGAGAGTGCTTTATATATGACAGTGATGGTGAACCTTTTAGAGACCGGGTGCCCAAACTGCAATTTAAAACCCACTAATTTTTTTGCAAAGTGCCAATACAGTTATTTAACCTGTATACAGGTGCCTGTGAAGGGACGATACCGGGTGCCCACAGAAAGGGCTCCGAGTGCCACCTTTGGCACCCATGCCATAGGTTCGCCATCACTAATATATAAGATATCCAAAATCTACAAAACATACAGGTCATTATTTTTAAACAGAAATAATAAAAGTATCAAAGTATGATATACATATGTGTGTTTGTGCTACACAGAATGAGAAGATAATGACAACAGAATTTTAACATAAATTAGGTTGCTGTGCTTTTGCAGAACCCTAAAAACAACATTTGACCAGTGATTGGTCATTTTCTAGAGATGTTTGTGTATAATCATTATTTGGTATGACCACTTGTAGGTCTAAGCTTTATTTTCCTAAAACATCACCACTGTGAAGCTAATGGCCAACACTATATTTCCCTTCCTACAGTGTCTGATGTCAGTAATGGACAGAATGAGGGTAAATGAACTGCAGATTTATTGAAACACAACTGAAGTGTTTCTAGTCTGTTCAATACAAATCAGCAAATTCCTGTTTGCCTAATGGCTTATTTACACTATGGAAATAAATCAGAAGAGGGTTATGTTTTTTGAACTAGGTTTAAGATCAAATGGTACTCACATGATTTTTGGGTCAGTGCGTACATCCTCTTGGAAAAACTAAAATCCACTTTCGAACTGCTTTCACACACTGACAGTCCCAGTGAAGGCAAGATAGACATGGGTTGAAACTGAGTAGAGATAGTCTGTCCTTGAGGTGGAAACACACACACACACACACACACACACACACACACACACACACACCTCTTTTCCTGACTGTGAAACTTGTTGCTGCTACCAACTCTTAAGGGACTGGGGGACTAAGAGAGGCATACTCAGCTTGGTAGGGAGGCCACAGTCCTCTATGGAATGTTGCAGTGAGCTGCTCCCTGGTAGTCAAATACCTAGAGGGTATTCATACCCATTTGGCATTTCAACCACTACATGGTTACCTTGCTGCAAGGCTTATATTGACTGGTAGTTGAGTCACTCCTTATGCTGTGCCAAGCTGTTCTGCAGTTACATTTTTTCTATACAAGCTGCAATTCCTTCTAACTGTTTTTAATTCTTTATAATAAAGCTATTACTGTATACAGAGGTGCCTCGGTTTATGAGTACATTGGTTTATGAGTATTGATCAATGAGCAAAAAGTCTGGTGATTTTTGCCTTGATCAATGAGTAATGTCTTGCAAAACGAGCATCGGGGCCACCGGCTTCTGGTCACTGTGGCCCTAGGATTGAACTGGCATCTCCACTGTTCCAGGACCCGTGGGCTCTCCCCCTAGCCACCTCGTCAGGTTGGGGCCGCTAGCTTTTCACCAGCTGAGCCACAGTCGCCTGCCCCAACACAGGCTTTCCCCCTCTTTGGTGGTGGTGGCTCTTTGCCATCCAACTCTAACTCCACCAGGGCACCCAGTGCCAGCATGACCAGAGGGAAAGCAGCCAGCCGGTTGTGGCTCAGGCTGAGCTCCTGCAGCCAGCAGAGCAGTGCCCATGGCCACCTGTTGTTGTGCAATCTCTGCAGACAGTTGTGGCTCAGGCTGAGCTCAGGTGCTGAAGGGTGGTGACCAAAGGCAACTGTGAGAGCCAGTTCTGGCACTATGAGACCATGCTGCGGCTGCCACCCACAATGGAGCACAAGCCCTCGGGAAGTTCTTCCAGGATGCGCCAGCTCAGTTTCAATGTCTTCAGTGGTGGCTGGGAGGAGGATTTGGGCTCTGTCTTGTCCACCTCTGGCCTGCTTTCCTCCCATGTAGCCCCATAGCTGGAAGTTGCTTCCTAGCTCCCCAGCATGCAAAGACGCATCTTGCCATAGCTGGGCTGCCTCTTCCAGACACTCTGTCTTGGCCATAGTGCCCTAGCTGCATCATTTCTAAAGGGCAGCAGGACTGGAGCTCATATGGGCTTGATGACTGCCGTGCTACTGCCTCCTGGCATCCTTCTCAATTTTGGGCTGCTCTGTTCAAACCTACTAGGAGGCACTGCCACTGCTCCCACTGTGGCCGCACTCATCATAGAAGAGAAGGAAGAGTTGAGCCTGGGGGTGAGGGAAGAAGGAAAGAGAGGGACCCTGGTACCCCACTGCTGCCATGGCCCTGGGCAAATGCACCTGGCCTGCATGGCTGGCAGCCCCTCACCTCCATGGCCATCAGCCCTTTACCATAGCCACAGTACCAGTAGCTTCTGACCTAAGCCACAGTTGTGGTCCTGGCCTCTGGGTTCTAGCCGCTAGAGATGCTGGCTCCTGGCCAAAGTAAACTTCCCTATAGGACAAAATGGAAACTTGGTCCCCAGAATGAATCATCTGCATTTCTATTATTTCCTATGGGGAAGTTTTCTTTTATATATGAATATCTTGGATTATGAGCATGCTTCCGGAAAGCATCAATTCCAGTGGTGCAGAGTGGGGTGTCCGCGGAGGTGGCAGTTTCTTCATGAAAGCCACGCATTGTAATGGAAGCACCAGTTCCGGAGGCACGGAGTAGGTCGTGCACAGGGGTGGCCCTTCATGAATGAAAGCCAATACCTGCAAATGGAAGGGTTCAGTTTGCAATGATTAGCCTTCATGCACGAAGCACCACCCCTGTTTTGGAGCCATTCTGGAATGATTATTATTTTGCACTGTTCTGGGGACTTTTTTTGGTGCATTTCTCAAGTGGCGGAAAGGTAGGGAGCTGAACTTCAGCGTTTCCGTTCCTTTCATTTTTTTTTTTTTTTTTTGCGGTGTGTGTGTGTGTGTGTGTGTGTGTGTGTGTGTGTGTGTGTGTGTGTGTGTGTGTGTGTGTGTAATTTTGTACTTTGTTGACTTTTTCTGGAGCTCCAGAATTGATTGATTTCCCATGCATTTCTATGGGAAACCGCACTTCAAGTTAAAAAAATTTCATGATTCGAAGAAACCCCAGGAATGAATTAATTTCTTATCACGAGGTACCACTGTATTGTAACGTCCTCCCCATGTGTGTACATTTGAAAAATGTTCAGAGGAATTAGAAATTGGGTCTAGATTGCTCCGGCCAGATAGAACTGCTTCACTGTCTAAAAATCTGCTTCCAGACATAGTTCAAAGTACTGGTTTTGACCTATAGAGGCCAACTCAAGTATGGACCAGGCTATTTAAAAAAAACTCTTCACTTTTGACCCTTACTTATTTAGATTCTTGGAAACCTTGGAAGAGGCCCCTTTCTTGGTCCAACAACCTTCATGAGTAATGTGGACAAGAGATCCTTTCTTGGTGGCTCCTTTCAGGCATTGCAATATTTCCATGGGAGGGTATACTGATTCCCTGTTGATCTTCCATCCTGTTGCTATATTTATCTCTGTATTTTTAATTGAACATGCTAAAGCTTTAGTAATCTTTATTTTTTGGCGGGTGATGCCTTTTAGTATTTAAAAATCTGATTGTATGACAATTAGCAGCCTAATAATCATAATCTTCAATATTATAAATTCAAGAGACCTTCAATTTAAGAACACAAACACATTATAATGGATAAAATAGTTGATTTTAATAAACTGGATATTTTCTGGAAAAGCAACAAAGAAAAATGTTTCATGCAAAGAAATGTTCAAGTTGCATCAGCAACCAGAAAGGTGGGGTAAAAATACTCTAAAATAAATAAATAAATAAATAAATAAATAAATAAATAAATAAATAAATAAATACCAGAAGCAAGATTGGGTCATCTTATTTCTGTCCCTAAATTTCAGCAACTAGAAATGTTCCAAAACCTTTGTTTACCAGTTGAAAACAATTGCAATAGCAGCTAAATTGTTTCCTGAAATTCAGAAACTGGTGATTTTGCACACCTGCCACCTCATCTGCAGATTTTTAGGATTTGACTCTTAATGTTCAGGCTTGGTTCTCCATATGTACCAGCAAGGCAGAGAAATAAGAAGTCCAGGGTAATGACAGTAACCAAGCTTTCTAATATGGGAATCAGAAGTAGTTTACCATTTTTTTCCTGGGGGATATTCTGAGACTGTACAGCTTAACCAAAGCCCAACAGTCTGGCTCTTTTTGTGATAGGGGCAGTGGGAATCAAACCAACCTCCAGCAGTGAGTCCAGCCAGTGGTCTAATGTATTTAGCCAGACATTGCTGCTTTGTTGGTAGAACATATGTCTGTCATATTGAGATGAACATGAACCACTGGTTTGGCATGGTTTATTTCTTATCTGAACAGCTGATGTATGGAATGGTTCCTGCCCCCTGCAAATGCCGACCTGTCCTGCCTTCTCTGGGTGCTGCCACCATGTAGGTGCCCACTGGAGGGGGCAAGATCAGTGGTTCGGCCCCAAACCAAAAACCAGGAATTTGTGCTCAGTTCTAGTGGTGAATAAAGAAACCACCTGACTATCATCACCCACAGCCCCAGATCTTTTACTTAACCTTGTCTTTATTCCTTTTTAAATATTTTGTTAGACCTTTTCCACTGGAACACCAGCCCTTCTAGATTTTAGCACAGAATGTACAAAATATTATCTGTAAGGGATAAGACTGAGATGTATTGATAGAACCAGGATGTGCTTTGCAGGCAAGAAAATGTTGGGAAAATATCCATCTTGCACCCACAATGGGTTTCATTGGGAAGGGGCTTCATAGCCTAACATAATTATGCCTTTCCTCTAAGCAATTAGCAAGTTTCTTTTCCCTGGGCTTGAGAAAAGCCCTGACACCCTCTTCCTGTTTGTTTGCTTCTATTATATGTTGTTCCCTCTTCCTTCTTGAGCTGCCTAGATGCCCTAAGCACATCCAATCTCGCCTGATTTTGGAAGCTAAGCAGGGTCGGCCCTGGTTAGTACAGTGGACCCTTCTATAACAAACAGCTTGTATAACATAAAATTTGTACAACATAAAAAATTCCGGAGATAGGGGAAATTTGCTTAACATAATCGCCTATGGGGAGAATCCGTACAACATAAAAATGGGATCACTCCATTTTCAATGCATTCCTATGGGAATTTGTATAAAGAAAAATTTGCTTAACATAATTTCATTTGGAACGAATTAATTCCTTTATACAAGGTACTGTGATGACACTGTGAAAAATAAAATTTTAAAACTTTTGGACCGGTTCCGAAAGTCAACAATATGGCCCAATTGGTCCCCATACTGAGAAAGGCAAGCTGCTTTTCACCCCGTTTAAAAATACCCAGCCGTTCCCGAGATATGGGCAGAAAGCAAGCCCCCCCCCGTATTAACCCTTTCCTCTCCCTTCCCCCTCTCCTGCTCACCAAGCAGAACCCCAAAAGGACTGCAGCCAGGGACTCAGCCTGGGCAAAATAAGTCTTAGACCAATTTCTATATTCTCTACTCAGGCTGAAGGGGGGAGTGACTACCCATCTCACCCTTTGGGCCAAGAAACACCCTTAAAACATTGGTCCTCTTGCCTACCTCTGGCACCAACCAAAAATACAAAAGGCTTTTTCCTTCCTTCCACCTCTCTATTCTCTTCTCCTGTTTAACCTCCCCTCATCCCACCACCCTGAGGTATCCTCTCCCCTGACCCCCATCTCTCATCAACTGGGGCTGAAGGAAGGCCAGGCACCAAGAAGAAAATGGCCACTTCGCAGGCTGGCAGAGGCATCTGGAAACCTCCATAATCACCAGGTATCTTCAACACGTATCCCAGTAGCTGCTCTTCAGAAAATCAACATTCCTGTCTGCCAACCCAGATTGTCATCAACGCCCAAGGACATTTTTCATTGTTTCATTTACACCTGGAGAGGACTTGTATTTTCATATCTGCACTCCCTGAAGCCATGAGACCACTCCTATAGAATTTACATCCTTGTGCCTTTACACCTTTGTATCTTTCCAGCACGCCTGAACATAATCCTATTATGACTTGTGTCCCCATGTATCAAAACCATTGTGTCTCCTAAATGTTTGTGTGTGTGTGGGCCCATCAACCCCTCCTACCCCCACTGATGTTGGTAATTGCTTTCTGCCACCTCCTATTGACTCGCTGATACTTCCAGTTTACCAACACCCAAGAACAATGCCACACTTCCCTGTCCCCATTGAGACATTCTGTCTGGTATTTGCATAAGCCCTGACTGCTACCAGGGACCACCCAGAACTGCCCCCAACCAACCCCCAACCCCTTCTGATTGGGTCATTTGAACTGCCCCTGACCAATCCTCTGGGCTGGCGTCACCCAGAGAGGGGAGGGGGGAGAAATCAATAAAAGTTTGGGATTTCCATGTGCTCACTGCTGAACGCCTCACTTCTGCCTTGAGTGATCCGTTCGCCTTACCATCTTTATTAGGCCTAATAAACTGGTAATATTGCCTGGATCTCTCTGTGTTGGATTTTTTTATTGGCTCTTGTGAAATCCAGCAGCTTGCAGCAGGATTAGCTTGCTGTGGTCTCAACAGTACCACTGTACTTGGATGGGAAACCACCAGGGAATGCCAGGTGTTGTAGGCGCCTGGAGTAGGAACTGGCAAACCACTCCAGTATTCCTGCCAAGGAAACTCCATGGGCATGGAGTCAAGAAGAGTCAGTCACGACTGTAACAACACAACACACACACACACACTTCCTTCTTGACCACCAGATCATGCAGTTGCTATGCAGGATCTGTCTTCTACATTGCAAATACAACCCACCCAACCCCCAAACTAAAGCTACTAGTAGAGTGGTTTTTACATAGAAAGGGCTAGTAACTGTAAGAACAAAACTGGAACTTTTAGCTGTTTTCCTTCATATATTCCCTGTGTAGTACTTTTTATGTTCTGCAGATTAAAGGGAATTTATGAAAATATTATTAATTCAATAGAAACCTGACCTACAGAGGATTGCTTCTGAATTGATATGCTTTATACACTTGTGGGGGGAAAACACCAAACAGGTAAGAATTTCAATTATGCTCTGTCATTTTCCATACTCTTAGCCCAGCCACACTGGAATGTGGTTGAAACAGATCTGTCCCAAATATGTCCCACAGATAACTTGCTCTAACCGAGAACATTTTTGATTCCCTTCTCTAGAGCCATTCCTGTTTCCAAAACTGCACAAGAATCAGAAAGATGTCTTGTGCTGCAACATTAGGTATAGCAACCTCTATAGGGTTAAGCCCACATTTTAAGCAAAGTTGTACAATAAAAGGTGGTGGTGGTGGGAAGCAGGAATTAGTGTCTCAGTCGTACATCATGGCATTCAAAAGTGTTGGACATAATGGGAGGGCACAATTTGAGCACTGCTTCAGGAAGCAAAATAGTCTGGACCTGACAGTACTTGGCTTTCTACACCCTAATTGCAAGAACGACTATGATGTTTATTGGTTTCCTCTACTTCACAGAAACTTAAAATGCCTCCAAGTTCCTTTCTGTGGACCTCATTTCCACCCCTGCCATTTCATTAACATAGTCATTCTCTCAAAAGGTAGGCAGCTCAAGTCCTTGAATGAAAAAGGGGAGGAGGTGGAGCACCCCAACGCCACAGATGGCTGTCAGGATGAAATGAAGCTTATGTCTGCTGAGGGAATCAGACATTACTGTGAAATCTGGAGAGAAAAGAACGCAACAGAAGGCAACATTTCTAAAGATTTTTGGCACCAAGCAGTATTGTGAGGGTTAATTTACTGCCAGGAACTGTCGGGCTTTTCATTCTCAGTAGACCTACAATAGACAGATTCCCAAAGTGCCCATCATAATCACAGATGCTGAGGATTAACGCTAAAATGAAAGCTTCATACATATTTTTTTTAAAAAATTGAAGCACTGCTAATGATGTAGCTGAATCTGAAATAACAACCGATCTGAAAAATCTAAGAATATATCATGTAGGCATAGTAAACTCTGACTGCTTTTCTAAAACTGATTAAACCTACTCAATTTGTAACAGAAAGAGGCTTATGCATATTAGGGGTTGAACTGACTGCCAAACTTTACAAATTGCAAAGACTAATTACCATAATTAAGCCTTGGATTGAAGAAGAAAATTCCATTTATCTCAGAATGACTTGGTGAAACTTCAACAAAAGAAGGTAAAAGAACTTCAGAGGCTTCTTTCCCTCCCCCACTCCTCTGCAGTGACAATTTTGAAGTATTCAGAGCAACATCAAATACTGACAATAAAAGAATAATGTTATTTGGAGAAAGGTGGTATTCTAAAAAGAGTACAGATGCCATTTCTTAGTACACTGAAGTTGCAGTCCTAAATACAATTTACTTGGATTAAATTACATTTACTCACATTCAATTACAATTAGGTTGTCACCCATGCAAGTCATTTAGGGTTGGCAAGTAAAATACCGCACATTTATTTATCACCTCCTTGTACAAATGTAACAGTAAGTATGAAGAACAATGGCCAAAATCCTATTACATATGCCCATCAGTGTAAATTCACAGGCATAAATCTCCACTATTAAGTCATTGGCATGAGCATGTGCTGATCTGTTACTTGGCATGGCGCAGCCAATGCTTATACTGCCTTCTTAACTAGTAACAATTCACAGATGACATTTACATTAATGGTGTTACATTGATGTAATTATTCCATTGGATTCCATTGAACACTTTTTTCTTGTCATACGATCACCTTTTTTTGTTAAATCATCATACCACTGTAGATGACCACAAGGAAAATATTTAAGATATAAATAGATTTAACATAATGTATTTGAGGACTTTTGATATTTGAAATTTTTATTATTAGTCTTGAAAACTTTCATCAAAATAAAAGTGCTCACCATGAAGCAGAAATAATGATATTATTATTATTTCTTGGGGTTCTACACCACTCCCATTAGTACCATAGGTGCTCTTCTAGGCAAAGACAGAAGTATACTAGTTAACTATTTAGATTTTTAATTTTAAAACTAATATTTTCCTGTATATATTATAAAGAATTGTGCTTATTAAGTCTGTTTATGTAATCTACATGATTGATTAGTAATTTATAGCTTCAGTGTGTTTTAGAAAGTTTTCAGTGTTTTAGAAATAGGTTATCCGAGAGACCATTTTCTTCAATGTGGATCACCCGGTTCTTAATATCATCTTAAATATCGACCCTGTCTTCTAAAATACTAGGCACCCTTCCAATGTTGTATTAACTGCAAATTTGATGACCACATCCTCCATTCCTTTACATAAGTCATTTATAAAATTGCTAAATAATATCAGACTCATAATTCTTTGCTGAAACACTTGTTACATCTCTCCAGGATAAAGAAAAAACACAGGTGAACACTCTGTGGGTACATTGCATCAACCAGGCATAACACCACCTAACTGTAGCACTGTCCAGTCCTCATTTCAACACTCTTACTGAAATAACAGAATGGTTGTCCTTGGTGAGTGGACAGCTTACATGTAAAGATACACATTGATTGGTGAAGGAAGTTGGAGGCTAGTGGAGGTGTTTCCCCACTAGCTTGGAATGACAGTTCGGCTACTGTACAGCTTCTACCCTTCAATGAAGAGTTTATCCCCAAAAAGTTACCAATGACCTTTCCCCCCAGAGGCGGTAGTAAATGCAAGAACCTAAAAAGATGTACGGTAGCACCCATAAATCTGCTGAATCACCATCCGTGGACTCAGTTACCCGCGGACGGTGAGTGGCAGTGCGAGGTGCAGAGATGGCAGTGGCAGTGACAGCTGCAGAGGCTGTGCGGTCCAGGGGTGTCTGCTGGGACATCAGTGACAGAGGCAGAGGCTCCACGGCCAGTGAGCGCCTGCCTGCAACATTAGCGGCAGAGGTGGTTTGACCAGAGAGCACCCAAATGCATCAGTGGCACAGCCAGCAAGCACCCACCCAAAGCAGCGGTAGAGGAGTCTTCCCAGGCCGCAATTGTCCACTGAAATCAGTGGGGTGGAGGGAGTGCAGCTGGCAAGTGGATGCCCACAGTGGTGGCGGAGTAGTCCACATGGCCCACGAGTGCCTGCCCACATTTACAGTGTCAGTGGAAGCAGTTCAGCCTGCAAGTGCCTGCCTGCAGCAGCAGCAGCAGCAGCAGCAAAACAGCCCTCAAACACCCACCTGCAACATCAGCGGTGGAAGCAGAGGCCGTGCAGCCCATGAGCACTCGCCCACATCATGATGGCAGGATTTGCCAGTGTTCTTCTGCTGCCTGGGTGCCGGTGCCGGTGCTGGTGGTTGGTGGGGAGGCAGACCTGCCCTGCCAGGCAGAGGGCCACCTGAGGACCGACGCTTCCTCTTCTACCCAGCACAGCTTCTGCAGGATATTTTGTATGAGTTATTTAAATATTTTATAAACATTTTGGATTGTACCTCAAATGTACAACAGGGGAAAAAGTGTGTATGTCTGCGCACGTATGTGTTTGTGTATAACGCAGCAAGAATGCACTTCCACTGGAACCAATAGGGTACTTATTCATTTCACAGTTTAAAAATAAGAGTAGAGTTGGGAAAATTTAGGGGAGAAAAATGACTGGGGAATCTTCACCTGAGGCAAGTGGTGCTTTGTGCGGAAGATGTCAAAGGAAAATATTATTGGACATCAGAACTATGTATGCATCTTTGAATCCTCCAGATAAAACAATATGGATCCATCTTGCCCATGGTTAGTGTCTGCTATTACACATTACTAAATGAGAAGGAACAAAGGGTAGTCTGACATTTCAATTAATAATCCAAACTAGTTTTGAATTAAATTAGAATACTAAATAGTCACCTTCCTAAACCCTTTTTTCAGTATTTCCAAACCCAGCTTGAGTGATCAGTAATTTTCCTCTCTTTTCAACCTTTCTACTGGAAACATACATTAAATGAAACATACATTCCAGAGCCAATTCTGATTTTTAGTACTGTGAAAAATGTGAAGCAGGTCCACTCACCCCCGCATCTGTCATGTCAGTTTTATTCACAGTGGATTAAGGAACAAGTGACAGCTATAGGCAGGAAAAAGTGTTTCAGTACTCCACCAGCAAGACACTGATTGACTGAGTTCATAATAGCCATTCACAGTTCAACACCTTCGCTGAAAAATGCCAAAGCTTAAGATGTGCATGCTTCATCTGATGCTTTGTTTGATAGGTCAGTCACTGAGTGTGTGGGTTGGAATAAAGTGAGTTTGCATAACACAGAATTTAATATGACTGTCACCTAGGTTATATTAAAAATGTAGTTAACTTCAGAAAGAATTTTTTACCCAAACATTTCTTCTGCTTAAGCCCAATATCTCTGCCAAACATGCAGCTTTTTGTCCTGCTTCTGTATAAAACTGTAATGTGCTCCTCTACGTTTCAAGGCCTATAGGTTTTGCTTCTTCTTTTTTCCTCTGCTTGTCATTCTTAAATATTATTTCTCATTTTTCATTCTTGTTTTACCTTTTAGTTTAATTTTTCTCTTTTACATAACAAAGATTTCAAATAACTAGATTTCTCTTTAATTCTTCCTTAGTCCTTTTGGAATGTAATTTTTTTCACCTCCCATTAAATGAAATACTACTAGGACTGTGTATAACCATTTCCTCATCCTCCTTTCTAGTTCCTCCCTTCCTGCACACACAGTTTTTCTTGCACAAGGTACCAAGGGATCCTATGCACCCATCTGTTTTGAAAACTAAGCAGGGTTGAGTGTAGTTGTATTTGAAGGGGCTACCATTGAAGAATATCAGGCAGAGCTAGGGAAGAATAATCCTGTATCTAAGTCCCACTGTCTGTCAAGAGTTGATAATACTGGGCTCAGTTTAAAACAACTTTTGATGTTCCTATGTTTATTTTATCTTCAAGGCAAGGAGGGAAATAATTCTGATTTGAAACCTGGACCTGCTGCTAGTCCATGCTTACAAGATTAAGCCAGATGGACCAGTTCTGATTCAGCATAGGCAGTTTCTTGTATTCCTTCTTTCGAAAAGAAGAGGCCTTGAAACATAGCCCAGCTTCCCCTTCCACTTGAAGGAAACAATTATTCATCTCTGATAGAAAGAATTGTATCTGGTTTAGGACATCTCCAGGAAGCATAGAGTGCCCCCCTTTTCCCAATTCCAAGGTGATAAAAGTTTTCTCTGCTCCAATTGGCTATTTGCAGTCCTCTGTAGGCATTCAAATTACGGCAGCAATTGACACTTGGTAAAACAGTGTGCTAGCTCACCACTTCAAGCCCCATTCCAGATACTCTTGGCACATGGAGGGCTACCTTCTGAAGAACACGGCACTTTGCTCATGAGGACCTCCAGGATTGCTGAGTTTCAAAGCAGAAAATGAATCTCAATTAGTAGAGGAAGCTCTTTCTTTCAAAAAAGTGGCCACCATGTATCAAGGATAATGGAGAGGGGAAGATCAGCATGTTTGTTCTTTTCTCCACATGTACTTGGAATTAGGAAATTTCACTTTTGAAAAGAACATACATACTTTTTGTTAATTCTAATCGATACATTAGCTTTTATGTACAGTTTGTATCTATCACTGTAGCCAATCAACAAGATGACAGAGTGCATCTCAGTCATGCGCTTGACCATGCGTTAAACTGAGCTGCAACCTGGCATCTTGTCTGTTAATCATGAAAGTTATGCAAATTTTTCAGAAACAGCACTAGCATTCTGGCCATTGTTAGTTACCCATTAATAACATTCATATAGCATATCAATCATATGTTACTTGATACATTATTAATCTACTAAATCCATTCAAAATCCACTGAAACAAACAAAAAGGTCTAATGTCCCACTCAAAACTAAAGTCTGTGCAGTAGGATTACATATGATGCACAAACCTTCAATTTACACTACTGTTGCCATCATGCTTAAAAGTAGCATTTCTGGACTTCATTACCTAAAAGCATTTAAAAATATTTGCTACATTTAGTTTATGAATGTTATATAGAGATAGTGCTCCTCCTGTCCTTTTTTTAAATTAAACTGAATGGTTCAAGTTCCCCACTATGACAAAAAGTGTATCTAAATCCTGTAGAATGATGTAACTGAGGTTTATAACATATACGTGGGTTCATCGGAAGATATAAAAGCACTAGGCACTAAAATATGGGTGATAGTAGCTAAGGTGGTCTTTTTACATCATTCTAGTATCTACTCTGTTTCCATTTTCCCTCACTGACAACTGGATCTTCTCAGAATTCTTATAGAGAAAGTAAATACTTTTTGTTAAATTCTTATCCACTTAACCTGTTCAATTTTTTTAAAACAAGAGATTTCAGCTATAAAGCATTCATAAGACATTTGAAGCTTATTGCATAGTCTTTTTATCCTCATTATTTCCCTTTAATCTGGATTATTCAAATAAGAAACACTATAATCCTAAAAAGCGTGAAATAATGATTTTTAAATGCACTATAAATGGAAAGAATTTGAAAAGACATCCTTGGGGCCAATACCATAGCGTGTGCATTTTTTTCACTTGCCACTAATGTTCAATTTCCCTCTCTGTATTTCCACTTCTACTTTCTCAAACATTTAATGTGAAAGATGAAGGAATATGCTTTGCATCAATTAATCCATTTTAGCATTGCATATTAAAAAAGGAGCAACAAGTAAGCACAAAAGATGAAAAACAAAATCCACAAACCATCAGCATATGTCCTTTTCCTCACATTATTAGGAAAGGTCCTAATTCAGAGGGAATTATTTGATGTCTATTATACATCTTCCTATTGTAAATTGCAGATTTTACATCAATCTTTCCACTGAACATACAGTGTCAAGATAATCATGCATACAGTGTCAAGATAATGGTGCAATCATCAGCATTAGTTACTGATGTGAAAACTAAATTAGTTATGTACTGAATATTCAGTATGTCAAATGTTGCCCTTCTCAATCCATGTATTCTAATTGTATCCAGGATGGTTGAGGTTCTGGAGGAAATGTCTCATGAGGAACGGCTTAGGGAACTGGGAATGTTTAGCCTTTCAAAAAGAAGACTGAGAGGGGATATGATAGCTATGTTTAAATATTTGAAAGGATGTCATATTGAAGAGGGAACAGGTTTGTTTTCCATGGCTTCAGAGACTAGGACTCGGGGCAATGGTTTCAAACTACAGGAAAAGTGATTCCATTTGAACATTAGGAAGAACTTCATGACAGTTACAGCTGTTCGGCAGTGGAATATGCTGCCACGGAGGGTGGTGGATTCTCCTTCTTTGGTGGTTTTTAAGCAGAGGCTGGATGGCCATCTGTCAGAAATATTGTGAAGTGGATCCTGCATGGCAGGGGGTGGACTAGATGGCCCTTGAGGTCTCTTCCAACTCTATTATTCTATGATTCTATGATTCTATGATTCAGAATCACAAATAATTAAGTCAGTAAATTTAAAGATTACTGTATATACTCGAATATAAGCCTAGTTTTTCAGCCCTAATTTTGGGCTGAAAAAAGGGGCCCTCGACTTATATGTAGGTCAATACTTTTAGCCACTGAGGCAAGTGCTTGGGTCGGTGGCTAAAAGCCATTTTAAACATTGTGTGCCGCTTCTCATGACCCCCCTCTCCATCACAGGGGAGCAGCACGTGATGTTTAAAATGACTTTTAGCCACTGACCCAAGCACTTGCATCAGTGGCTAAAAGTCATTTTAAACATCACACACCACTCCCCCAGCTCACAAAGGAGGAGCTGCCAGGCCCTGCTGCATTTCCCACCCTAGACTTATACTCGAGTCAATACGTTTCCCCAGTTTTGGGGGGTTAAATTGGGGGCCTCGACTTATACTCGGGTTGACTTATACTCGAGTATATACGGGTAAGTTAAATATACTGATTTAAATCTTAATTCCATCTATTTCTGTCACAGAAGTATTTTCACCAAAATGCTAAACAGCGATGGTTTTTTTTAAAAAAGGTATGTTGGTCTTTGGATCTGAGTCCCAAGCCCCAAGTCTAAGTCCCTATTAAAAATATGTATTGTGTTTGTACGTTTGAGCAAGTTGTCTTTGCAACATGTTGTACACTGCCCAGAGTTCCTTCGGGAAAATCGGGCGGTTAGCAAATGAATGAATGAATGAATAAATAAATAAATAAATTATTTTCCCCAGATAATGGAATGGGCTGGTAGGATTCCAAGTCATAAGTCATGTCTGAGTCAAGTCAAGTCAAGTCAAGTCAAGTCATTGATACCTTTTCCCCACCTAAGTAGAATACAAGTCAAATCACCAGTGTGACTTAAGTTCAACTTGACAGTGAGCTCCATTACTTGTGCCTCCATATGTGACATTTTTTTTCTTCTAAAGTTTCAAATTGATTGTAGGTTACAATCAAACAAGAGTTACATCCATATTTCAGTTTGTAGTTGTATGTGTAAATAAGTTGCATTTTTGTCATAAAATAAAGCATCCTTGAATAATGATCCTATTTGCAGTCTTATATTTGAAGAAAAGCACATTGAATTCTTCTGTATTTTAAACCTTTGAATCATATGCAAAACAGGATGGTGTATCCTTACATGTCTGGCACAAAGAATTAAAAATCTATTAGTGAACCTTTGGTTTATTCCCCAAGGACAAGTGTTACTTGGAGGAGGAAGCTGATTTTGTGATTTGAGTACCAACCTCTGACATGGGTGATGCCTGCAATTTTCTTTAATTTTCCATCCTTCATACTGAGCACTTCATAGTTTCTTCTATGTAAGCTTACCTAACAGAGATATGTACCAAGGGTCAATGTCTGCACATTATTGGAAATAGAGTCATATACTGAATAGGCAGCATTATGTATGTGAATAATTTTTTGTTGAATTTCAAAGTTCAACTGGTATGCAGACCATCAGCAGAACAAAAGAAGTCTAACTTATTAAGCTATAAATAGAAGAAAACAGCAGCAAATCTTTTCCAGCAGAGAGTTTAAAATGCTGAGTTAAGAGTTTTAAGAAGGAGATTCCTGGCTTAGGCAATGATCCACAGTGAAGCTTCAAAAGACAAGACTGATAAGTCCATTAGTTCTTACATGGCTTTGTTGTATACTAGAATTGAGTGCTTTGGGTTGCTGACAGCGTCATATGATGAGGTGGGATAGGGATGCTCTCCACTCAGCAGATGAGTGGTCAGAAGTGGGGGAAGGACCGGCTGGGATCCAGTCCAGATTGGTGTGTCACCAGAGCAGAAGGACCCCGGTGATGACAGGTAAGCCATGCATTAAACTGTCATGCTCATGTTACACCCAACGCTATTGTACACACACTCCCAAAAGCAAGCATGAATGTGTGCTTGTATACGTAGTGTACCAGTCTCCCTCTAAAGGTGTCTGCCGTACACCGTATTTACCTACATATACTGACAGCTTGCCTGTCAGTATATGTGCTGTTCTCCTGCATTCTTGTGGCAATTCTTTCAGACAGACCACTTGGCTTGTAAGCTAACCCTTTCCAAGCTCATATATATACAGTGGTACCTTGTATAAAGGAATTAATTCATTCCAAATGAAATTATGTTAAGCAAATTTTCCTTTATACAAAGTCCCATAGGAATGCATTGAAAATGGAGTGATCCCATTTTTATGTTGTACAGATTCTCCCCATAGGCAATTATGTTAAGCAAATTTCCCCTATCTCTGGAATTTTTTATGCTGTACAAATGTTATGTTATACAAGCTGTTTGTTATACAAGGGTCCACTGTATATATTTTTTTGCTTACATATTTCTTCTTGTGCTATGTAGAGCAGAGTTCTCTCTTGGCTCTACTCTTGGTTCTGTTTCAACATTGGCTGTGGTCTTACCAGAGTTTTCTGCATATATAAATTTCCTGCATTTTTTTTCAGGCGGTCACATGGTTTTTAATGTGCAGTTAGTGTCCTCTCTTCTGCATCGTATTTTCGTATTCTGATTCAGTCTCTACCTGTATACTTTGCATTTTGTCCTTCTTTCCGGCTCTAGTTTCCAAGCCTCCATGGTGATAAAGGGAAACAACTGATTTTACTGCATATTTTCAGGGTCCTGTTGTGGTTACAGAAGCAAATAAGTAAGCATTTTTGAGTGAAGTTTCTAAATCCAGCCCCTGGTGGTGGTTTAGGAAACTTCGCTGAAACTGCTGTTCCAGGGGCATGGTCGACCGGGACCAGAATTTACTTTCCTTCCCAGTTAGCACGCAATATTTTACTACGGAGTTTGCCACCGGGAAACTACACAAAAAATGATGGTAGAACTGCGGCCATTCATCAATATCATGAGCCTTTCTGGGAGTTGAGTCATAGCAAGCGGATTTCTCTTTTTGTGGAATTGAAACATTTTGCTACTCATTCAAGTAGCTTTTTAGGTCTGAGGAAGGTTGGTGGGAGGCTTCCAATTTACTGTTAACGTTGGTTCATCCCACATGCTCTCAATAGGCTTTTTAGATGGACAATGGCCTGGGGCATGTTGTAGTGTATCCAAAAGCTTTTCAGAGGAGCATTTATAACATTTTGACCCAAACAGCATATTTGATTTCTCCCAACATGTACTACTAGTTCCCCTGATTTCACATCAGTGTATTTTCCCCCTTCATATTCCCTAGAATAGCATGACAATTTGTTGCTGTTGATAGTCTGCAGTAACATGCTGGTTTCAGATCACAAAGGCCCAACTATACAACTGCCCCTAGAAATAATGAAGTACTGTGTAGTAATAGCTGCATTATCTATATCAGTTAAGGTTCCTTTCCCTGATAAGATTTAGTATACTTGACCAAAGTGGGAAAGAGATTTTCACACAAAACTCCCATACAATTGCCTGTTTATATGTGGAAGTTACATGGAGATTGCATCAAAGTAGTGGAGGTTAATACGTCTTCAGAGAGCACTAAGGTGCAGAAATCATTATCTGCATTAAAAATACTGGTATACAGACAATTTTCTTGAATGCCAAGTTCTCACCAATCACAGAATCTAACAGTTCAAAATGGAGCATTATTATATGAGAAGCAGCTGAGAAGCAGATCAAATGCTGAACCTTTGCCAAATAAATATATACATTCCAGTGCTTGACAAAACAACATATCTGAAATTCCCAAGGCTTAGGGGTGGAAAAGATATTAGTTATCTACAGCTTTACCTGGAAATATGGACCACTGCATCTATTTCTGAATGCCATGCTTTAGAAAAAGATACAGGCAAAGTGCAAAGTGTTCAGAAGAGAGCAACAAAGTGTCAGAAGTATGAAAAATGCAGAGCTTGGGAAATGCTAAAAGGCCAAATTATTGAAGCTTTAATTAAACTTATAATTATTCAGTAATATTCAAAATGTTTCAGTTGTTTTGCTCAACTGTACAGTCGAGGGAGGAAGAAGACTAAACAGTGAAACTCTGGTGAAAACGATATACAAGGGTTGGAAATATTCTGAAGAATATTTTGGGGTGCGGGGTAGCATACTGATATAAATATTTTTTGCAGAAAACTCTCTTGGAAGCATAAAAGGAAAGAATATTGATGTTCTTTCCCTCAACAGGGTTAAAAAAAAAAAAAAAATGTTTTGGACAACCACACACACAAACATTAGATTAGTGTCCATTGCAGTAACCATAATATTTTGTGGATAGCAAAATACAGCTGTCATAGGTTGATGGTACCATATCCCTCTTGAAGCTGCTATACTGCAGTAGGAACTACGGGCGTCTGCAGTGCACCATCAGCCAAATGTGTTGCACCAGCTACAAATATTATGCTACATTTCATGACACTGAATGACACAATATTGTATGCATTATTTTTCTCAGTATGAATAAGAAACACACACAAAAAGACCACCTACTTTTACCCTGAGCACTACTCACCATTCCTTGCCATTCCCTCTACTTCACCAACCAGCTCTACCCAAGACACTCTGATGTGAGAAAACTGTGTTAACAACTATAGTGGGTGACATCTTATTTTTTTCTCTGTCATCGCCATTTGTCCTTTCTTGAGGCATTCTTGGGGGGGGATTGCAATGGCTATAATTCTGCCACCACCACTATTACCAAAGAAAAAGGAAAAAAAGAAACTGAAAAAGGTGTTTGTGTGTGTTGGGGGAGGAGGCTTAACATCAAAAAAACTAAGATCATGGCCACTGGTCCCATCATCTTCTAGCAAATAGAAGGGGAAGAAATGGAAGAAATGTCAGGTTGGGTTCCTTGACCACTGCAAATGGCGACTGTCGCAATGAAATTAAAAGATGCCTGCTTCTTGGGAGGAAAGAGATGACAAACCTAGGTAGCGTCTTAAAAAGCAGAGACATCACTTTGCCAACAAAGGTCTGGATAGTCAAAACTATGGTTTTCCCAGAAATGATGTATGGAAGTGAGAGCTGGACAATAAAGAAGGTTGATTGCCACAGAATCGATGCTTTTGAGCTGTGGTGCTGGACGAGACTCTTGAGAGTCCCCTGGACTGCAAGGAGATCAAGCCTACTCATCCTGAATGAAATCAATCCTGAATGTTCACTAATAGGACAAATTTTGAAGCTGAGGCTCCAGTACTTTGGCCACCTCATGAGGAGAAAGGACTCCTTGGAAAAGTCCCTGGTGTTGGGAAAGATTGAAAGCAAATGGTAAAGGCAGAGAATGAGATGGTTGGATGGTGTCATCAATGCAACCAACATAGATTTGACCAATCTCTGGGATGCAGTGGAAGACACAAGGGCCTGGTGTGCTCTGGTCCATGGGGTCATGAAGAGTCAGACACAACTTAACAGATGAACAACAAAATTCATTACCAATCATGGTTTCAGGCATTCATAGAGCAGCTTGGAAGTTATCACTCTCAGATCCTGACTACCTTCTCCAACTGTGCAAAATAGATATATTTTTATACTAACAAAATGATTCCAAGCACAACCAGTACATTTTATTTTCAGGACTTTTTAATCATCAATAAAAGCATAGAAACTGCAAATGTAGCTTTTACCAATGCTTATATAAAGCAAATATGCACTCCAGGGATGCAAATTTGGCCATGACTCCCCACTGTCTGTGCATACATCAGAAATAGTAAGAATGTGGTTCCCACTCTGTAAAATATAAATTGGTTTCACTTTGTATGATATACTTTCATATTTGTGCATAGCATAAAAGAAGCTCAAGTGTAAAATTTAAGGAAAACTGCCCACAAGCAGCAGGAAGAGCCTATTTCATACCTACAGTAAAGCCTATGGATACTAAAAAATTACAAAGAGTCAATAAAACCTTGTTGAATTTTTTGCAACAGTTATGGTATACACACAGCCAGAAATCACTTGACAGCTGGGATCTGTGCCATGAACTCTTTGATGGAGATGGTAATAAAGCCTGTACTCCCACTGCCTGCCTGCCTGCCTGAGATTATAAGTACACTGATTCCACCCCATTTCTATGGCAAGGATCCAATGAAACCAGGCACCTCCATTCCTCTTCAAGGAGTATCTTCACTGCAATTATGCATTATTGGGGGCCCTGGAACATCACCCCACAGATCATTTCATCATCTTTATTAATTCCATGGGCAGCAGAGTAAGGCCAACACATGGATAGGCCAGTCAGGGTCTGAGCCCAGCCATTTGACTTGTGGATGCTACCAGTGGATGTGCATGTGCAATCATTAGATAGGAGATGTATCAGGATCAGACCTGTAAGTAGAAGCAGAATAGAAGGGTTTGGTTAACCTGGAAATCCTTGGACCGTCAAGTATGCATGTTGTGATGGGAGTTGGCTGGGATGGGACTGACTCAGACCTCTGCCCTCCAGGCCTTGTCTTCTGGTCTCCAAAAGAGAAGTGGATAATCCTGCTATGAGGGATGGTGACAAGAGACAGAGCTCTTGGGGAAGTAATCTGCACTGCTAAAGATGGGGAGTCTGGCTGTGACACAATGACAACTTTGGAGTAGAAATCTCTTTGCCCTGATATGTAGTTTTTGGGTTTTGTGTAGAGACCTGAATGTCCCTCAAGCTGTCCGGCAGGCATTAATGAATGTGGAAGACGAAGCAAATTGCAACTGATCATTCCACAAAACATTCAGCCTATTTAAAATTGCCACATTTTCTAAATCATCATTTAGGACAGCCAAAAACAACTATTACCATATTACAATAATCCAGTCTCTGGGTTACCAATAAATGGATCAGTTTAGAGGTTATATTTGTCTAGAAGTGGCCACAGGGCTAATTCAATTGCAAAAAAAGTTTTAAATCTGTATTTAAATAAATCCAATACACCATAGAACACCTTTTTCCTAGCAGTGTGTTGTTTTTTTGATGATTTTGATTCAACTGATTTGTTCCCCAGCCACTATGGCTAATTGTCACAACTGATGAGATCTGTAGGTCAAATCATCTGTTGGGAATTACATGAGATAATTAGATTAAGCAGAATGAAGTGGAAACAATTATGCTGAAATTTATGTTCAAAGTGAGAATTCACAAATGGCCACATTTTTGTTTTATAAGCCTTTGTGGTTTTTTGCAACCCTCCCCTTACATATTCTTGAATTTATTGAATATATGTACTGATATTCATGCTGTGAGTAGAGTTCTGCTCTTTGAATATTGTTACTCATGTAAAGATCAGAAGAAAACAAAACAATATGTAGCATCTTAAAGAATATTATATTTTAACATAACCTTTGTTGGATACAACATCCTTTAAATATCCCCCACCTGTGATACCAGTGTGGTGTAGTGCACAGAGTGACACACTAGTGTCAAATACACTTAATTTTGGAATGTACATTAAAGGGATGAACTGTTACAAAATGTAGGGGAATGACCCAACTTAATCAGGAATGATTTATGAAAGTGTATTCACTGAGTGCACAATCCTTAAAATACATACCTAGCTGCTAGTATAACACTGCCACCTGATGGATAATTTATATAAATATATGATTAAGTGCCTGAAAGCAAAGGATCATGCAGCATATTTATGCAATTGCTTTTAGTACTAAGATGTGAGAAAGATAAATAACCACTGCTAAAGAGTCATGGTCATGGCTTATAAACAGGTATAGCTACTGTTGTGTAGCAAAACATAAACAATGGAGCCATGGAGTTTCGCACACGATTAGGGTCCTTGCCTTAAATAAAGACATCTTATCCAAGGTAGAAGAGATGTCAGGTCACCACTGTTAGAACACCAAAAGATAATGATGGGGCCCCAAATTCAACATAGACTTTAAAATGCCTTTAAAATATTAATATAACATGATTTAAGTATTTGCTTAAAACTTGATTTCAGTTTTCATATATTTTCCAAGTTATGTGCCTATAGGTTTACATAACTGCAAGACTTTTTGGATTTAAAATATTCATGCCTACAGTTTCCTGTATGACTACTTTCAATACATGTTGGACTTGCTATTTTAAAACATGGAACCAAGAAGCTGTGTAAAATAAAAGGCTAGTAGAACTAATAAGCTTTAGAGTTACCTGGAATTACTGCAATAAATATAATACTTAGATGCCCAGATGAAGTCTGAAATATCTGTCAGTGATCGTCTGGTTTCATTCTGGAATTAACCCTTTACTGGGACAATGTCAGCTATGATGAACCATTGGATTCTGTTCTTTGCCTAGAAGGCTTCCTTCTGGGGAAGTCAAGTGCTCTCTCTAGCGGTCTGATAATAGGATGCAAGATGCCTAAGTTCAAATCCTTACTGAGTCATGGAAGCACAATATAGGCAAGGAACTGGTAAAACCACTCCTTAAATATGTCACTAAGCCATATAGGGGCAATATAAATCAGTTCCAACACGATAGCACACACACACACACACACACACACACACACACACACACACACACACACACACACACACACACACACACACACACACACACACACACAAGAACTGGTCTAAAGGACTGGAGGACCATCCAGGATACAGAAGAAGTGTGTTGCTTCAGGGAAAAGTGGCAAAAATAATTTCTCTCCTTATGCTTTTGCTGGATTACAGTCCTTTCAAGAAGAAATGACTCCAGATCTCTGTCTATAGAAATAATATGCTAATGTTGCTATGCATAGTGACTCTCGTGACTGGTATACTGCAGTTGAAAGATACACATTATTCAAGAAAAAAGAATAGAATGTGTGGTGTAGACACATTATATGTCAATGATACATTTTTTCACAGAAATATAGGAGGAGGAGCTTGGTTGTCCCATCAACAACCTCTGAGTTAATATAATTGGCCTGAAAAAAGGGAGTCTTCGGGGTCTATTACTGACCACCCAATAAAGATGTGGATGAAACTTTTGAAAAACAAATTATAATAATTCCAAAGATGCACAATGTAGTAGGAATGGGAGATTTCAATCCTGATATCTGTTGGGAGGCAAATTCTGCCAAACATGTCCCTTCCAAGAATTTCCTGGCTTGTGTGTCTGATAATTTTCTCTTACAAAAATGAAGGGAGAAACTAGAGAATTAGTTATCTGGGATTTGATTCTAACTAGTTGAGATGATATGTTGGAAGAAGTGCAGTAAGAGGAACTCTGAAGAAAAGTGACCATGTTCTACTGCAGTTCTTGATTTCAAAGGAAACAAAAGAAGAGAAAAGCTAACATATACATTGGATTTTAGGAAAGCCAATTTTAATCAATTCAGGATAATGATAATAAGGTCCCATGGCAGGAGATCATAACAAAAAAAAAGAGTCCAAGATAAGGGAGTTTCTTAAAAAGAAAATTCTCAATTCTACAAACAATTGCAACTAGAAAAAAGGTGGAAGATAGCAAAAAAAAAAAAAAAAAAAAGGACCAGTGTGGTCTCACACAAGGCTGTGAGAGGACCTGAAAGCAGGAAAGGATACATATAGGAAGTGGAAGGAGGGCCAGACTACAAGGAAAGCATACACTGGTAGCAAAGATTTGCAGGTATGGTGTTAGAAAGGCAAAAGCTGAGAATTAGCTGAGGTTAGTAAGAGACCCTAAAGGCAACCAAAAAAAACCCCATTACTCAGGTACACTTACAGCAAAAAATATGATAAAAGAAAGAGTAGATCAGTTAATCAATGGGAATGGGAAAATATAACAGACAACAAGGAAAAGGCAGAAGTGCTCAATTGTTACAAATAAAACAATTAAAACATCAAAATTGCAATAAGATTAAAAACACACAATACATTAAAACACTACACTAAAATTGCCATCAGGACCCACAACCATCGGTTTAAAAACTTCTGGAACAGGAAGGTTTTTACCTGGTGCCGGAATCTCATCAACGTCGGTGCCAGGCAGGTCTCACTCGGGAGGGCATTCCATAATCTGGGGGAAGCTGCTGAAAAGGCTACGTAACTACAAGCCATCCCTTTTACCTCCTTGAGGGATGGCTCTTTCAGGAGGGCTCTCTGGCTAGATCTTAATTTCTGGGTAGGTTCATATGGAAGGAGGCGGTCCTTCAGGTATCTAGGTCCGAAGCCGTTTATAGGGCTTTATATGTCAAAACAAGCACTTTGAATTGGTCTTGAGCAGCAACTGAAGGTTATACAGAATCGGTGTGATGTATTCTCTAACCCTAACCCTAACCCTGCCACTCACCAGCCTTGCAGCACGATTCTGAACCAGTTGCAACTGCCGGACCATCTTCAAAGGCTGCCCCACTTAAAGTGCATTGCAGTAATCAATACGGGATGTTACCAGTGCATGTGTAACTGTCATGAGGCTCAGTTCGTCCAGGAGGGCTGGTATATTTTCCACAGCTGAAAAAAGGCACCCCTGGCCACTGAGGGCGTTTATACACGACCCCTAAACTCCGGGGCAAATGGCTCCCAGCTCCGGAGCTTTAAAATGTTTACCCACCAGCTCTGGAGTTAACAGGAAATTAAGTGTGACCATGCCCACTTTAGCGCGTCCCAGCGCAGCTTTCAGGTACCTGCTCTTTGGAGGTGAAAATTATTTGATCCGGTGTAACGATAGTGAGTGCGGGGCTCTCCTTGCTTCTGTTTGTTGTTTTTTGGCTCCCGCCCCTTTAAGAGCTACTTTTACAGAGACGAGAGGCATGCTTTTCTTTCTCTTTTTCTCCCTCCCCTCACGCAGACAGAACAAGGAAGTGCGGAGGGGGTGGGAACCCAGGAAGAGCGACGAACCCCTAAGATCTCTGGTTCAAATTTAAGTGGCCAGCAGATCTTAGGGGTTGTGTAAAAAGGCCCTGAGTCTACCTGGGCTTCCAGAGTTAGACCAGAACTATTTAACACAGTGTTAACAGAAGCATAGTCTGTTAGTCCTCTGAAGAAATATTTCCCATCTATTCAGCAGTGGTTAAGCCTCTTGAATACGGATGGGCATTTCATTTCTTAACCAGTAGATTACAAAACGATCCATGCGAGCCCAGGTGGTGCTCAGAACTCTCTGATACACATGGAGCAAATTGCTTTACCTTTCTCTGTGCTGGCATGGAGCAGAGCTGCAACTGTGATGTCATCTTTGCTCCTCTGTGGTACTGGCCAATCAGACAGGGAGGTGGAATGATGCCTGTCACTGGACAGCTCCCAAATGGCCAGCACCATGGAGAAGCAAATATGACATTGCAGCTTGATTTCTGTTTGGAGTTTAACCCCACACAAGCCCAGAGAAAGGCTCTGTGTGAATCAGAGGATTCCAAGCACCACCTGGGCTCTCGTGGGTCATTTCATAACCTACTGGTTCTGAAACAAAATGCCCATCCCTACTCTTGAGTATTGTGCCCAGTTCTTTACTTTGCACATTAAGAAGGATGCTAAGAAACTGAAGCAAATTCAGAGGTGGGCAACAAGGATAATGAGGGGACTGAAAACCAAGCCCTATGAGGAAGGACTGAAATGGGAATGTTTAGCCTTGAGAAAAGAATACTTAAGAGCAGATACGATTGCGTTCATCAAATACTTGAAATATTGTCATACAGAGGAGTGGCAGGATCTATTCTCAGTCATCCCAGGAATTCATGATATATAATAATGGGGTCAAGTTAATTTTTCTTCTTCATCATCATCATCATCATCATCATCATCATCATCATCATCATCATCATCATCATCATCATCATCATCATCATCATCATCAGGTTCTTCTGGGCATAGTTATATACTTGTAGACATTCCCAACTGCACTCAAGATAACAAAATAAAAGGACAAGTATCCATAAACAATCAGTTGAAAGCAAAAAGCCAATAGGGATTATGGAGGGTGGAGATGATTTAGTTGTGGTAACCTACAAAGTATGTGCTATCTATATTTTGTTCTTGAGTCTATTTGGCCTCACCTTGAGTATTGTGTCTATTTCTGGACACCACACATTAAGAAAGATGTTGACAAATCGGAACAAACTCAGAGGAGGGTGAAAAGAATGATCAAGCAGCTGGAAGCCAATCTCTATGATGAAATACTGAAAGAACTGGGCATGTTTAGCATGGAGAAAAGAAAGCTGAGGTGTGATATGATAGCATTTGTCAAATATCTGAAGGACTGTCATACAGATGAGGGGCAGAATCTGTTCTCAGTCATCCCAGAGTGCAGGACACTCAACAATGGGCTCAAGTTATGAGAACCCAGCTTTTGGCTGACTATCAGGACACCTTCCTAACTGTAAGAGCAGTATGAAGATTACCTCAAGAAAGTGGCAAGCACTCCAATGCTTGAGGCACTCAAAATAAATTTGGACAACCACCTGGTAGATATTGTTTGATTTGTAATCTTGCATTGAGCAGGGAGTTGGACATGATGGCCTTGTAGGCCTCTTCTAAACTTCACTCTTCTGTGATCTATGAAGTTACAGGAAGCCAGAATTCCTGTAATATCAGGAAACGTTTTTTTAACTGGTAGAGGGGTTTGATAACAGAAGTCATTACCTTAATGAGCACTCCAGTACTAGAGGGATTCAAGAGAAAATTAGACAACCATCTATCAGATATTCTTTTAATTTCAATTTGCAAGCCTTGTGGTGGGATGATTAAATTACAATACTTCAGTCAAGCTTCTGCTCATGACCTGAGTTTGCTCCTGATGGGTTGATTCATCGTTCTATCCTTCTACTTTCAGTTAAATGAGTGCACAGTTCACTGAGGGCAAAGTGTTCCTTGCCTAATTATGTAGTATCTGTCCAGAGACTGCTGCAAGCAATATGGGTAGTATGTAAGCCAAATAAATAGATTCCTGCATTGAGCGGGGGTGGGGGTGGTACTTTATCTTTTAGGCCCCCTCCTACTCTATTATTCTATATTCTATAATTAGCAATGCAAAAGATCACTTTTATGGAAGTGACATATAACTTATATCTGGAAAATGTATGAATGAATGTAGGACTGAATGAAGCAGAATGTATTTATTTAGTTTATAAAAGACATCCTTTTAAACAAGTTCATAAATCTTTGTGAGCTTAGAAATGGTGGTGGATAAAGCTAGTGCTGAACTGGGGCTAAAATGGCAGAGAATGTGTTTTGCTACTTGTACATTGTTTGAAATGAACTACATTAAAACCATCTGGAAATAATGGGAAAACTATGTGTGTCATTTGATCCTTTCTTTGTCTGAAAAACATTAAATGGAAAGAATTTGGCAATTAATTATTGTCTGTGCTCTAAGACCACACTTGTGACGTCTATTTTTTAAAAGTTTTAATTATATTAATTCATTGTTTTAGTTTAAAAAACAGATATATTATGCTTTATTAGTTAACATGAAAATCCTACCAAGTTCAGCTGAATGTTATATGACATATGAGAAACTAAAAATACAGCATAATTCCGGCATGAAGCATGAATTGCTGCAAAATCAACACTCTTCATTTTTCAGACAGCAGATCTGAAAAACAGGAGGAAGAACAGCAACATTTGATTGTAGGACTATGTGGAATATAGTATATAATATATACATATTTATTACTTCTGGACCTGTAAGAAATTTTGGAAAATGGGAGCTCTAAAACCCCAAACGAAATTTATTTATTTTATACACCACCCCATTAGGGCAAACACTAATCTGAGAGATTTAAAAGTTAACACATAACCCCACAAGACCCCACATAACAACCTAGATTCAAACTATATGGTGATACAGAATTATAAAGACTAGAGTGTTTTGATAATTATTTTTACCAATTTCTTGAGCATAAGGAGGGAAAGAGCCTGGCATATCTTAGTTGGTAAATCATTCCATAGACTGGAGGCCACCAGCAAAAAGTCCTGATTCACTCTCATCATCAAGCAACTCATTATCATGGATTCAGAGGAGTGGATGAAGTGGGTAGATTTCCAGGGGATACATTCAATCAAGTATTGAGATCCTAAACTGTTAAGGGCTTTATAGGACATAACTAGCAACTTGAATTGGGCATAAAAACTGACAGGGATACTAGAAAAAAGAGGCACAGTCTTATGCCTAGACTGTTAATCATAGGTAGAGAAGTAATTGAAAGGGATTTCTTCTCTATTGTAAGTTATAAATAACTTAATGGAATCTGATCTATATTTACATAATGTTGCACAAGCTGTTGTGGCTAATCGCAGCAAATTTACAAAATGCTGGTCCATATCTCCATTGTGGGGCAATGTATTCATAGCTGAGAAGCACCCCAGAGCCTTCAATTAGCTGCAGTTAGCTGGTCAAGTTACACAAATGTTAAGTGAAGGCCAAAAGAATTTCAGCACCTGTGTTATTTTTGTTGCTTTAATTTGCATTTTATATAGTATTTTTAATACTGCTGTTAAGTTCCTCCTAGGTCCCTCAGAAAAAAGAAGTTATAGAAACACAAAGAAAAAAAGAGAAAAGAGGAGATGACAAAATATGATCACATAGTTGTTAACATCAATGGGACAAAAAAGCATATGATGCCAAGTAACTTACTCTGTGAAGGTTTTTAACATAGTAAATAGCATATATAGGCTTCTCATTTAGGATTGTGGCCATGGTATGCTGGGAACTTGACTTCTTTTAGTGAACCAAGGAAACAAGATTCCCCCAGTGCCAAAAATGGAGTGTATATTAGTAAAAGACATAAATATTTTAGTTTTAATTCAGTTGTCTCTTTTCCATTTGATCAATTAGAGTTAGTCTGACATGTGATGTGTTTCTTCCTTGGAGGGCTTGGGACTTTGCTATGATTCCAATGTGACATCCAGTCGGAAAATCTGCAAAGTTCTTGTTTAATGGCACTATCCCATTTTGTTTTCATATATTTAAAACATAGGCAAGAGTCTTGTGATGTGCTTAGTGCTTACCACAGCAAACATTTAAAGTCAAAAGTAAAGTTCTTCTTGATGAACCATGATGTTGCTATTGAAAATAAAGCATTTTAAACTTTTCTTGAAATAACTGAAGCAAAGATGAAATAATTGAAGCAAAAAGAGTTCCCTACAAATCATCAACAAATTAAAAAAGACACAAGAATGAATGAATGAATGAATGAATGAATGAATGAATGAATGAATGAATGAATCTTTTATTTATGGTTGTTAACCAAGTCCTACACGCAAGGAAAACTTGCTAAATGCTTTTAAGTCTCTGTTTAACATTTCACACTTTCTTGAGATTTCTTTCAAAGATAACAAACTTAAATGCTGCAGAATACAATGAAATATTGACCATGTCTCCTCTGAGTTTTATAACATAACCCCATGAAGAATTTCTGAAATCCAAAATCACAAACACAATTGTAGGGAGAGAAGCTAGCTGCACTCCTTCCCCACTCTCATTCCTTTGCTCACACAAGCTGTTATGTCTCTGAAGTGAAGGGTCCTGCTTGCATGCAGGCTCTACACATGCAGAGACCTAGATTTTTTTTTTTTTTTGGTTCAGGCTCACATATAAAGCCTCCATGTGTAAAGAAAATTCTCTTCAAACATGTTCTTGCTTGTGTGAGTTAAGTGATGAGGAACTGGAATGGGATACCTGAACCCCGTAACTGTGTTGATATTTTTGTATTTCAGGACAATAGATTGGGGCTTGGAGAAAAGAAGTATCAGGATCATGAACATCAGCTGGGCTCAACTATAATGAAGAGAGCAAGAACAGGAGAAAGCATAATCCGCATGGCTGTGTTGGTTGTGCCTTTTCAACTGCTATAAGCATCAGATATTTTACTACTGCATTTTCAACTGCTAATTCTTTAAAAAGAAACCATGTCATATCTGCCCATCTCATAGCACAGTGATTATAATCTTTGACCTTCTAATGTTTTAAACATCAACTCCTAGAATTCCTGACTGGTGCCCATGCTATATCAATGCTCTGAGAACTGAAATCCAAAACATCTGGAGGCTGAAAGGTTGAGAACTAACAGCTTAGCACACAACTGCCCTAGTTTGCCAGCTGGAAGAAGAGAAGATAGGAGAATTAGCTTTCAAAGCTCACAGAGAAAACTCATGAAATACAAAGGGGTTTCTATGTATACTTCCAAGAAAACTGACTTCAGATTGAGAGAATTTCGGCCAATCCTCACAGCACTGGGTTATTTGATTCACTCCTACTATTTCTATATACAGTGAACCCTCGTATAACAAACGGTTTGTATAACATAAAATCTGTACATCATAAACAATTCCGGAGATAGGGAAAATTTGCTTAACAGAATCGCTGATGGGGCAAATCCGTACAACATGCATTTCTATGGAAAATTTGTATGAAGGAAAATTTGCTTAACATAACTTCATTTGGAAAGAATTAATTTCTTTATACAAGGTACCACTGTACCTATATGAGCTTGTCATACTGTAAGTCTAATTCTTTTGATCACTCCAGTTTGTAAAATGAAAAGAAACAGCTGAGTGCAGCTACCATTTTGCCGTGAATTTATTCACCCCTTCACCCCAATTACTCTTCATGTTCTGTCAAATCATCTACAGCTGGACCTCTGCTACTATGATAGAGGGGGGGGTATTGTGCAAGTAATTTCATGGATACAGTGCTATTTCATGCTAGAATTTAATTGCTTATTATGGATGCTGCAGAATTACTTCTTACTATTCCTAACTGACTCAGTCCAAATAAACCACACAGTTCCTTTAACTTGGGTTTAGTTGTAATGTTTATGTTAGAATATTACAATGCTTGGAGAGCACTACAGTAATATATTGTAGATTGAAAGGACTACAGTATTTTTTTCTCAACATACAAAGCCAAAGATGATGTGACAAGATGATGTGATGTTTCTCTGTGTGTTCTAAAAGCAAGATCAAATATTAATTAAGGGAAGATGGAACATATATAAATTCAGGATAAATGAAATTATGTCTGTTACTGCCAAAGAAATTATGTATGTACATAGTATAAAATAATGTAATAACACATTCATTTGAAATATGGGCTCACTATATACAGATAATTGCTTACAATGCTTTATAGTCTAACGGTACGAAAAGCAACCCTAATGAGGATGTCCAGTGTCAAATACAGTGAACCCTTGTATAACAAAAGGTTTGTATAACATAAAATTTGTACAAAATAAAAAATTCCAGAGATACGGGAAATTGGCTTAGCAGAATTTACACTTTAATGTAAAAACAGTACCAAGTATAGGCTGGTTAGCATTTAACACTGAAAAAAATTAAAACAAAAGACACAAAACATGTGGCACCTTAAAGACTAACTTTCATATTTTAATGTAACATTTCGTGGACACATCCACTTCTTCAGACATATAGCAACAGAATGAGGTGTGCAATATAATACGTGATGGGATATACATTTCATACCAGATGTTCATTGGCTGTAGTATATAGAGTTGGGGGGGATAGGGGAGGGGGAGAAGAGGAGCGGGAGAGGATTAGTAGAAATTTTAGGAAAGATGATTAGGCCAGGATGTGTAGATATGTAAAGTATAGTGTTGTGGCTCTGAGGCCAGGATCTGTTATATGTTAAATGGGGTATTGTGGTTCAGAGGTGAATTCCTCAAGAGACAGAAACCATATCAGATCAGAGAGGGTGAAGGTGGTGGTGGAAGAGACGAGGGGGAGGGGGGAGAATGGGAGCTTTTACCTTAGAGTCCATGAAAAAGTGGCAATGTAGAGTTTTTACCTTAGAGTCCATGAAAAAAGTGACAATATGGTAATATTACATTTTATAATGACTCAAGAAACCCTGATTTATGTTTAATCCCTTCTTGTGCGTGTCCATCATGAATATGAATCTTATTTCAGCTGTTTCCCTTTGTATTCTTGATCTGTAATGATTCTGTTCCAAAACAGTGACCTTCAAGTCCTTCAAGGAGTGTCCAGGTAAAATGAAATTGTTTGAGACAGGTTTCTGTGTATTGTGGTTTCTTATGTCAAACTTGTGTCTATGGATGCATTTTCTTAGAGACTGTCCTGTTTGTCCAATGTAGAGTGCAGAAGAGCACTGTTGGCAAAAGATGGCATAGATCACATTAGTTGAGGAGCAGGTGAAGTTGCCCTTGATGCTGTATTTGACATTGCTGGGTCCTGTGATTGTGTTGCCAGAGTAGATGTGTGGGCAGAGTTGGCATCGAGGTTTGTGGCAAGGTTTAGATCTATTGTCCATGTTGCTGTTTTCTAATATTGTGTGCATTAATATTTGCTTGAGGGTGGGAGGTTGTCTCTAGGCAAGTATGGGTCTCCCAACAAGAGCTTTGGAGAGTGATGTGTTCCTGTCAAAAATGGGCTGGAGATAATTTAAGATGTGTGTGAGTGGTATCACTTGTGGACCGTAAGTGACAACCAGTGGTGTTCTGTCATTTGGCCCTTTGGATCTGTCTTGTAGCAGGTTATCTCTGGGTATGTGTCTTGCTTTGTTGATTTGTTCCTTAATCATGCAAGGTAGGTACTGTAGTCTGAGGAAAGCATTTTGTAGATCCCTGAGTTTGGAGTCTCGATCCTGTGGGTCAGAGCAGATGCAGTTGTATCTAAGGGCTTGGCTATATACAATTGATTTAGTTGTGTGTTCAGGATGGAAGTTTGAAGAATACAGATAGGTGTCCCGGTCACTTAGTTTTCGATACATTGTGGTACTAAGATGCCCATGTTGTAGTTTCACAGTGGTGTCCAGAAAGTTCACCTGTTGTATGGATTGTTCCAGGGTGACCCTGATGTTTGGGTGAAAAGTATTGAAGTCCTGGAGGAATTTTTAAGGGATTCCTCTCCATGGGTCCAGATCAGAAAAATGTCATCAATGTATCTCAAATAGAGAAGTGGTTTCTGGCTGCAGTGGTTAAGAAAGCGTTGTTCCAGATCAGTCATGAATATATTCACATATTGTGGGGCCATGCGAGTGCCCATTGTGGTTCCATTGATCTGGAGGTAGCTTTTATTGTTGAAAGAGAAATAGTTGTGTGTGAGCACAAAGTCACAGAGTGTGGTGATTATGTTGGATTCTTTTTTTTTGGGATATGTTTGTGATAGCTTGTAGTCCATCTTTGTGTGATATGTTGGTATAGAGAGTCTCTACATCCATTGTAGCAAAGATAGTATTATCAGGAAAGTTCTGTGTGAACTGAAGTGTCCTTAGGAAGTCTGTGGTGTCCCTTACATAACTGGGTGCATTGGTAGCAGAGGGTTTGAGAATTTTGTCCAAGTATCCAGATACTCTAATTGTGAGTATAGTATAGTCTATATAGGGAATACTTGTTTCTTATTAACTAATAAAGGATTAAGACAGGATGACAATAACAAAATTCAGGCTAGCACACACACACACCCTTTTTTTTTTTTGAAAGAACAGGTACAACAAATCAAATACACCAGAAAACTGTAACATATTTTTGGATTTTCCTGCACTGAAGACCAAATCACAAGCAATGCCGTCCAAAAAATTAACTTCCAGTTAGTGCTCCTTTCCCACTGAAGGGTGAAAAAGGGTTTAACATATATTGCAGTGCAACTTCAAGAAACTATAAACTATTCAAGAATTCAGCAGGAACAGTTTTAACTCTTTGCTTTAGGAAATACATAAAACTATGTTTCATGGTGACTTAGTAAATTCTTTTAAAGACTTTGCCAAGGAACTCCTCTGGCCATCTGCCATGAAACCATATAGGCCTAACTATATGGTGTATATTATTCCTGTATAAACTGAGACCTGCTTGTCTAATTCCTTTGGGCAAGCACCTGCTTCAGTGATCCTCTTGTCCCCTTACAGTATCAGCTTGGTATAAACTCTTCAGTGGAATTTATTCACCTAAGGAAACATTTGAAATTATTTCTATCTCCAAGTCTTAATTTCACTTAATGTGTCTCTTTTAGAGATTTGCTGTATGAGGGAAGTTCCCAACTGGTTCTTAGCCTCCAGCGCCTATACACTTTGATTAACTTTGTTGTGACACAAGAAAGAAATGGCCCTGCCTTTTCAATTGGGAGACCAATGTAGACTTCAAAATATAAATGGAATTCCCATGAACTATTTTTACAATTGCTCCACTCAAAGGAATGCAAAACGTCCCCTGTATGTGTCTCCTTAAAAAGTAAATAGAAACCTTATAAGAAAATTGCTGCACTGCCAGGTTCCACACAATGAATGTAATGCCCGAAAACTACTTACCAAGTTTTGCAATCCAGTTGAAGGTACAGTAATCATGCCAGGAATGTGCAAAACTCTTGTGAGTACCCCTCATGCAGTCACGTTAATGCACATCAGAAAATGTTTCAAAAATTATGCTTACCATATCCAATGCTACAGTATATGAACTATATTTGATGCGTGGACTAAAATCTTTCAGTCAGCCTATACAATTACGCAGTATAAAATAGCAGAATTTGGTTACAGAAATGTGCATCTGAGTTATGGATGATAAATTATTATTAGGAATTATTACTGGGAAGCATATCCACCTGATATTTGCCCTCCATAATTAGCTGCATGGTTCTTTTCAATGGGGTTAAGAAGCTTTAGGAAAGGAAGATAACACTAGTTTTCCAGTTCAGTAACTGAAGTGATGGCTTTCTTGAACTTGAAAGCATTCACCTTTGTTGCTTTTTAAATATTAGTACATGTTTATGTTACATTCCCTCTGATAAAAATGTTCTGAGTATGTGTTAGTCCTGTAACAACCTTGTGAGATAAGTTAGGCTGACCCATCATGCATGGTTTGAGGCTATCCACAAATTTAATGGCTAAGTAGAAATTTGAATCTGGGTCCATAGCTAGGCCTATAACTGTAACACTGCATCAGTTATGGTACACTTTTCTACAGGTGCTGCCTGAGACAGTGAATTTTTGAATATGCTCTAGGATTCTGTACTCTGGTTGTACTCAAAGTGCTTCTGTACTTCTGCACTTCTGTACTCATAGTAAGCCATAATAACACTAGGTCCATTGAATCAGGTGGATTCTGTAAGTCCATTGCTTTAAATAGGCCTATTCCTGACTTACTAAAGTAAGATTTAATTGACGTACGCCCTTTGAATCAGAGGGTATAAAACTCAATTGATTCAGTGATCCAACTTGAGTGCAACTTTGTGTGTTAAGCAACAACTTTTCAGCCATTGTTTGGATGAACCCTTATATCCATATATAATGTCCAAAATTATCTTGCTCGCACTACAGTTAACTCCTCCATATATTCCACTGATTCAAATGAACCTATTAAAGTTTGATCTTACTTTAGTGTAGTAATTTAGAGCTAAAATAGGCCTATTTGAATCATTTGCATGTATAGAATACTGCAATTAATTATCCCAGTCTTCAGTGATTCAGTGGGTCTACTCTAATGCAATTTACTATGGTAAGCAAGAGGATTTTGTTAATGAACATTATTCGTGAGCCAGTTAATTTAATATTAATTTAATAGTAAATTAAATTTACTTGCTAGGAACTCAAATGCCAATTTTACATACTTAAGTGTCAATGATTCAGGCATTATTTTCACAAGGACAGGATAAAGAACAGTTATGATATCACAGTATCAATTACATTTTATGAAATTCAGACAAAATAGTAAAATCCAAGTCAGAAGACAGAAGGAATTAAGCCAAGTGTCCTCCTATTAAATGAAAAGAAGTCCTAGACCCATGCTATTTCAAGGTCAAAACAGCATAGTAGCTCATTGTTAAGATAAAATAAACTTTAAATTTGTTTATCTATCTGTGTCAGGTCATAACTTATTTATACAAATGCAAAAATATACTTGTGGGAATTAGATATTTCTGACTTGATCCACTTTCTTTGCCATACAAATATTTTTTTTCAATTATGTCAACCCTTTTTCACTTTTTCAGCATTGCAATTTTGCAATT
Organism: Phrynocephalus guinanensis; assembly: GCA_037367245.1. Classification (NCBI taxonomy): domain Eukaryota; kingdom Metazoa; phylum Chordata; class Lepidosauria; order Squamata; family Agamidae; genus Phrynocephalus; species Phrynocephalus guinanensis. The sequence goes on from CM074736.1 coordinate 81,358,796, forward strand.
ACTCCTTCAAGTAAGTAACATAACCTAATTCCAGCTACATAATTAGATGAAAAGTCTTGCTGAGTTAAACAAAAGTATTTCTAATGCAGCATTTTCCTTCCCACAATACATATCTAGATGGTGTGAAAAAGATGGTCATATCTTGAAAGCAATATGCTTATTTTAAGCAAGACTTTTAAAATAATAGGTTTTAAAAGACAATATTGTGTTTCTTTCATCTGTATGTTAATACAGTAGAGGAAATGCTGGTGAAAGCCATTTACTTTATTGTGTTATTGAATAATATTTTAATATCCAATTACTAAAACTGTCAATAAAAGTCACAACTAAAACTTAACATAATTTTTTCCATTTTACTACTTGCATTGTTTTCTTCCAAGACAGGCCACTAGCTGTCATTTTCACATACAGTTCTTGTTATGTGTTTGTTTATTGCTTTTCTGCAGCCTCTGTAATCTTCACGGATCAAAATATTTTACATTTGTCACAGTGACACGTGCAATAGAGAGAAAATATGAACAGCTGCAGGTTTTCCTAGTGGCAATGATATCAAATAACAGGCTTTTCAAGAGTATGGTGTCTGATCTTTCTGCAGATAAACCAAGAAATGCCTTTCCCTTAAGTTTTCAGGAATAAAATAGACTCTTGGGTTTTGGAAATCTATTCAAGTTTTAAAGGGGCCCTGAAACTCCTCAGATAATATGTTCAAAGGTTTGTGTCATAGCCTATTGATCTTTAAGCATCTATGCATAATTAAAGTTAATGCAAAAATGTAGTATTTTCTTGGAAAAACTAGTCAACTTTGGAGTTAAGAACTTAGTGTCCTATTCTGGAGCTTGCTGAGTTCACTAATGGTAGAAAATAATGTATGTTAATTTATTATGTTCTCTTTACTCAGTTAAAGATGCATGCATTGCAAAAAAAAATCACCAGGTGTTATGCAGGATTGTAACCTACAAACAAAGTATATAATTACACAAGAAAGCCAAGACATCTAAAATGTTCTGCTAAGAAACTTAGTACAATGTTTGTATGATTTTTCTCCTTCCTTTTTCTCTCTAGCACCCTTCAGCAAATTTCTGGAATTGTCTGAATATCCATTTCAATTTAACAAACATTTGGGACCATTAGGTTCCCACTGATGATCAAGACGGATATTCATCCAAAGTAATGGGGCTGCCTTTTGTCAGTGGCAGTGGTTTTGTGTCCAGACACAATGGTGGATACCATATTGGCACTGCTCCCTTTTCTCACCACAAGTGGTTTGTGAGCCAGAAATATCTGTAAGGTTGGGCTATCCTTCTAGCTTGCTGGAGAAAAGTGGTCTTTACCAGGTGTCTCACCATTGTCCTGTGTCTTCAGTCAGTGGCATAGCTAGAGTTTGGAGCACCTAGAGTTTTTGCACCCTCTTCTCCCCCCAATCTTGTCTCACCCACCCAGCAAGGGGGGCAGATCCTGGGGGAACCGTGGTGGAGAAAGAAGGGTCTCTCCTTCTCATGCCCTCTTTGTGGGTCTCCTTTCCAGTTAAGGCTTTCCTGTGCAAACTAGACACAGTGTGCGGATAGCACCAATTAGGCAATGTTTGTTTTTTTCAAGCATCACCTTCACAGCAATCTTCCCCCCTCCTCCCTTCCCCTGGCTAAGGCTTGACAATTGTTATCCTGGGGAAAAGAGGAGAGGGAAGCAGATGATGGGATTTTTTTTCCCCAAGCAGCACCTGCGTCGCATGCTTCCCTCTCCTCCTTTCCTTGGGCTAACAATCACCATGCCTTAGTAGCAGAGGTGGGGGAAGGAGGAGGGGAGCAATTGACAGAGGTGTTGCTTGGGAAAAAAATAACCTGTTTTCCTCTCATCCTTTCCCTTAAGGATTGCCAAGCCTTAGCGGGGCAAAATGAGGACTGCTGGTGGGATGGCTCCTGCTCCTCTTCTAGGTGCCCCCAGATTGCTGTGTGCCCCAGGGCAAATGCTCTTTTCTGCACCTCCCTAGTTACACCAGTGTGTGTCCTCAGCCCTTTTGCCTCAGAAACAGACCATGAGAGAAAGGAAAATGTCCCATGTTCTTCTGGTAAGTAGATTCCCTGCCCAGTGAGAACCTGCAAAGAATACCTACAGGTCTACCCACAGCAGCCTAGGCCCTTGTTTATGCATCCCAATAGGCAGCCAATCACCCTGTTTTTCAGGGTCAAGTGGGAAGTATTTGCAGCTTGAAAAGTACAGCCAGGTGAGTTTGGAGCTCACTCCTTCAGGATTGGTCCTGCCATTGTGACTATTGAACTTGGGTTTGTTAGAGAACACATAATAACAACAGAATGGAAATCTGGAGTATACAAAACCTGCATTGGGAATGTGGTCATTTGCTTACAATCATTTTCACTTCAAAGGTAATTGATATGGATATGGAGAAACAGTACTGATTTAGAGGACCTAGGTCGGTGTTGGTGAATCTATGGCATGGGTGCCAAAGTTGGCATGTAGAGCCATTTCTGTGGGCATGTGACATCACCCCCTGACAGCAATGGCACTACCCCATCTGCTCTGAGCACACCACTATGCTCTGTGTAGAGGGCCTAGTGAAGAGGAGGCAGAGACTTGGGCGCTCATTCATATCCCCAGTTTACTCTCCAGACACACCACTCTGGGCATCCCAAAAGTGACATGGCTACAAAGGAGCCCACAAACTGCTGCCTTCCTTTGCCTAGCTCTCTTTTGAGACCACCAAAATGGCTCTATAAACAGAGCCAGGTGAAGGGAAGGCAGCAGTTTGTGGGCTTGTTCATAGCCTCAGTTTACTCTCCAGCCACACCACTTTTGGGATGCCCAGAGCAGCAACCGACCACCGACTCCTGAACCTCCTCCACCGATTTTAGTAGAAGGAGAAGAAAAATATGAAGTCCATCAAATCAATGGATTCTACCAGCAAAGGAGTTTCCTTGTTCTGTACTGGAATCCGATGGCACCGCACAAACCCAGCATCCACAAAGCAGTGAGCTGCCCCAGAATCTACCATAGCATACACAGGTACTTTCCGGCCATCAGGAAGCCCTAGAGTTACAGGTACCAGGAAAGGTCCTTGGGGTGTGATGGTATTGTCTGGGAACCCTTCGGTATGCTCCATTCCTGTGGGTTCCTTCAAGGATGGAGCTGCCCTTTTACTGCTGCAGAGGTAGCAGCACTTACTGAGGAGCGCTTCAAAGGGCAACTGGAAGCGAAATGTCCTCCTCCTCCACAGTACAGGCAGAGATTATGAGAGCGTCGTCTTGCCTTTTCCTCTGGGGTGAGGCGTGGTTGAGCAGCTCCCAGTTGTATAGGTTCCGGATCCATTCTGCGGGCTTCACCGGATTGCAGATTAGGCACAGCTGGCAGAGGTTGCTGGTTGTAATTCTTGCCTCGTGAGAGGCGATGGCTTTCCAGGCGTCCATCTATCCTGAGACACAGGGTAATGAGTTCCTGTAATGTGTTTGTTTGTTCCACCCTAGAGAGTTCATCAAACACTTCATCTGCCAATCTTTCCATATACTGAGAAATCAGTGCCGGTTCATTCCAATTCAGATCCTGTGCTATCAAACAGAATGCAGTGTTGTAGTCAAACACTGAATCTTTGCCCTGTTTCAGAGGTCTGAGTCTCCTGTTGGCAGTAGCAGCCTGTACAGGGTTCTGAAAAGCTGAAGAAATGTGATTCAGGAAAGCCTGGTAATTATCCAGTAGAGGTGAAGCACTGAGGAGTAAAGGAGTAGCCCATTTAGCCGCCTGTCCCTTTCAACAAACTGATGATAAAACAGACCTTAGACCTCTCAGTAGGAAATTCTTGAGCACGCACCTCGATAAACAGCTTGTATTGAGCCAAGAATGCAGGGAATTCCTCTAACTTGCCCTCAAACCGGTCAGGAGGCAGCAATCTACCATAGCATACACAACAGGGCTGCAACCCAGCCGGTGCTGGAGTGTGCTGCAATTGAATAATTGCCTGAGACAAAAGCAGCACTTGGTTTTGCAAAGCTGCCAACGGTGTCATCGCAACAGCCCCCTCCTCTTCCATTCTGCTTGAAGACGTTTGGGTGGGAGCAAACTGTCAAGCCCTGCACACAGAGACCCTTTCCCTAGCTCTCCTGGTAGCACGTCTTTGCAGAATCCTGCTCATAGCCCTTCTAAGGGGAGAAGATATGTTTTCAGCTGAGTCATCAGACCCAGCTGCCTGCTGACTTGAGCTGCAAGGCTCCTCCAGCAGCTCTTCACCGTTTAACCCCTCAGAGACAGGTTATGTGACAGGCAGGGTCCTGGCATCTATGGGGCGAATCCGTACAACATAAAAATGGTCGCGATTAGGGATTACTCTGTTTTCAATGCATTTCTATGGGAAATTTATTTAAAGGAAAATTTGTTTAACATAATTTCATTTGGAACAAATTAATTCCTTTATACAAGGTACCACTGTAATGAACTTCTCATACGCATTTGCTAACCAAGTAAGAACAGCATGTTGAGCTAGAGGGGTCTTTTGTATGCACTTTGTATTTTAATGTTCTTATGAATTCACTTATGAGTGGAGATTTGTATCAAGACTTTCACCAAATAATTTGTTCAGTCACTAATATACTTCAGAGAAAAGGGCAGTATTCTGATAACTTCTACATATTAGCAATTAGTTTAGATTCTTAGGCCCAGAAGACAAACAGAACATTGCTTTAATCATGTCCCCCTATGAACAGCCCTTTGAAAGCTTTTGATGCTGGGAGAGATGAATCTTCCAAGCATCATGAAACCAAGTTAACCTGCACACATTAAAGAAATTCAATGATGTCTTGGAATCTATTACACTAATAGAAGCTTTAAACCTGAAACTTCTAAAATCAGTTGCTTTCTTGCATTATTTACACATAAAGATTGTTCTTTTGGATGCTTCTGAACAAATCCTGAATTATAACAGGCTTAGTCAGTGTTATTCTGCCATCCACCAGCAATGTGGTTCACAATATGACCAACAAAACTCTCCTGGGATCATAACAGTTGAACATGAAGCATGCACATTTTCAAAGCAGTTTCTGGCACAATTAACTGCATGGCCTACAAGAAGAACAAGCATCTCATTGAATTAATTGCTTTGCTTCTTTGAATACTTCTATTCATCCCATTCCCCACTATATGATGATACGTCACTCTTCTTTTGATATGAGACTACACATTAAATACATGGTTGATTGTGAAAAATGGGAATTCCACAACTTGGTTGTGAGCCTGGATAGCTTAAGAGTACAGTAGAAGTACTCAGCATCAGAGAGCTGAACACCTTCCTGCAACCATCAGACTATGCTCAAAACCTGTCAATGAAGAAAGACTGCAAGAGCAACAAGACTTTCGGGGGGGGGGAGCAGGTTTTCAAGAATTAATTGCAAGCACCATTTCTTCACCACAAATATTTTCTTCTTTTGTGACATCTGATGGGTGTGGTTTATTCAATTTTTTTGTTCAAGGAGGGAGACTTGGCTGAAAGGCCAAGTCTGATAATTCACATAATGCCCACAGCATGCACAAACACTTTAAAATATTGACAATATGATTGTCTGTCCAACATCACTGACAATTATTGTTGGAGTGGAATTGGGGGTCCAATAGGCAGAAAGTCCTACTATGGAGGCAATAGGAGAAGTTTGTTTCTGTTACTTACATCATGCTTTGCAATGACAGCCGCTAATGCTGCACACACACATTTCTTCTGAGGCTTGAGTTCCTATTTTCTAAGACATTTTTCTGAACCAAACCCCAGCATTCTTCCAAGAACCATCATCACTACCCCAATGGCTTTTGAGTTATCTCAGCAAGTAAATAATGCATGATCTCTCGTTTCACTGCTAATCTTTCAAGCCAAGTCAGATCCAGAGATGACAGGAAAAACATCACTTATGTGCTACTGGGCATCTGAGTGTGAAATATATAGCATGAACCAAGAGAAGAGTAGAAATTGTGCAGAAAGAAGCAAAATAGGGTTGATCTAGCATATATACTCTGTTAAATAACAGACAGACCTTATATTGATTAGTACAACTCACTGAACAAAACATTTAGCCAACCAGCAGTACAAAATGCCAAGGAGAGATCAAGTGCACACACGTGTCTTATATCTTTCTGATTTACAACTCATACAGTATATGAGATGTAGCAAAGGCAAACAAAAAACAAAATGAAGGGGAAAATAGCATAGTCACCTGCAGTGAAATATTTATTTTCCTTATGACCATTAATAATGCTTTTATAGATTCCAGTTTTTCAACTTGAGAAATGAACATATCTCCCTAGTGGGAAAAGGGCATGAAGTAGAGAAGTGAAGGCCCATTTTTTCTGGGCCTTCATTTCTCTTCCTCACTGCTTTATCATCTTTAATTCTGTATATCAGAGCATGTATTACATTTAATAGGAGAGGGAGAATGTGATCCTATTCTAATGAGTCATGAATCCAGATTTTAAAATTTGGGTGAAAATTACTTGTTTTAAAGCACTTTTGAAGTGTCTCTGAATTTGCTGTGCATATGTACCAAAGAGAAGATGGCAGAACTTGATTCTCAGCTATGTTCATTAATTATGATGACCCTAAACTCACAGTCTCCACCTGCATTATAAAAATACTAAAACTCATAAGTCAAAAGAAGATAAAAATTCCAGGAATAGGCTAAAAATTCCCTATGGGATGCTTCACAAGATGAAAAACAATTCCACATGTACCCATGGGGGGACAGTTATTTTTGTCTTTTTTCTAGTATCCAGAATGGATTAATCCATTCCCAATGCATTACTATGGGAAACAATGTTTCATAAGACAAACTTTTCATAAAACAAAGCAACCTATAGCCTCTGGAATGAATTAATCCATTTTCATTGCATTCCTATGGAAAACTGTGTTTCATAAGACAATTTTTTTTAAAACAAAGCGACCCATAAAACAAATTAAATTTGTTTTAAGAGGTACCATTGTATATCAAATGTGAATGTGTTCTATGAAGTGCTTCAAAAGGTCCTTTTCAAAAAACTGGTTTTAACACAAAGAAGTTCAGGCATTACGTATTTGTTGTAAGGAATCAAAATTCTCCTTCTGACCCAGTAAGGCAATGTTTATATTTTTAATTCATCTAAAAATATGAACTTCATGAGCAGTTTTTTAAATCAAATAAATTGATTAATTTAGCACACATATGCCCTTTGTATCAAATATATTTGTTCCAGTGGTCGGTATCCTGTTAATCTTGGTGTACGTCAATTTGAGATGTTTCCACTACAGGCCTATGAATTTTGCCTCTGGTCTACACTCTCGCCTAACAATATCCTTTACCATCAGCCAGCAATTGGATATATTTGTCAGAGAGAATGAAATGTGACAGATATGCTGGATGTGCCAGCTAAAAAGCTTTCACTGCTACCGCCACTCGAAATGAAACGAATGAACTAAAAAATAAAAAATTGACCCTTACTGTACATGTCAATCACCTGATTACTAGCTTTGAGCCACAGTCCAGTTACCCTTCGTGAGCAAGGGAGGAATATGCAGCAGGCTCTGTCAGAACTCTGGGGCACCAGCAACTTCCTGAGAATGTTGCCAGATAATGCGAGCAACATCATCAACCCAAGACATAGCTGGTAAAGAATGTTTATGTTTATGAACTGTTATCTGTCCAGATAGCTCTGTGGTTCACATATGTGGATGTGGAGCCAAAGGTTGGGAGTTTGATTCCCCAGGGTGCCTCCTGAGAGAGAAGCCAGCCTGTATAGCCTTGAGCAAGGTCCACAGTCCTAGGACACCCACAGACGATGGAAATGACAAACTACTTCTAAGTGCTCATTACCTGGGTAATACTGGAAAGGGTTCTTATAAGTTGGAATTGACTTGATGGCACACCATTATTATTATTATTATTATTATTATTATTATTATTATTATTATTATTATTATTATTATTATTATTATTATTATTATTATTATTATTATTATTATTAACTGCTACATACTAATGACTTGATTGTCTATGTGGCACAAAAGGACACGAGTTATTTTGCACAAATGTGTATTATAGTTTCCAGGAAAATCCTTCAAGTAGGTTCTACGCATTTCAAAATTTGGTCTAGCTAGGATAACAGAGAAATAATATTTATATATTTTATTTATTTTGAATATTTTACCCCACCTTTCTCCTTGAAAAAGGACCCAAGGTGGCTTACAATAATGAGGGACAATATACAGCCAGAAAATGTAAGACATATTCAAATTAAGAAAAGGGAATTAGAATAGGCATCTTAGAACATTAAAACATAAGAACATAAGAACATAAGAAGAGCCATGCTGGATCAGGCCAAAGGCCCATCTAGTCCAGCTTCCTGTATCTCACAGCGGCCCCACCAGATGCGTTTGGGAGCGCATGAGACTAGATATCTGTCTCCTGATACCACTCCCCTGCATCTGGCCCTTGAAGTACCCTGGTTTCTCCATCATGGTTTGTAACCTGTGATGGACTTTTCCTCCAGGAATCTGTCCAATCCCCTTTTGAAGGCATCCAGGCCAGATGCCATCACCACATCCTGTGGCAGGGAGTTCCATAGACTTACAACGCGCTGGGTGAAAAAATATTTTCTTTTGTCAGTTCTTACTCTCCCAGCCTTCAATTTGAGAGGTAACATTAAAGCTACAAAGAGCAGTAGTATTTGCAGAGTTTGGAAATATTCATTTTTGGACTTTAATGCATGGCTGGTTAGGGCATTTTTTGAGTTGTAATCCAAAAAACAACATTTCTACATTCTAGCAATATGATGTGGCCACCGCATATACCACAATTAATGACAAACTGAAATAATATATCCTTACTAAAATAAATCTCTCCTCGCTGAGTAATATCACCTTACCCACCCCTAAAATATGCTGTGATTTATCATCACATGGAGCTTTAGGAGTACAGCTGCTAAACTGGAAATATATTAGTTCAGTATCAGAACTTTCTGGAATACATTTGCAAAAGTGTCTTCTTTCTTTTTATCTCCCGGCCCCTTTTCTCTGTGTTTTGTGGCTTTACGAAGCTACTGCATAATAATGACTAAAAGTCCTCCATAAATTGCAGACTAGCGTAAGAGACAGTCACAATGACAAAATCAGGATGGCAAAATTCAAAATTCCCCCATGGGATGGGAAATATGTATAATATTTTTCCACGCAAAGTACACTCAAGAAGCTAATATTGAGGAGGATATTTTGGAGAGAAAAAAATGGATAGTTCCAGCATCAGTTGTCGTCATGGCCAGGTACCTTTTAGTACCCACTGATTAGCAAAGGGCTCACTGTTAATTAGAAAGAACAAAACACCAGAGCTAGCTTGATATCTGTTTAACTGACAATTGATATGAGGAAGAAGACATTCTGGATCAAATAATCGTTTCGTTGTGTAACAGCACAATGATTAATACAGTCACCCCCCACCGATCGCGGGGGTTAGGGACCCACCCCACCCATGATGCATGAAAATCCACGATATGCAGAAGCGGGTGGAGTTGGGCCTGGGGGCGGGGGCAATCATGTGCCTGTCAGAGGCTTCTCAGAGGAGCGTGGGGGTGGCGTGAAGCGACCCAATCACCACTGTCGCGCCCCCCCCCGCAGCTCCAAGGCTTCTCAGAGGAGCGCGGGGGCGGCACGGAGCGAACCGATCAGCCCCCGGCGGCCCCCGGCGGCTCCGAGGCTTCTTGGAGGAGCGCGGGGGTGGCACGGAGTGACCCAATCATCCCCCGCCACCCCCCGCAGCTCCGAGGCTTCTTGGAGGAGCGTGGGGGTGGCGCAGAGTGACCCGATCGCCCTCCGCTGCCCCCATGCAGCTCCATGGTGCAGGTACTGCGATCCCGCAGTGTAGTGGGACCACAGTACCTGAACTGCAAAATGGTGGGGGGTGACTGTACATATGTGAGGATTGTGATGACCACCAAAAGCAAAGCAAAGTGTTCTGCTTATATACCGCCCCATACTACTACAAGTAGTCTCTGGGCGGTTTACCAATTTTTAATTACAGAGTGCAGGCTACACATTGCCCCCCCAGCAAGCTGGGTACTCATTTTACCGACCTCGGAAGGATGGAAGGCTGAGTGAACCTTGAGCCTGCTACCTGGGATTGAACCCAGGTCGTCAGCACAGTTTTACTTGCAGTACAGGCATTGAACCACTGTGCCACGAGGCTCACCATTGTTTTGAGAAATTGACTCTTGTTATGAAAAAGAGGAAAAAGTAATTTAAACAGGTAAAAATGAACAGAAATGAGAATACATCATATATCAGCTATCAGGCACAATTCAAAGTCCTGGCCTTAACCTACAAAGCACTGTATGATCTGAGTCCTAGCTACTTCAAGATTGAATCTCACAATATGAACTGAGTCAGTTGTTAAGGTCACCAGGAGAGGTCTTTCTCTCCATCTCACCACCCTCACAGGTACGTCTTGTGGGAACACATGAAAAGGCCTTCTCGACTGCTGCGCCAGACTCTGGAACTCCCTCCGTCTAGAGGTGAGTACTTCCCCATCTCTGACGTCTTTCCAGAAACAGGCAAAGACCTTTCCCTTCAGGCAAGCTTTCCTGGGATGATGGACTACCTATTAGTGTCTTTTATATGAACCTATATGATCACATAGACTTTGTGTTTATAACCTTGTGTGATTGCATTGACACTATGTTTTCAATGTTAGTTTCCATCACTCATAACTTTTGCATGGAATTTTACTGTCTTTTTAATGGCTCACATTCTCTTGTAGCTTTAATGTAATGTTGTCTTTTAATGCTCTAAGGTGTCCCTCAGTTCCCTGTTGAATATGTCTTGAATATGTCTTAATTGTACCCAGATAATTGTATTGGATTGTATATTGTCCCTGATTAATATAAGCCACCTTGGGCCCTTTTTGAAGAAGAAAGGTGGGGTAAAAAATAAATAAATAAATAAATAAATAAATAAATAAATAAATAAATAAATAAATAAATAAATAAATATGCTTTACAAAACAAGGTCAAGTATTTTAAAAAATCAATACAAGGGAGATATATATAAATATGTATGTTACAAAAGTCAAGTATAAGAAAATACATGGACATTTCCTAGCCAAAGGAAAACAAAATCTCACGAGGAAAATAAAGGATTGGGCAGAGATGCAGACAGGATGTGAAGAAATATAATAGAATCAAGTCTGAGTATTTTGCACTACACTCTTACAATGTGTTTATGTCATCTTACCCTTATTACAGACCACAGCATTGGGCTTTCAAACATGTTTGAATCTCTATTCTTGATTTTGAAATTAAGCATTCTGTAACAATCTGTAATATTATAAGCAGTGATTCCATCACATTTGAAATCAAGAGGTTCACTAGTAGAACTGATTACATGCCATTTTTTGTGAATCAACCATTAAGCTGAAGTTCATAAATATGCTCCCAGTAAAAACATAAATGGGATATCTCTTGTGTGTAAGTTGTGTAGTGACACTTGACAGAAGTGTGGAACATATATTTTAATATGTATTTCAAATTCTGGGACACATACAATTTTTTTCAGAAATGGAGACATTAGTCTGGACATCTCCCAACCTGAGCAACAGAAGCTTTTCAGATGAACTGACATTTGAAAACAAATTAAACATTACTAAAACTATGACTCTAAAATTAGAGGTAGAAAGCAGTAGAAAAAAAGCTTTTCTATTGGAGCAACATATTCAAGAAAACATAAGAGTAATTAAAATCCACAACATTATGTATGCTGATAATCATGCAAAAAAGTATGCAGTAATTACGTTGGTTTACAAGCATAATATGTTCCAGAAACATGCTTATAAACCAAAACACTCTTATATCAAAACACATTTCCCCATAAGAAATAACTGAAATGCAGATTATTCATCTGGAGTATCATAGATCACATACTGTACACACAAAATGCCAACACTCACTAATGAAGTTGGCTAGAACTCCACATGCAAAACATGGTTTACGTACCTGCCTGCAAAATCTGCTCTGTTTGAGACTAGCAACTGGATTCTACTCTGTGTTTTTAATGTGCCAGTAATAAAATGCAATTTGTAGCCCTATACACACTTGACTAGTTGCCCCATGACTAGAAATATTTTGAAAAACATGAAGGGATGTTGGAAACAAATTAAATAAAAAATATAAAAAAATATAAAACCCTCACCTGCACTTCCCTTGAAAACGTACTTGGCTGGTGCAAGGGAAGCCTCGGTTCCTTTCTCCTCTCTCTGCTTTCAGGCTTGCCTGAGAGAGAACGTCCAGACAATCACTCACAATCCAGCAGGGAGAGAGCAACAAACCCCAATTGGGCCACTTGTAATCATGTGGCCTGCTCAAGCGCTCATATTACAAGATATTGCTCTTTGAGCAAGGCAAAATTTAGAAGAAATGTTTGCTTGTCTTGCAAAATGCTCTTAAACCAAGGTACTCTTAGACGGTTACTTCACGTCCTTCCTCATTCTGAGATTATGTTCGTTTCATGATCACATTGTTCGTGGTCACGTGGTCTTGTCCCAGTTCTGTCCCAGTTTCCGTTTACCCATGGGTGTGATTGATGGTATTGTGACAACTGTTATTTCACGTCCTTGTTTCGTGGCAATTACTGAATTTTCATGGCTTTGTTTACCCTTTTTTTTTTGGGGCCGGGATTCCATTTTTCAATATTTCAAATCTCTACAACTTTGACTTTCATGCGTTAAGTGGCAAAACTCCCGGTTCCATGCCTTCTTCCCTCTCTGTGATGCATTGTTTACGCCATTGGGATTGTACTGGAGAATGCAACTTCGCACTCCTGCTACTAGATGGAGAATGCACGTGTTGCATGGCAAGCGTTACTTCACGGGCACTTGTCTCGAAACAAGAAATGAGACAAGACAATTCCCGAAGCCAGGGAGAGGTATGTCTCATCATGCTCTGTTCCCGGTTCAGGGGGCATGGTTGGGACAAACTCCCACCATCACACAATGGACGTGGAGTAACCTTTTTTGTACCGGTCCCAAGTGGGATAGCGAACCGTGATGAGAGGGATGTGAAGTAACCGTCTTAAACCAAAATATTACTGAAATGATGTAATAGTATGCTTTGCCTCAAACTCCCAAGAGAAAAGGGAAGATAGAAACATGGTAATAATAAAATGAATACATCCAATCCCCCCAAACAAGGAAAGAAATAACAAAACAAACAAACAAAACATGTAAAACAATCCTGTACCCTTCTTTTTAAATAAAAGTTGTGACAATAGTATTCAATGCCTCTCAATTTTTATTGAAATCTTTATTGGGCACAGAAGAGCACTTGGGAAAATCTTACAATCCTTCCAGCCTCTTTTACTAATATCTTAGTACTGTTATAAGTGCTGTAAGTGGCTGCTAAAAGGTCATGTATTTCAAACAAAAATTAAGACAATGTGATGATCACATGAAGCAATAGCTACAGTGATACTTGTTTTTCAAGCAAAATAATATTTGAAAATATTTAGAATGGAAATAACTAGAAGAAATATTAATTAATTACAACCTATTTTAACTACAAATGCTCGAATGCTGAAGTAGAATAACAGCAGTGAAGTCAATCTCACATGCTGCTGAAAGTATTGAAGATACTATTCCATTTCTGCAGGTTTTCTATCTTTTACACAATGTCTTTTACATTACCGTCACTCCTTGCTTAACCTAACTGTTTAATGACAGCTCAGAACCTGCTGATCCAGTCCACAGGGTCCTCATCCTCCAGCCTGTTTCTGCTTGCCTGCACCTACCTGTTATGGCTTGCATGCAAAGAGGTCAACCTCAACACACCGCAAGACATCCACTTTAAACTCCTCACTTAACAACCAATTCACAATAACCTAGTCTTCGGAACGGAAATCTGGTAAATGAAGAGTGTCTGTATCAACAGTAAAAAAATAATCTTCCACATTTTACACTCTGATGCACCAAATGTAGCTTATAACTAGAACCCGTATAACAATATAGCAATATAGCAACAATAATAATGTAATTAAATACACAACAATGTTCATTTAAAAGGCAGCCCCTCCTCAAAGTAGTTTAATACGAATCATAATACCCAGACTAACAATCTAATTATCTTTTATCGTTTCCCAAATGATTTCAATTAAATTGTTGTGCTTATTACAATGAAAAGAATGGTTTTTGAGTTGTGAAACAGACTGCACATCATGAAGCCTATCACGTTTAAGAAGACTACCTTCTTATATTACATTTGTTCTGTGGAAGCTGCATCAGCACAGTTCCATTCCGCAAATCTTGGGTAATATGATCGGCCAGAGGGAGCGGACCATATTGCAGCTCCCTCCTACAGTGAATAGTGCTTCCTATAACTGGGTAGTATTTCCTGGAAGTGTGACATTGGCGTGGGAAGAAACTGAAGTGTGACTCTTTGTTTCTTTTACTTTAGTCTTACCAGATACTATGAACCCAAGTCACAGAGGTTTCCTGAATAAAAAGTTATGGGGAAAGATAACCTAGTATTTTCAGTGCACAGCAACTCAACAAATCCGCACTGCACTGTAATTGATTAACAAATTATATGTTACGCAGAAAGTGTACATCACAGTTGAAACCTGGAGCCACAACAAGAATTTCAGGTGTGAAATATCTGAAATATATACAGGTGAAACTCAAAAAATTAGAATATTGTGCAAAAGTTTATTTATTTCAGTAATGCAACTTTAAAGGTGAAACTAATATATGAAATACTCATTGCATGCAAAGTGAGATAGTTCAAGCCTTAATTTGTTATAACTGTAATGGTTATGGCTTATGAAAATCCGAAATTCACAATCTCAGACAATTTGAATATTGTGAAAAGGTTCAATAATCTAGGCTCAAAGTGTCCCACTCTATTCAGCTAATTAATCAATAACACCTGCAAAGGGTTCCTTAGCCTTTTAAATGGTCTCTCAGTCAGGTTCAGTAGGAATCACAATCATGGGAAAGACTGCTGACCTGACAGTTATGCAGAAAACCATCACTGACAGCCTTCATAAGGAGGGAAAGCCTCAAAAGGTAACTGCAAAAGAAGTTGGATGTTCCTGAAGTGCTGTATCAAAGCACATCAATAGAAGGTTATGTGGAAGGGAAATGTGTGGAAGAAAAAAGGTGCACAAGCAGCAGGGATGACTGCAGCCTGGAGAGGATGAAGAGCTACCACACAGAGACGGATCCTGGAAATGGGCCTCAAATGTCATATTCCTCTTGTCATGCCATTCCTGAACAACAAACAATATCAGAAACATCTTACCTGGGCTAAAGAAAAAAAGAACTGGTCTGTTGCTCAGTGGTCCAAAGTCCTCTTTTCTGATGAGAGCAACTTTTGCATCTCATTTGGAAACCAAGGACCCAGAGTCTGGAGGAAGAATGGAGAGGCACACAATGCAGGATGCTTGAAGTCCAGTGTGAAGTTTCCACAGTCTGTGTTGATTTGGGGAGCCATGTCATCTGCTGGTGTTGGTCCACTGTGCTTCATTAAGTCCAGGGTGAATGCAGCCATCTACCAGGAGATTTTGGAGCACTTCATGCTTCTTTCTGCAGACAAGATTTATGAGGATGCTGACTTCATTTTCCAGTAGGACGTGGCACCTGCCCACACTGTCAAAAGTACCAAAACCTGCTTCAATGTCGATGGGATTACTGTGCTTGATTGGCCAGCAAACTCACCTGCCCTGAACCCCATAGAGATTCAATGGAGCAATGCCAAGAGAAAGATGAGGGATATGACACAACCTACTGAAGCATCCTGGTCTTCCATATACACCTCAGCAGTGCCTCAGGTTGATAGCATCCATGGCATGCTGCATTAAGGTTGTAACTGATGCAAAAGGGGCCCAAACCAAGTACTGAGTAATTATGCATGCTTATATATTTCAGAGGTCCAATAATGTTCTATCTAAAATCCTTGTTTTATTGCTTTCATGTAATATTCTAATTGTCTGAGATTGTGAATTTGGGGTTTTCATAAACTGTATGGCATATTCATCACAATTATCACAGATTAAGGCTTGAACTATATCCCCTTGCATGTAATGAGTCTATCACATATATTAGTTTCACCTTTAAAGTTTCATTACTAAAATAAATGAACTTTTGCATGATATTCTATTTTTTTTTGTTTCACCTGTACAATATAAACAACTACAATATGCAAATACTACTGGACAAGACTTGTGGTCATAGTACTAAATTCTTTTTGATTATACTCATATTATATAAGTGCTCATATCCCTCAAGACTACTTCATGAAGATCTTAATTGCTGCATACTGAAAATGAATAAATTGTCCAGAGATTATGCAAATACATATGCCACCGGTAGAATGATCATGCCTAACTCCATTTATGCTTTCCATCTAAATTTATTTTGGTTATAAAACAATATCTTGTGTCAAAAATGCAACCTGGATGAAGGTTAACAAACTGAAGCTTAATCCAAACAAGAGAGAGATGTCCCTGGACAATGAAAGGGCAGACTAAGGGTAAGTGGCTCAATGTTTGTTGGACTGAGTTACACTAGCCACAAAGACACAGTTTGAGTACTTGGATTTCCAGGGTTCTGTAGTGGTTAGGAATGTATTTGCATAATTAATATCTGTGTGACAGCTGAACTTTGCTATAGAACTGTTTGATTTGACTATATTGGTGCATACCTTAGTTACAAAGGTCTTTAATTAGTCTAATATGGTCTACATAGGACTGTCTTTTCAAAAACTTCAGGAGGATAATTGCCTAGGCTGGTTATCCGAAACATATAAGAATTCAAAATGACTGCCATGACCTACACAATCCTAGGCTATCTGAAAGATCATCCTTTGCTATACATCTCTGCCTGTTTGAAATCTATAGGAAAGGCCATGTGTTAGTACTGCCACTCTCAAAGGTTTATTTGATGAGAGTCTAAGAATGGCTGCTCCGAACAGCCTTTCAGTGCTGGGAGGGGCTCCTTTGCCTCTCTGTACCGGATGTGACATCCAAATTGTGGACCATGTGGTCCATCAGTCTAGGAGCCAATATAAGGCTTCACTGAAGGTTTCCTTACCTCTTTTGCCTCATGACGTTCTGTGAGATACTGCAGAGGCTCAGAGTGGCTGGGAGTCATTTTGTTGGTGCTGGCAGCCAATGTGAGGCTGCAGGAGCAACAGAGCTTGATCAGATCACTTTAATTGCTGATATGATCAGCAAAAGGCCTGAGTGATATCAGCTGGGATTCTCTTTGAATTGCAGATTTTAGGGCCCTGCATTAGCAGGGGCCACCAGGTACAGTTAGCCTCTGCAGTTTTTTTTTAATTCACTTTACTGCCACTTTTGAGGATTTCATTGCTGGGGGAAAACACAGTGAAGAGGGATGGATGGTTGTAAGGAAAAGGGCATATCCTCTTGGGGAGGTAGTTACCTGGGGGAGGTCGCAACAGGAGGAGTCAGTGGCCATTATTTTTAATTGATTGTTACCAGACTACAGAATACTCAGCACTCAGGCATTTGGGGTTGCCCCTTTGGTTGGGTCCAAAGGAAGGCATTTTGGGGATGGTGTTTTGTTCCTTCAGGGGTCTAAGTTTAATATTTTTTTCATATGTTGGGCTACTTACATCATTTGCTTGGGAAATGGCTTCTCGGAAGCCTAAGAGCATCTTTAAAAGGCAAGCATACTGCCAAATGCAAAAAACACCTGCCAAACGCAAGAACCTGCCAGGATCTCATCTTCTTTGGGGGGACAAGGCTTTTCCTGACTATTAGGCCATTTGGGTTAAAATGAGAAAACTGAAAAGAGACAGGGCTGTAAGGAGGGGCATGATGAATGCATTTTCTGCTCATAGGTCTGAGAGGGTGACAAAATCAAAGGAAAAGGATGAATTCAGACATATGGGGGAACTGATGGTTGCCCATATTGCTGTTTTAGGAAATGAAGACTTCCAGCCCTGTCAATCACTGCCAAAGACACAGCTGCAGGATGACCAGGCTGGTGTAGACTGCTTTACATAACTGATCCAGTTACCTTTTCTGACCATTTTGGAGGAACATCAGGCTTTGAACCTGTCTATGGGCCAGCGGGGAGCAGGGAGCTTGTCACTGCCTTAGGTGCACATGCCCCTGCCAAGTGAGAGAGCACACACATGCATGAGGCTGCTGCCATGATGATCACTTAGCCATGGATTAGAGAGACCCTGCAGGTGCCTCTATGACTTCGTCATCATTTAATATTTAATTACCCTAGAGGTTAGATAAGGGTTGGCAAGACCATTTCTTTGCAATGGGTGCTTTGCTAGTGGACAACACCCACCTAAACTTAATTACACCCTGTAATCCATGCTACTTGCACTATTCTGAGCCCCCCACCTTTGAATTGTCATCCTTCACAGTTTACTTAATACAGCTAATCAATAAATTGTGGCCCAATTTGAACTCCACAATTCTTGTCTCCTCTCTTTATTTTGGGGCCGGGGTCATAAAGGGCCTCCTCATTTATTTTTGGTCCACTATGGGAGCAAGGGCCCATTATCTTGATCTTTAACTTCACTTTGACAGCAAACAAAAACATTTTTATTCAGGCAGATCATTGACAGCTGTCTGTGTGATAAGCATTGGAATTTAAACTTTTAATTTCCTACATTTATCAAATAGAAATTGTCAGTATTTTAATTAAGACATCTTAAAGATAAAATTTCATAAATCATATGGAAAATTGATTTATCTTATTTTACAGTAACCCCCCGCCTATCACGGGGGTTAGGGACCCACCCGACCCGCAATGCTTGAAAATCCGCGATATGTGGAAGTGGGTCGGGTGGGGCCTGGGGGGGGTGGCGTGGGGCGATGTGATCGCTCCCCACCCCCCTGCGTGGCCCCAAGGCTTCTCGGAGGGGCCCGGGGGCAGTGCGGGGCAATGCGATCGCCCCCGACGCCCCCCACATGGCTCCGAGGCTTCTCGGAGGGGCCCGGGGGCGGGGGGGCAATGCAATCGCCCCCTGCCGCCCCCTCCCTGCGCGGCCCCAAGGTGCAGGTACTGCGATCCTGCAATATAGTGGGACCACAGTACCTGAACCACGAAATGGCGGGGGGTGACTCTATTTTGGAATATTTTTACCCCACCTTTCTCCTTGGAAAAGGACCTAATGAGGGACAATATACAGCACAGAACATTTAATACATATTCATGTTAAGAATAGGGAACTAGAAGAGGCCTCTTAGAACATTAAAAGGTAACACTAAAGCTACAAAGAACACACAAAAAGAAAAAAATCCATTATGAGGGGTGGAAATTAACATGGAAAACACTGGTGCTCTTATGAAATCAGTCAATTCAATCATGTATGGCAGTGGTGACCAAACTTCAGCTCTCCAGATGTTTCGAACCATAACTCCCAGAGTCCTTTGTCACTGGTAATACACGCTTGGAAGTCTGAGAGTTGTAATCCAAAACATCCAGAGGGCTGAAGTTTGGCCACCACTGATGTATGGTAATCCATATAAAAGTTACAGTAAGTAGTCCCAAATTCAGGGAAAGCTTGCCTGAAGAGGAAGGTCTTTGCCTGCTTCCAGAAAGAGAGCAGAGACGGGGCAGTCCTGGCCTCCGGTTGGAGGGAGTTCCAAAATCTGGGAGGAGCAACAGAGAAGGCCCTTTCATATGTTCTTTTGAGACGGCTCCCCTGATGACCTTAGCACCCGAGCGGGTTCATACTGCGAGATTCGATCTTTGAGGTAGCATGGATCCATGCCATTTTGTGCTTTGTAGGTTAAAGTCAGCACCTTGAATTGTGCCCGATAACTGATTGGCAGCAAGTGGAGCTGCTTTAATAGGGGTATAATGTGATCTCAATAACCTTTCCCAGTTAGCAATCTGGCCACTGCATTTTGGACCCATTGAATTTTCATGAGACTTTCCATTGGTAGCCCCACATAGAGCACATTACAGTAGTCAAGCCGGGAGGTCACTAGGGCATGTGTTACAGTGGCTAGAGCAGGTTTCTCAAGAAATAGGTGTAACTGGTGTACTAGCTTTAATTTTGTAACTGCACTCCCGGCCACAGCTGTGACCTGGCCATCTAAGCCCAAGGATGAGTCCAGGAGCATCCCCAAGTGTTGCACCTCTTCTTTCAATTGGGGGGGTAATCCCATCCAGTACAGGTTACATTCCCTATCCCTTGATCTCCTTTTACTCTATTACATCTTTTAATTTAACTCTGTTTTAATACCATAATTGATTTAATTACCATATTTTTTGCCCTATGACAGTGGTGGCAAACCTTTGGCACTCCTGATGTTTTGGACCACAACTCCCAGAATTCCAAGCCCGTATTGCCAATGACAAAGGATTGTGGGAGTTGTGGTCCAAAACATCTGGAGTGCCAAAGGTTCACCACCACTGCCCTATAAGATGCACCGGGCCATAAGACACACCTAGTTTATAGAGGAGAAAATTAAGAAAAAGGTTTAGCCTAAGTTTTATGTTGAAGGAAGGAGAGGCTTGGAAACAAAGTAATTGGAGCTGTGGAATCCAAGATGCAACAAGGGAGGCCTACAAATGAGGTAACTGGAGCTGTGGAATCCAAGCTACAAAAGGGGAGGTTTGCAAATAAGGTAATTGGGGTTGTGGAATCCAAGCTGCAAAAGGTGAGGCTAGCAAATGAAGTAATTGGAGCTGTGGGATCCAAGCTGCAAAAGGGGAGGCTTGCAAATGAAGTAATTGGAGCTGTGGGATCCAAGCTGCAAAAGGGGAGGCTTGCAAACGAGATAATTGGAGCTTCAGAAGGGGAGGACAGAGGCTCCGTGGAAACCTCTTTGCAAACAAGGTGATTGTGGAATCTTGGCTGCAGAAGGGGTGGGGTGGGGAGAGGCTCCCTGGAGGAAGCCTCCTTGAAAATTGGGTGATAGGAACTGTGAAATCCCGGTTGCATCACGAGATGGGAGCGGCTCCGCGCAGGTATCCTATCTCTAAATGAAAATCTGTGATATATATGTAGCGGGGACTGCTATATATGCTCTGTAAGACAGACATTTCCCCTTACTTTTGAGGGTGGGAAAAATGTGTCTTATAGGGCAAAAAATACAGCAACTTTTAATATTAATAATGTATTTTTTCCTAATAATACTGCTTTCTAACTGTATGGTAAGTCGCCTTTTATTTCAGCCTTTGTAGAAGGAAGGGAAACAAATGAACAGACAATCAAACAACATAGTAAAGTATTGATGGCTTGTGGTTGGTGGAAGAGTAGAAAAATACCTTTAATGTGAATGTTTTATATGAGTTCTTATGGAAATGGGCTGTTTGTAGTATTTATCGACCTAAAATCGGCCTTTGATTCAATCTCGAGAGACAAGTTATGGAACAAATTACTTCAGTCTTCTATTGACAAAAGACTTCTTCATCTTATTAGATGTCTATATCTACACAATACAATTAGAGTAAGATGCGGACCAGATGGTAGTTTAACAAATCCGATCCCTGCAACTAAGGGAGTTCGACAAGGCTGCATCTTAGCTCCTACATTATTTAATCTTTATCTTAATGACCTGATCAGTAAGTGTTTGGCACCAGAATTTCATGCACCTAAATTAGCAGAGACCAGGGTTCCGTTGCTATTATATGCAGATGATGCTGTCCTTATGTCTCTGTCAAGGATAGGGCTTAGGCGGCTATTCCGAGTCTTTACAGAATACTGTGATATATATGTGATATATACTGTAAAGACAATGGATTGACAATTAACTATGGGAAAACAAAAATCATGGTTTTTTTCTAGACGTCACCAGGTAAACAACTGGACAATTGCAGGACATAATATTGAACAGGTTAGGAAGTTCAGATATTTGGGCATGGTGTTTTCCTACACTTTATCTTGAAACAGTCAAAGACAATCAACTCTTCAAATAGCTCACAACACAAGCAAAGCAGTTCAATTTTTTTACTTTAAAGGGGGACAGTTCATTCCTGCTGCTTTGCAGATAGTTAAAATAAAGGTTATAAGTCAGCTGTTGTATGGTATCCCAATATGGATCCATGGATTCAATTCAGCTATTGAGAGCGTTCTCTCTAATTTTTACGCTCTCTTTTTGGTATGCCAAGGCTTGCTTCTAGAGGCAGGACTCATATCTGTAGAATGTAGAGCTTGGTCCCTTGCCTTTCGTTACTGGTTAAAAGTGATGTATGCTGACCCAACATCTGGATATCTTTATCATTTGAGTAGAGATGTTTTTATTAGCACTTGGTTTAAGGGTTTTATACCAAAACTACAGTTATTAGGGTTTTCCCTTGAGTTTCTTTACAAATGGACTTTCCATAAAATTAAACCAATTATCAAGCAAAGAATTAGAGATATTGATCTCCAGTATTCCTTATCAAGGGCTCAAGGCCCTTGCTCACCTAATTTCTTTGGATTAAATTGGGAGTTCCCTAAATATGCAGGATATCTGGACAAACTTACTATCCCAAAATATCGTTATGCATTTTCCAAAGCCAGGTTTAATTGCCTTCCCTCGGCTGTTTTAGAAGGTCGCTATTGTAATATTCCCTATGCCAAGCGACTATGTGCTTGTGGTGATGTAGTTGAGTCTTTGGATCATGTTTTGTTTGAATGCAGTTTTTACTTAGAAGAACAAAACAGATTTATTGTGCCAATTTTGAAAAAGTGTCTTGGAAGATCCAAAACAGAGCATTTGTCTCAATTATCGGTGGGCAAAAATCAACCAAATACAGAATCTGTGGCTAAATTTTTTGCTTCCGTGATCAAGTTTAAAAATAAGCAACGTCTCAATTATGCTACTGATTTCCCTTAGCACTGGATCTTACGGTTCTCTGCATTTTTAACACGTCCTGGTTTTAGCTTGTATTTTAACATTTTGTATTACAAATTGGTTTTATTTATTTGTTTTTACCAATTTTCCTTCTGTGCTTTTAACACGTCCTGGTTTTAGATTGTATTTTAACATTTTGTATTACAAATTGGTTTTCTTTATTTGTTTTTACCAAATTTCCTTCTGTGCTTTTAAATCGGGTCTATGACTGCATAATAATGAATGAATGAATGAATGAATGAATGAATGAATGAATGAATGAATGAATGAATGAATGTTTTTGGCCATTCTTAAGATTGCCAGCATCCCACCTGATAAAGTCAGCCCAACTAAGGTGTGGGTATACTTACTTAAAAATACAGATTATTGAAAATGTATCATATATAGAAAACCTTTTAACAGTGACTGTCTATAGAGTGTTAACTTGAATACATGAAGCCATGAAAGTATACTGGGATACCATAATTAGAAATACATTAATTATTAGCACAGTGATACCACTAACAGTTTTGTTCTAGATTTTCATAAATTATGTAAAGAAATCAGTATCTCTGATGATTCAGTAATTCAGCTTCCCGCTTCATCATCGTACAGGCATGTGATCCATTCACAATGAAATATAAATATACCTATCTGTCACTGCATGCAATCTATCTTTATTATATAGTCAGCAAACACCTGAATTAGCTATATGCAGGTCAAAGGTATGTCCATGTTAATTGCAAATTTATCTGTTTTGTGATGTAGAACTCTGGTTGACAGATAATCTGAAAAGGCAGCATGAGTTGGAAAATATACATTATCTCTAAGCACCATGATTTGATATCTGCGTAATATTTTTTAATGATTTATGAAAATTGTCAACTGATTTAAGTGAAATGTAATTTATGCCTATCATAATTATGCAAGCTTGAAGCCTTAAGGGATCTGTGTGGAATTCAGCTATACATTTTTATAATCACAAATATCTTATTACTCCACATGCATTAGAAATGCTGTACTCAGTATTTCATAACACTTTCAGAATTCTACAGCAACTACGTTCATTCTCCGATAACTAGATTTCTATTTCTTTTGAGATGGTAACAAAAATATCAAATATATGACTTCATTTGTGGGCTCTTCATCACATATGAGCATAACAATAGCCCTGTTGCATCAGAAAGATATATCTAGCACATCATCCTGTTTCTTACAGTGTTCAACGACATATTTATGAAAAAAAAATCACAAGCAAACAATACTTCCGCTCAGCAACTTATATCCAGTAGATAAGTGCATCTGATCCTAAAAGTAGAATTCACCATAATAATGCCCATGTTTTTTTCCTAAATCCTTTTTGAGAACTATTTAAATTGGTGGCCATTATCACATCCTGAAACAGCAAATTCCATTGTACAGTAGTCCCTCATACATCGCGGTGGTTAGGTTCCCAAACCACCTGCAATAAAGGAAAATCCACAATATGCGGACGCTAGGTGAGTGTGAGGGGAAGTGGCATCAGGTCACCGTCACAGACACCCCCCATCGACACTCACACACACACACACACATGCTTCCTCCTCCTCTGCTGCCACCACCATCCCGTCCTTTTCACTCATCCCAGCCCCAAACACACTGGCTCCTTTCCCTTCCTTCCCTCTCCTCAGCTGGATGACTTCCTCTCCCAGGAAGAACACACCCACATAAACTGGAGAAGCAGGAGGGAAAGAAAGAAAGCAGGCAGTAGAGGTTGAACCTTAGGGGAAAAGCCTTTTGAGCTGCCACTGCCTCTGCCTGTACCTTGGCTGCAGCCACAAAAGGGAACCAGGACTGAGCTGACAAGTCTCCTGCGCACCTTTCCCCTACTGGGGATCTCAAGGATTACCTGTGACAGGCATAGAGAGGCGGCAAAGAGACCCTGCTGGAGGGATCTGGAGGAACAGTCTCCCGGGATTTACAAGTGGACGCACACACTCTCACAGACCCTGTTCCACACAGAGCCCTCCCACTCGTTCCTCCAGGTGCCTCGGATTGCAGGAGGGCTGGCTCTTTTTTTCCTCTGTGACAGTAACCTGCCATTGCTTCCCCCCCACACACACACACACACTCCAAATAAAAATTTGCGACATAATGAGACTGCAAAATATGAACCATGATGTGGTGGGCGATTATTGTATGAAAAATTGCTGATGAAGTGGAATTGTCCACAAAAGCCCACATTAAAAATATATATATATAAAAGTTAGCTTTTCAGGTACCATCATATTTTTGTCTTTTTTTTTTTACTCTTTACTTTTATTTTGTTTTTAACAACGATGCCTTTTATCTGTTACTCTGGGAGAGAAGTATTGCTACTCCATTTCTGAGGGCCTCATACACACATTTTTTTATCTCTTTCAATTCCTCCAGGCTACGGGCTACCTTAGCCAACAGGGTACAAACTTATCCCATGAATATTAGCTTATTAATTTGAGGTCTTATAGAACCCATATTTCCTTTGCCAATATTTCTTACTCTGTATCAACGTCTGGTTTGGAAACTTCAGCTGGTGCAACATCCAGCAGCCAAACTACTTACTGAGGCCCCTGATACAACAATTGCACTGACTAGTGATTCACTTTCAGTCTCAATTAAAAATGCTGATTATCACCTATAAAGTCCTATACAGCTTGGGTCCAGGCTATCTGAAAGGTCTATATCTCCCCATTTGAGCCTTCTCAGCATTTAGGATTATCAGAGAAGTTCCTACTGTCATAATATGTAGAATTGACAAAATGTATGTATTGTATATTTAACAGAGTGAAAAGAGAATTGTAAAATGGAGTCAGTCAAAAATGCAGTGTCATGATGTTAACCACAAGTGCAAGGAATTAGAAATCACCAGCAGGTTAAGTGATTTAGCACAGGTGGAATAGTTAATGATATCATGTTGTGTCAGAATGTGATTGGTTAAAATCATGTCTGACGAGATCTAAATGTGTATATAAGAACTGGTTTGTATAATGTTAAATTGGGACTGTTTATGGTGAGAAAACAGTACCCCACGCTCTGTTGATTTGTATATGTGATATTGCTTGGTGTTATGCTGTTGTATATTTGTGGTATATTTGCTGTATATATTCAATATAAGAGTTTTATTCTAAGTCATGTTTCTTTGTCTCTCCGTTTCTGGGTTCTGATAATACTTATAACAATTAACTACACTTTATCTACATGCTACTGCTGCTAAGCTCATATTTTCTCTGCTATACACATGTGTGTGTTAACATTTTTCATAATCCCTTAATTATTAATTGATACCTACTAATGGTCACATTGCCTACACAGGCACGGCTGATAGGGACACAAGAGATAGCCTTTTTAACAGTCATGATTCAGGCCTAGATGCTTTCTTAGAGTTAAGATATGTTTAATGTTCACTTTCTATTGTATTGTGACAAACATATAGTTTAATTGTTTTTTAATGTTCAACTAATGCTTGTAACTCTGTTCCTTTTAATAATGTGAGCTGCCTTGGCTCCCCTTATTGGGAGAGAGGTTGCATATCAAGCAAGCAAGCAAGCAAACAAGCAAGCAAACAAACAAACAAACAAACAAACAAACAGTGGCCTGAGTCTAGTTGCTTTCCCCAGCTAAAGTCACCCTATGGGCGAAATCCTGATGGTATAGCTACACCAGACCAAACCAGAAGTCAGTATCAAAATAATTAAATTAATTGAAAGCTTTCTATTCCCCCCAAATCATTTCATGTTCTGAGGCTTCCCAGGCCCCCCCCCTTGGCTTAGGAAACCCACCGGAGTTCTCAGAATGGGAGAGCATTCACAGTAAAAACTCATTATCAGATCATCACTGCCAGCATTGGTACTACCAATGCTAAACTGGCATTAATATTTCTTTAGTACTGAAGTTTCTCTGTGCTCAGTGGTGCAGCTAGAGTTTGGAGCGCCTGGGGACAAAGTCATTTTTGCAACCTCTCTCTCCCCCCACCAACTGTGTCTCACCTACCCAGCAAGGGGGCAGATCCAGGGGGAACAGTGGGGGAGGGGAAGAAGGGTTTCTCCTTCTCATGCCCTCTTTGTGGGTCTCCTTTCCAGTTAAGGCTCTCCTGTGCAAACTGCACAGTGCGTGGATAGCACCACTCAGGAATAGCCCTCCCCTCAGGAAAGTTTTCCACAGGCCCCTCCAAACTTGCAGAGAAGCTGCCTCTGCCTCTCCTCTAAAACCTCTCCATGTTTGGTGCAGATTGAGTTTTTCCAACCCAGTTTCTAAAGGACACTTTCCTAGGAGCCCCCACTAGGACACTTTCCTAGGAGCCCCACTTCACCTGACTTAGAGGGACTGTGGAGGAGAGGTGGCAGAAACCGCTCTGCAGGTTTGTTGTATCTGGGGGACACTTTCCTGGGGATTCCAATCTTAACCAAACTGGATGGAACAAAGAAGGTTGCAAAATATATTTTATGGATATGCTTTTGAAACAAAACAATACTCTCTAGATGTTTTTAGTGACTCCTTTAATCTTTAACCATTGACCTTACCTGATGGATATCATCATGCAAAGTTCCTAGAGGACACAAGTCTGCCCATGCTTGACTATTCTTAAAATTATGATCTGGTCACATTTCAGCAAAGAAGCAGCAGCATCTAAAAATCTATTTTATTTTGGATTGTTCTGGAGCATTTGAAGAATTGGAGGCCTTTGGCCTAAAACTTTATTTGGCAGTAGATCTCTCCAATAAAAAACAAGTAAGCCCAATTAAATGCATTACTAAACACAATGTATCTGAAATTTAAAAAAATGGCCATGCATTAGAGAAAAAGGAACAACAGATACAGTTGGAGCATTATCCTCTGGTTTTGCTAGGGTACCTTTCTGTTTCTATGAGTATAAGCTACCTTTTAAATTCAGACATTTCTGGTGTGCTTCTCTGTTCAAACTATTAAAGCAGGAATAATAAAAGCAACTATCTGGTAGTTTTCCTTGATTTGAATATTCCTATGATCTGAACTGCAACCTTAAGCACTTCTTTGTGTCCACAAGTCAAAGTACTGTATTTGTTTGGCTACAGCATTCAGTATGTCATAACCAAGCATTTCCTTTTAGAGCAATTCTCAGGGTGAAGCCATTATCTAATAATAAGCCATACCAACTGACTACTGCTATGCAACAATGCGTATTAGACACTTCTAATGGACACTTTATTAGATAGACTTTGGATGCCAAAAGGTATATTGCATCTAAGAAGCTACTGTGCTACTGTTAAGACTATAAGAAGTGTTGAACATATAATAGAATTATGCTGAATCTGCAAATTAATGCTGGTATAAGCTTTTCCATTCATGAATCTTCTTTCTTTATCTTGTGCTGATTCTGTATCTTTCAGATTTCACTTTCTTTTCCATTTATTGATTTTATGTCTAGTGAAATATTCCTTTGTTGTTTGACTTTTTAATAAACTTATTTTGTATGAATTCATTCCCCATGGCATCAGGAGGCATGCTTAATACAGTAATGCTTGCTACATACTGGCTATGCTAAGCACTGAATTCATATCATAGCTGCTTCAAACATTTTCATTTACAAATGTCAAAGGAATCAACATAATACAGCCATAAACAATATACCTGTACAAAGTCTGAGATTATGAGTGTAGAATACTTATCAAGAACATTAAAGATGAAATTCAAGGCTGAGAACTAAGATGTTCAAGCAATACTGAAGCTAACAAAAAGAACTAAATAAATAAAATGGAAAAATGCCACTCTGAGAGATAGAAAATTAAAAGTGGAACACAAGTAGTACTACAAAATCAGTAGCAGTACATAACAATCAATTGAAAAGTCACATAAATGTGACTTTTCAGGGAAAGCTTTGTGTTACATCTTTGTGTTACAAAGTGTATAATTTTATTTCCAAAATTTACAAGTCTTTAACGAGACTGATTGAATGAAATGTTCCATAAATTTTAAGTTGATTAATTCAGGTTTTGATTTAAAAACTATGCTATTCAGATATATACCTATCTGTAACCTTGAGTCTGACATTTATTTATTTTTTATAGTCACATTTGCTTCTAATTTCCTCTCTGGCAGCACATATGGTCTTTTCACTTTAGCCTCACAACAAGCCTGTGAGAAAACACAGACTGAAAGGTGACACCCAGTGATCTTCGTGGTTGAATGGTAGCATGAACCTGGACCCCATTAACTCAGAAGTTATCAATTACATTTAACATATAGTAGTGTCCGAGACTCATAGAGAATCAAGTGTGATACTTATATACCAGAGTGCTTAAGGCTCTTTCTGGGCAGTTTAAAATTTAATTATGCAAACTTCTCATTGCATGAACACATAGTGAGCTAGGTACTCAATGTCAATGTACTGATGGAAGGATGGAAGGCTGAGTCAACCATAAGCCAGCTCTCTGAACCAGGGATCAAACTCAGGTCATGAGCAGATACAGTACTTGGGAGTCAGCAGCAGAGGCCCTGGGACTATCCTCTGTGAAAATAGAGTAGGAGAGAAAGAGCCTTTAAGCAACTTCTGAGTGGCTAGAGGCCATAACCAGAGACTGCTCTGCCACCACAGCACCTGAAATGCCCAATGGGTCCTCCTATGTCCACCCCCCCCCCCACACACGCACACTCATTTAAGGTGCTGGTGGTACCAACACCGAGAAGAGGATGAGAAGGCATGCTGAAAAGTAAGGGTTAGCTCTTCAGGAAAGCCACTTGACAAGACACTTCTGCTGGCCCTCGCTGAGAGGTTTCAAGCCCAGTATCAGATGGGGCTTGTTTATTACAAGGACATAACAGGGCCTCAGTGATGGGAACTGAAGCCAGTACTGAACTGACTGTATCCGGGGGACTTCTCTGGGAAACTCAGTCTCCTGAGACATATCTCAGGAAATTGTGATGGGGAACCACTGTGGAAAGCACCCACTCCATTAAAGAACAGTTTCATCAGAAGCTTGGAACCAATCAAGTTATTAGAGGGAGACTGCCATTTCTACTTATAAGGTGGATAGGCCACGCATAAGTGGAAAACTCCTGCAAAATTTCCAGCTCTACATTGGGAGGCTGGGGCTATAACTAGCAGAGCAGTGACACAGAGAGGTGGAACAGAATGTATATTTTCCTCCAGGAATGCATATGATCCTTTAGATATCCAGTACCTAAGATGTAAAGGAATGTAAAGGTGATGAACAGTACTTTGATTTGGGTCCAGAAATGGACTAGTAACCCATGTGGTTGTTGTAACACATTCCACATATAAAGTTTCTTGTATTCATGGTAGTTTATACAGGGTAGTCCTGTGAAAGGACTGAAGAATACCTGGCTGCACCAGTATGATGATTTTTGTAGGAACGAGGATGCTCATCCTGCCTCAATGAACTAACCTTTGCTTGGAAGTCCGATGGAAGTCCATAGTGACCAGATTTTATTAGGGATGAAGACCAAAACACCAGAGAAATGAATTTTAGGAACCATTGTTTTACAAATCTATACTTAAGAAATGACTGATGTCATAACATATGTTACAGTAGTTTAGTCACTATATAAACACTAACAATGTCCATTGCTATTGTACCTGGTTAGAATTTAGGGTATCCTGTTACTTTTTTTCTTCTCCTTTAGGAGAAACAATGTTCCTGCCCAGCTTCCAAAGTACTGTGCTTCTAAATGTTTCATGACTGTCCTTTTGGACTGAGTCACACTGATCTTTGTGATCAATACCTCATCATCTGCTGCTGTCTGCTCAAAGAATTTAGAATACAGACTGCAAGAGCAAAAACAACACTTCTCTGGTGCAAGTCCAGGAACTTACAGCAGGGATTAACTTGGTCTTGGGTGTCATATAGCAAGATGAGGAAATTCATTTTCAATGCTCAATGGAGTGCAGATGTAGGGAAAGGAAAATGGATAAAGTTGCACTTTGACAGTATAGTTTTATGGGTATCCAAATACAGAGAAAAACATGTGTTTGGAACAGAATCCTGCCACACCAATTCCCTAGAACACTATAGGGGGATAAAAGGGAAATCAAACAGAAATGAAAGCGGAAGAGAGTTCCCTCACCACCACTACCACCCTTGTTTTGTTACCCTGGTCACAGAATGATGTATTTATCTAAGAAGAAGAAAATAACTGGAATGTGAACATTTGCAGAATCTTTGCTTAAATAAAACTTGTTTGCCTTAGGAACACTAGAAACACTGTTGTTTCTGTGTGCACCAGAGACACTGGAACCTTGAAGTTATGTTACTATGTGAAAGGGAAGCAAAGGTGGACAAAAAGAGCTATTGCTTGTACATGTGGAAGCATGTGGCAGATCTGTAGCCAGTACTTCAGCAGACTGCCTGCTTGGTTAAACATCACTTTGTCTTTTCAGTGTTCAAGCTTTCTAAATTAGATCAACATGCAGTCAACTGAGACCAGGCTATTATTATTATCATCATTATTAATTTCACTCAACACCAGAATACATTCCAATAAAACCAACAATGCAACATAGGTATGCTCTTATAAAACAGACAGAAAGACAGACAGACATACAAAAAACAAACAAACAAAAACAAGAGCAAACAAAACTCTTAACCATCCATTTCAACAGGCACAGCTACTTCCATTATGGAGTATGTTATACCAGGCTACTTAATACTTAAGAAGGAGTCTGTTAAAAACTGGATGGAATTGTGATTTATCTGTACTACTGACATAAATTTCTAATACATTGTGCACCACTATTTTCCCATAATCATTAATTGTGAATAACGTTTCCACTACATGGTGACATTGTCCCACAATTCCTCTTTCTCATGTGAACAAATACTAAATCAAATTTGGGAGAAGTTTAAAAATGGCAATGTCTTTACAACTGTATTAGTATTCACTTTTGTTATATAAAAATGTTTTATCTTATTCTTGTTAAGAGCATTTTATTTGTTATTAGAATGCATCAAGTATTTCCAGAAAATCATGGCTAAACTACCCTGAAATATGTTAGAAAGTTAAAAGATCCTATATAATAATAATCTTAGAATAATACTCTTAGAACTGCAATGCTGGAAGGGAACCTATGGATAATTAACAGCAGCCCCTGCAAAGGAGGCGCAGTGAGGAACTGAAGTCTTGACCTCTGGTCCTGCAGCTGAGTTGTCCAGCAGCTCCACTACATGTCCTACTAATCTCTACTGCATGTTTTACAATTCTTACTGACCAAAATCCTGGTACGTAGCATAGTGCTGTTAGCAGGTACCACACCAGATAGGTTGGAGGGCCATTTCCCTGTCCTGGGTGGGATTGCACTCACCCTCAGGGACAAGGTCCATAGGCTGGGGATCCTCCTGGACTCTAATCTAACTCTGGAGGCCCAGCTGGATTTGGTGGTCAGGAGCACCTTCCTTCAGCTGCAGAAGTTATGCCAGTTTGCTCCTACTTGGGCCAGCAGAGTCTCATGATAATTACACATGCACTGGTAACATTCCATATAGATTACTGCAATGCACTGTGTGAGGGGCAGCCTTTGAAGACAGTCCGGCAACTGCAACTGGTTCAGAATTGAGCTGTGTGACTGGTGAATGAAGAGGCTGCTAGAACAAAATATCATACTGTTTCTATTTAAATTACATTGGTTACCAGTTTCTGCCTGAGCCCAATTCAAAGTGTTTGTTTTGACATATAAATCCCTATACGGCTTGGGCCCTGGATACCTGAATTATAACATCCTTCCATATGAACTTATCTGACAACTAAGATCTAGATTCTAGATGGCTTGCAGAAAAAGGGTCTTTTTGGCAGGTGTCCCATACTATGGAACACCCTCCTGAATGAGATTCATCTGGCACCAACACTGATAACATTTCAGCACCAGGTCAATACCTTCCTGTTTCAGATGTTTATTTAATTGAAATAATATAGACTGTGGGTCCTGTTGGCAACTTTTTAGGGTATTGTATTTGTAACTAACCTTCGGGTAGTATGGACAGCATATAAGTTGAATAGATAAAATCAATAACAAATCACATAATGTCCATTTGATCAAGGAGTATTTTGTGGTCAGCTCAATAAGTCTAATTTATTCTAATTCACCTACTCTAACTGCAATTTATTACCAACTTCACCTACTCTGGTGCAATTTACTATGCTACTGTTACTGTATGTTAGGTTGCTATACGTGTGTTGGTGGGGCATTAATGCTTATTATTGAAATTTCTGTAATCCTACAGCTAACACAACTGTTAGTAAGACAGCACACAAGC
This sequence comes from Phrynocephalus guinanensis, assembly GCA_037367245.1. Classification (NCBI taxonomy): domain Eukaryota; kingdom Metazoa; phylum Chordata; class Lepidosauria; order Squamata; family Agamidae; genus Phrynocephalus; species Phrynocephalus guinanensis. Next base: position 81,391,868 of record CM074736.1, read on the forward strand.
ACATAATAAAAATCTTCATGGAGTCACATAACTGCAGGTCAGAAGGGCCCGCCACATCATCTGGTTTCAACCTCGCTCAGAGCATGCTGCTAAATCCCAATTTAGATCATAATCATAAGTTGTGAAACATGAGATGCAAGTGCAAATGAGCCACAGAAGCTCAATGGCATGACCAGAAAAGCAGAATGGCATGCCAATCTTATAGCTGTTCTGTGCCCTACACAGAGAAGAGAGAGAGCAGTTTTAGGAAGTGATTTCTAGAGACTAAAAAGCCTACTTAATAAACAAGGATGGGTTTCTGTTCATAAACCATTGAATTTTTATTTTTATTTAAGACATGCTGTATTTGCCTTTCAGTAGAACCACTGAAAGGCAAATATGTACTAGAAAAACAATATACAGTAGGCCCTTGTATAACAAACAGTTTGTATAACATAAAATTTGTACAACATAAAAATTCCAGAGATAGAGGAAATTTGCTTAACAGAATTGCCTATGGGGAGAATCCGTACAACATAAAAATGGTCACGATTAGGGATTACTCTGTTTTCAATGCATTCCTATGGGAATTTTGTATAAAGGAAAAATTGCTTAACAGAATTTCATTTGGAACGAATTCATTCCTTTATACAAGGTATCACTGTAACTGATAAATATGGAAGTATCTCATGAGTGCTGTGACTTTTAAAGAAGAAAAATAAGTTCATGGGCTGGGTTCACATTAAGTTAATTATCTAAATCTCAAGTTCTTTTGTGAATGGAAATGTTAATGCACATTGCCTGCCTTTCCCTGCTCCTGTGCTTCACAAATTCACTTCTGTGGTTTGAGATTTTTTTAGGAATAGAGCAAGATATGGAACAGAGCACTTGAATGGAAGAGGTGCCAGTGGAAATCTTGTTTTCTCTGTAATATAAAACCCACCCTACTAAAATATATTTGGGATCCTGGTATCGTGTAGTAGATATAGAGAGATGGATTAGGGTTCAGGAGGCTGGGGTTTGAATCCCGGCGCAGCCATGAAAGCTCAATGTGAATGTGGAATTGGTAAAACTACTCATTAAATATTTCACTTACCCTGAAAGCTCTATTAGAGTTGCTTTGTGTTGACTAGATGGCATATATCAACAAATCTATGTAAAAAGTTAATAATGATTTTAATTAATGTCCCATTAGTTCTACCAGAAACGGCATGCATATGGTATAGCAAGAAACAGACTATAAAACTAAAAGGTGCATTTTTAATTAAAACAACACTTGTTTCAGGAAATTTAATCATGAGTCCAACCCACTTTCTTCAGATATTTGAAGCTGTTCCAATTCATTTACTCATACTTACCTTTATTTAAAACTGATTAGTACATTAGGGAAACTTTTTTTTGTTAAATTGCATTATAAAAATAGATGGCAGCAACAACATCAGCAGTTACTATTATCAGAGCTTGTGCAAGATTTTTTTTTGCTTCAAGACTAAACACCATGAGAAACCCTCACCCACTGAGTCAAAAAGTATGCCCTAAACTTACTTAACATGGTCAACCATACAATGTGGTATGTACAGAAACTCAGCCCACTTCAGAACCCATGTAAGATTAGGCTGGGTTAGTGTTCGGAATCCATGTGAAAATGCAAGCAATCTCCAGATAAGGCTAGAGAAGTATTTGGAGTGGCACTGCGGTGAACCCATCAAGAGCCCCCAGTCATTTCATAGACCATTGTCATGTACATACCTTCTTTTTACTCTCGCTGCCACCAGTCAGGGTTACCCAGTTGAAATAACTGAGTCTGAGTCAAGTTGTAATGTTAACAAAGTAAAATAATATTTATTGAAGTCAACAACCTGTCTGTTTGCTTGCCCTTAATTGAAAGTTCCTCTAAACAGATTACACTCAAATTATGTCCTTTTACTATTATCAAACCTCTCTCATCTGTCTCACATCTCACATCTCTCTGATCTTTAACTCATCTTCCTTATCTTAACTTTTCTTAACGTTATCCCCCTCACTCATCCCTCAAGGTGAGCCTTTTAGACATGTGGGCTCCGCCTTCACACTCCCTCATTGATCTACAGCATTGGCCCTTTACATTCTCCTGCACAAACACATTTGACTATGGGAGGGGGGGTAAATGCCACAGGCACTGCAGTCAGAATTGATGATTGAGTGCTAGTGGGACCCACAGCCTATCTCAGTATTAGGCAGCTTCCTATGTTCCTATGAACCAAATAGGTTTTAAGAAGTATTAGATTACTAAGCAAGGGCATCTAGCCTACTATTGTCAATAGAGATGGGCACGAATAAAAAAAATGGCATTTCGTTTGTCGTTTGTCGTTTAGGGGTTCCGTTACGGTTTGTTTCCAATTTCTGCGAAATTTTGCAAAAAATTCATTTTTGTTTTCGTTCGTTTCGTTACCGTTTCGTTACCATTTATTTCAATTTTTTGTGATTTTTTTTAGCATTTAAAGCAGTTCAATGTATTGCCGTAACGAAAACGAAACAGATGACAAAATTTATGGTCTTTCTGTTCGTTTTGTTTCATTTTAGAGACAAAATTCGTTTGTCGTTTCGTTATGTAACGAAATGAAAAAACGAAAATGGAAATGAAAAATTGTTCGTTTCGTGCCCATCTCTAATTATTTGTCAACACTGACTGAAACATTTAAAATTTTCATGGAGGAGTTTCCTATACCCAACTGGAGATTAAACCAGGGACCTTCCAGGGGCAAAGTTGGATCTCCGCAATGGAACTTCGGTCCTTCCCTCAACATTTCCTCCTCCTCCTCCTCCTCCTCCTCCTCCTCCTCCTCCTCTTCCTCTTAAAACTGCAGAATTGGAAAGGGACCCTAATGATAACTAAGTCCAACTTCTCTAACGGAAACACAGTGAATAAAACTCCCAACCTCTGGCTCCACAGCCAGATGCCTAAACCTCCTGAGCTATCTAGCAATTATATCAGAACAGACTTTATAAAGAGGTCTGGAAAATGCCTTTTATTTTTGGCCTTTTTTCTGAAATCTGGAATGGATTAATCGATTTCCTATTCATTCCTATGGAAAACCATGTTTCATAAGATTTTTTTTTTTTGTAAAACAAATTGACTCGTAGAATGAATTAAATTTGTCTTATGAGGCAAATCTGTATACTGGTGAATGTTAGGGAAATATATTGCCGTCTCACTCACAACTGAGTGAGTGGGAGATGAAGCTATCTGCCCTAGATGTCAAAATGTATAGTTATAGCACCATCCAGCATCCACTGCCCATTGGCCTAACTGAACTGTTGGATAGCTGTTTATTTATCTGGCTGCAGAGCCAGAAATAGGGAGTCCAATATTCCACTCTCTGTCTTTGGCAGGGGTTGGACATGGTGATCTATACTGTTCCTTCCACCTCTGCAGTTCTCTATTTATTATTCTAACACAGGGATGAGGAAACTGTGTTCCTTGGCATTAATATCATGCAACCCTTAGCTTAACTTCAAAAGACCTCTGAGAGGAATTAGTTTGGAGTCACTTCTGGCAGAGTTTTTCATTGCTCTCCTGATAATTTGAAGCTAGGGAAGGGAAGAAGGAATAAGAGGGGGAAAGGGTAAAACTCAAATACAAGGAGAAAGAGATATGTTTGGCTGTGTCCTCACAGCTTCATTTACTGCTGGCACACAAAACTTATGGTGAACGTTCTAAAGCCTTCAACAAAACAAATGTTGTTCTACCTCTCCCTCCTGTTACTGGTACTGTCAATTGTCTATCACAAGCTCTAACTTTTACCCCCAAGCAAGATCATGATGGTCTTCAATCTGGGTTGCATAATGTGTTCTCTTTTCAGTATTCTTGATAGGAGGCAATTTGATACCTGGCAGGATGCCATATCACTGTAATTAATTATTAGGAGGGGCTATAACAATAAAAACATAGTCTTATGTTTGTTATACTTAGAAGCACTATGAAATTCCAAGTCCACATGCTCAGAGGAGTTCTGAGAGATTTAGAAAGGACAAAATGTGGGCTACTTTCCAAAATGAAGTGCTGCAACAATGAGCAAGTGGCAGATTGAATTTTAGGTTACAGCTGTTATGTTACAAGGGGATCAGGAAGCTTATATTAGTTCAAACTATGATTAGCAAAATGGCACAGAGGACAAGTGGACCTTCCTTCTCTGTTATTTTAGCCTCTGATTCTTTGAAATACATTAAAACAGACGTGACTATTTCTTGTGAAATCCTTTCTCAATTACACTTCATACACATTGTCAGTGAAATATTTGATCTCAATGTGCATGACAATAGGGTACTGGAATCTATATCTTAAACAGAGGTATCATTCAAATGACGCTACAAAATGCTGTAGCATTTGAGAAGTGCACATTTGCATAAAAACTGTAATAATCACGAGTTTGTCAATTTCAGTCTCAATGCCCACATGTTTTGAAAGAGAATGCCTGAATATTTTCTCATTTGGGGAATAAAACATTTCTTCACTATTTAACTTTGGGCTTCAAAGTTACCCTGTTTCATCATTATGTCCAAAGTTGGATATACATAGTTTGAGAAAAAGCACGGATATAAAACTAAGGCACAATTCCTAGTTTGTCATTATCTGCAACTTGAAAAAAATAGATTTTGCTAAGTGCAGTCAGCACTGGGAACTGTGCATTAGCTTAAAACTAAAAATGGAAGGTTTAAGTCACTTCTTTGTGAGTATGGAAGAGGAGGGAGAGAAAGAAAGTTTGTGTTTTTTGTATATACTTAGCATGGTTTTCTCATGTCAACCTAGGCAATATGTTCCTTCCTATTCAATCATATATATATATATATATATATATATATATGCATGTTAGGGTGGATTCGGGTTTCTTCCCGTGTAGAAATCTGGTTGTTTTGGCGACGTTTCGACGAGGTCTCACTCGTCATCTTCAGGCTGGTGTTCTGGCTTCTTTCTTCTTGAAGCAGAGCGTGATCTCAGTAGAAGTCCTTCTATAAATACTGCTGGGGGGTGTGGTTTGCTTGCTCTGTTGCTGATTGTAGGTTTGTTTGTTCTTTTGTGATTTGCTGTGTGGCTGAGGTGATCGTTAAGGGCTTAACTGCTGGTGGGTTAGATGGCTGTTTAGAGACATCATGTGTGGGTGAGGTGCTGGATGTGTGTCTATTAGCCTTTTGTTTCTTAACGACCTTGGTGATGGGTGTTCTGGCAGCATCCTGGGCTTTGGTAGAGTGGGGTCCTGTGTCTTGTGAATTCATTTTGGTCTGGCTGCGTGTCTGTGGTCTCCCAATGTTTTTTTGGCGTGTGTAAGTGTGCTCCATGTGGTGGCTGGAGTGGGGAGTAGCGGTAGATGGTGCAGTCGTGGTTTTGTTATTGGATGGTGGTTTCGTTTCATCTGTGGGAAGGGTCTGGGTTTGTGTTTGGTGTGGATGGAAGGTGGTGGCATCTTGTGTCCTTTTGGACCTGGTGTCAGTCTTTGTGACAGAGGCTCGTCTGTTGACCAGGGCTAGTTTCCAGATGTCTGGCAAGCGGGAGGTGTCATCACGTTTATTCATGTTGTTTGGGTGTTTCTCTATTTCAATGGCTTCCATGATTATTCGACTGTTGAAGTGTTCAGTTTTGGAGATGAGTTTGGTTCTTTTAAAATCAATTTCATGACCTGTTGTTTTTATGTGCTGGAAGAGAGAGGAAGATTTTTCTTCTTTTTTGACTGCGTTCTTGTGTTCTGCGATGCGTGCGCTTATTCTCCTGTTTGTCTGTCCGATGTATGTGGCTGGGCAGACTTTGCATGGTATTTCGTAGACTCCTTGGTTTTCTAGCTCAATCTTGTCTTTGGGGTTTCTTAAAATGTTGGCTATTTTTTGTTCGGTGCAAAAGGCTGTTTTGATATTGTGTTTGTGGAGAATTTTGCTTATTTTGTCTGTGGTGCCTTTGATGTAAGGGAGGAGGGCAGTGCCGTTGTTCTCTTCTGTTTCTTGGTTCTTGGGGGGTGTTTCTTTTTGGATTAGTTTGGTGATGGTGTTTTTTTGGAATCCGTTCGCAATTAAAGCATTCGAGAGAGTGTGCAATTCAGTTTTTAGGTGGTCTTTGTCAGCGAGGCGTTTGGTTCTGGAGATGAGGGTTTTTGCTACGGAGTTGATCTGTGCAGGGTGGTGGTGTGATTGTGCATTTAAGTAGCGGTTTGTATGTGTTTTTTTCCGGTAGATGGTATGTCCTAAGGAGCCGTCGGGTTTTTTGTAGATTAGGACATCCAGGAAGGGAAGTTGGTTGTTGGCTTCTATTTCCATAGTGAATTGTATTTTGGGGTGTAGGCTGTTGAGATGTGTGAGGAAGTTGTTCAGTTTGTCTTTCCCGTGTGGCCAGATAACAAAGGTGTCGTCAACATATCTGAGCCAGAGTTTGGGTTTATGTTCGGACTTCTGTAACGCGTTGGTTTCAAAGTGTTCCATATATAGGTTTGCGATGACCGGTGAGAGGGGTGATCCCATGGGTGCTCCTTCTATCTGTTTGTATCTTTGTCCATTGTGGATGAAGTATGTGTTGGTTAGGCAGTGGTTGGTCAGATCTAGGATGTGCTTGGGGGGTTGTATTTGTTGTGGATAGCTGTCAAGGCTTCTTGAATGGGCACTTGTGTGAAGAGCGAAACAACATCGAAGCTCACGAGTAGGTCATTGGGTTGTAGGTCTTGTTTCTTTATAATTTCTATGAAGTGGAACGAGTTTTGTACGTATGAAGAGATGGATTCTGCATAGGGCTGGAGTTGTTTGGCAAGAAATTTGGCGAGGTTTTGTAGGGGTGAGCCTATGGAGCTGACTATGGGTCTGAGAGGTGTTCCTTCTTTGTGAATCTTGGGGAGGCCGTAGAGCTTGGGGCATCTGGAAGATTTCTCTCTGGGGATGATGCTTGGCTTGATTTCTTCACTTAAGGGTGAGGCTTTTATTTTGGCTTTGGTGGTTTTTTCCAGGTAGGTGGTGGGGTCTGTGTTCAAAGGTATGTAAGCAGGGTCTTGTAGTAGGTTGGATAGTTTGGCTTGGTAGTCAGATGTGTTCATCACCACTGTGGCATTGCCTTTGTCTGCTGGGAGAATGATTATGTTGTTGTCTTTCCTCAGGTTGGTGAGGGCTTTTTGTTCTTCTTTGTGTAAATTGCTTCTGGGTGGTTTGCTGGAGCAGAGGATATTGGTGACTTCGAGTCTGATTTTGTTGGCTTCATCTGGGTTGATTTTGGTTAGGCTGGCTTCCACTCCGCATATGATGTTTTCAGTGGGGATGTGTCTGGGGGCGACTGCAAAGTTGAATCCTTTGGACAGGACTTTGGTCTCTGCGATGGTGAGTGTCCTGTCTGATATGTTGTGAACTGTTTGTTTCATGGGCTGCTGTGGGGGGTTGGGCTTCTGGCGTTTTTCCAGTTTGTGGAGTTTGTTGGTGTGTGTGTCTGTCTTGTGGGAGGTCTCTGTTTCAGCTCTCCAGGCGGCGAGTTGCTTGGATTTGTTCCAGAGTGTTGGGTGGATTTTGTTGCTGAGTTTGAGGTGGAGAGTGAGTAGGTCTCTGTTGGTTTGATCTAGTAGGTATCTTTTCTTGTGTAGTTCGTTTCTGATTAGGGCTAGTTCTGTTCTTTTCAGGATCCTTTCGCTGGATGGGGTTTTTGAGTGGAATTTCAGTTGGAAGCTTGTGGGGATCACATTTTTATCTCGGCAGTTGCGTAGGAATGCAATGTCACATAAGATGGTGGCTCTTCGGACTTCTAGTTTCTCGTAGGTTCTGGTCAGCTGGAAGGTTTCCTCCCCGTAGAGGTCGGATATTTGTTTTCGTAGATTTTCACGGGTATAGGTATGCATGTTAGGGTGGATTCGGGTTTCTTCCCGTGTAGAAATCTGGTTGTTTTGGCGACGTTTCGACGAGGTCTCACTCGTCATCTTCAGGCTGGTGTTCTGGCTTCTTTCTTCTTGAAGCAGAGCGTGATCTCAGTAGAAGTCCTTCTATAAATACTGCTGGGGGGTGTGGTTTGCTTGCTCTGTTGCTGATTGTAGGTTTGTTTGTTCTTTTGTGATTTGCTGTGTGGCTGAGGTGATCGTTAAGGGCTTAACTGCTGGTGGGTTAGATGGCTGTTTAGAGACATCATGTGTGGGTGAGGTGCTGGATGTGTGTCTATTAGCCTTTTGTTTCTTAACGACCTTGGTGATGGGTGCACCGAACAAAAAATAGCCAACATTTTAAGAAACCCCAAAGACAAGATTGAGCTAGAAAACCAAGGAGTCTACGAAATACCATGCAAAGTCTGCCCAGCCACATACATCGGACAGACAAACAGGAGAATAAGCGCACGCATCGCAGAACACAAGAACGCAGTCAAAAAAGAAGAAAAATCTTCCTCTCTCTTCCAGCACATAAAAACAACAGGTCATGAAATTGATTTTAAAAGAACCAAACTCATCTCCAAAACTGAACACTTCAACAGTCGAATAATCATGGAAGCCATTGAAATAGAGAAACACCCAAACAACATGAATAAACGTGATGACACCTCCCGCTTGCCAGACATCTGGAAACTAGCCCTGGTCAACAGACGAGCCTCTGTCACAAAGACTGACACCAGGTCCAAAAGGACACAAGATGCCACCACCTTCCATCCACACCAAACACAAACCCAGACCCTTCCCACAGATGAAACGAAACCACCATCCAATAACAAAACCACGACTGCACCATCTACCGCTACTCCCCACTCCAGCCACCACATGGAGCACACTTACACACGCCAAAAAAACATTGGGAGACCACAGACACGCAGCCAGACCAAAATGAATTCACAAGACACAGGACCCCACTCTACCAAAGCCCAGGATGCTGCCAGAACACCCATCACCAAGGTCGTTAAGAAACAAAAGGCTAATAGACACACATCCAGCACCTCACCCACACATGATGTCTCTAAACAGCCATCTAACCCACCAGCAGTTAAGCCCTTAACGATCACCTCAGCCACACAGCAAATCACAAAAGAACAAACAAACCTACAATCAGCAACAGAGCAAGCAAACCACACCCCCCAGCAGTATTTATAGAAGGACTTCTACTGAGATCACGCTCTGCTTCAAGAAGAAAAGAAGCCAGAACACCAGCCTGAAGATGACGAGTGAGACCTCGTCGAAACGTCGCCAAAACAACCAGATTTCTACACGGGAAGAAACCCGAATCCACCCTAACATGCATACCTATACCCGTGAAAATCTACGAAAAAAAAAATATATATATATATATATATATATATATATATATATATATATATATATATATATATATATATATATATATATATATATATATATATATATATATATATATATAAAAAGAAAACTATGTGGCCATTACATAAATCTATAAAAAACAGTAACTTAAGTCTCCTAAACTAATACTGTGAACATTTAGATTTCTTCTTATATGTGGTAATCCAAAATGTACAGAAAATATTGGCTGGTATATGTGGGTTGGATGGGTAAGAGTTGCATACTGTTTTCGCAGTGTTAACAATGTGGTAACTTGACTTGACTTGATGTGCAGTCAAGCCAATTCCTACTTATGGTGGCCCTTTCTGGGAATTTATAGGTGTAGCATGCTCAGAAGCAAAAGCAAAGCAAAGTGTTCTGCTTATATATCACCCCATATTGCTTAAAGCACTTTCTGGGCAGTTTACAATTTATTTATGCAGGTACACACACACACCCCAAGTTGAATACTCATTTTTCTAACCTCAGAAGGATAGAAGGCCGAGTCAACCATGAACTGGCTACCTGGGACTGAACCCCAGGTCATGAGCATAGTTACAGATGCAGTACAACCGTTTAACTACTGTGCCACAAGGGTTTTCTCATTGTTTACCATTCCCCTCTTCTGGAGTTACTCTAGGGCTGTGCAGCTTGCACATGGCTACACTGGTTTGGTGTTCTCCTGCAAGGCATAGCCCAGAAACAAACTCCCAAGATCTGGTTGCACAACCAAGTACCCAAGTTACTGAGCTATTCAAACAGTAGCCATACCAAAGGTAAGACAATTGGAAAACATGAAAGTAACATCGGTGTAATTTTTGTATTAAATATGCATCTCCATGAAAAGTACTCATTGAAGGTTATTTTTAAAATACCATATGCTTATTCCATTTTAGTTTCTATTCTTTTGTATGCATCATGCATACTAAGGTGATATTTGAAAGACTTGTATCATAAAGCAACAAGAAAATAGGATGCAGATGGATGCATTAACTGTTCACTGTAATGAGTCTCCCATTGCACAGGATGGAAAGGACACGGCAGCATGGTCACTGGCAGGAGCAGATAAGGATGGGATTGGAGCCAGTCAGAGCTATTGGCAACCTGATCCAAGCAAGAGAGGGTGCCTTGCCCTGCAGCTCAGCAGTAAATTGACTGTTCTTTTGTGCCCCAAGATACTCTTGATTCCATCCGTCCAAAGAACTGCAGACTGAAGATCTCACAGAAAGCTACTGGTTTCAATGACAGTGTGATGGTTTTGCACCAGTTTAAATTGCAAGCATACCAGTAAGGTGGATTAAGATGCAATGATAAAGGGAAGCCAGGAACCATGTAGTAGTGAGGGAGTAGTAAGACTTTTCCTTTCCCTTTAAATTACAGTATTGTTTTTATGCTTCTCTTTCTAGATTAAAAGCAACCTATGATGGAGCAGCACTAAATAACATAATGCATCCTTAAAAGGAATAAACGACTAATCAATAGGCTATATCTGCTAACTAATTGTAGGACACCTGTTTTCTGTCTCTTGTCTTCTTTGCCATGACAAGTTGGAGCATTCAGCAGCAATTGTCAAATAATTTGCATTATGTAGTTCTGGAAAAATGAGCCTTTATTGATTTATGCAGACACAAATCATAATTAAGTTTAAACGTGCTACAGGGGAGAATGGAATACCAGTTAAGTGCCAGAAGAGCAGGAATCACTTGGCTTAACTTTTAAATACAGTGGCCCCTTGTATAAAGGAATTAATTTGTTCCAAATGAAATTATGTTGAGCAAATTTTCCTTTATACAAATTCCCATAGGAATGCATTGAAAACAGAATGATCCCATTTTTATGTTGTACGGATTCTCCCCATAGGCGATTATGTTAAGCAAATTTCCCCTACCTCCGGAATTTTTTATGTGGTACAAATTTTATGTTATACAAGCTGTTTGTTATACGAGGGTCCACTGTACTGTATATGAATATGCAATCTAAATTTGGTTAATAGATACAGGTCTTGCAACTTTTTGACTTATATTCTTTCATTTAGTGGTTTCAAACTGCAGGAAAAGAGATTCCATTTGAACATAAGGAGGAACTTCATGACGGTTAGAGCTGTTCGGCAGTGGAATATGCTGCCATGAAGTGGGGTGGGTGGAGAGTGGGGTCTCCTTCTTCGGAGGTTTTTAAGCAGAGACTGGGTGGCCATCTGTCAGAAATACTATGATGGAGGTTCCTGCATGGCAGGGGGTTGGACTGGATGGGCCTTGAGGTCTCTCCCAACTCTATGATTCTATGATTCTATGAGTCTTCCTTTAAATAGATAGGGTAGGTAATATTGCCTAACAACAGAATCATTGTTCACTTCCCGAGGAAAGTAAACAAATGGAATACTGATGGATGAGTCTCTGCAAGTTATCAACACCACAGAAAAATAGCATCATGTACTAGAATAATCTATGTTAAAAAATACCCAGTGGTAGACACTTTGCTACCATGGTGCACCTAGTTATTTTTCCATAGCATTTTCAAGTGAATTAGCAGTAGACTAGTTTGTTTGTTTGTTTGCTTGCTTGCTATACCACACCAGCAGACCAAATGTTATTCTGGGAGATTTATAAAAAATTAAACATAGATAATACAATAAATAATGCATTATACAATATATAACTAAGTAAAAATCAACAAATCAATCGTAATTAAATTTAATTTGCCATGTTTTCCCAAGTAAAACTACTATTCCAAGATGAGCTTATTTCCAATATTTGAGATGGGCAAGATGTGGAAGAAAGATCACTTGTGGAATTTTGTGTGGCTGTGCCATCTTCTGTAGCAGACCAGTCACTCCTCAAATAGAACTCCTCTCCACTGCTGGAAAGTCTGTTCTGCTTCATCTTGCCTCTCAACAGCTGACATTTGGCAGCTGATTGTTTTGCTCATCAGGGGAAATGACACTTGTGTGAAAAATGCTAATAAAAAGGGCATTATTATGTAGTGGATGCAGACATGATAACGTACATCAGCATAGCTTTCTTTATTCCAAAGATGACATAACAAACACAGAACACACATCGCATACATAACACATCACTCCACAAACGCGCGCACACACGCACATGCACACGCACACCAATCAGCCCATCTAGGCATCACCTCATTCATTACAAGGTCCACCTCTCTTCTGCTGCTCTCTGAAACCTCCTTTAAATTGTCCAATACACTACAGACATGAATTGTCTACTGCTCTGACTTTTTAAAAAATTTGCTCAGCTCCTGCCCTTGTTGGATGCTTAAGAAGTCAAACAGAGGAATCTAGGCACAAAGGAAAGGGGAAAGGAGCTGTGTGGCCACCCAAACTTACAGTCAAGTGTACACCAAATTTACATTAGTGCAGGAATAGCTACAAAGTATGAGGTTCCCCCAGCACATCTAGTTAAACATTAAAGAAAAACAAAGCAGATGAGCAGCAGTTCAGAGTATGTTCTTAAGTACAGGATGGGAATTGGGGAGATTTAAAGTGTGTACATCATAGATGATCCAGCTTCTAAAAGATTATCCTATGGGTTTTGCATTTAAGTGGGAAAAACTTTTTTAAACTGTGAGAACTCCATGGTTCAGTCATCTGTACTCATCTTCCAAAAATAACTTTCCCAAGACAGTTTATGGTGTTGTATTGCAAGGCATTTTCACAATAATGTCAATCGCTTAATCAAAAACATCCTATCAATTTACAACATGATAAAACATGAAAACAGCTGATAATATAAAACAATAGCAATTAAATATTTTAGGAATAGGGACAATAAGAACAAATTAAGACTGAACAATATACTAAATACTTTTCTAAGAAGAATGTTCTTTACCAACTTCTATAAAGTCATCAAGATAGTGATGCGACAGGACCATTCAGATTTCAATAAGCACAGATACTCCATATATCATTAATGAAGCATGATAACTTCCCTTCCCGTAATTGCTTTCTTAAACAAATGTGATGTGTTACAAAAGGGAAATGATCCATGAAGGATCTTTATGTGAGGTAAGACCTTCAATGTTGTGCATTTTACCTCACACAGCAAGCCTCAATTGATAGAAAAGGTGCTCCTCTTTAGACATACAGTATATCTTTTGTGTGAGGACAGTATCAATGAAGGGGCTGATATGCTCTCCTCTTGCATGGAGACTATGCATATATATCCCGCACCTGAACAGAGCTAGTCTTCCTGAGCATCACCCTCTTAAAGGCAAAATCATCTCCATAAACCAGAAAGACTTAAATGAATGAGCAATAGCAGAAGATGTAAGAGAAGGTAGGTAGGTAGGTAGGTAGGTAGGTAGGTAGGTAGGTAGGTAGGTAGGTAGGTAGGTAGGTAGTAGTTTATTGCTAAAAACCATTGGTCACCGCAATCTTGATTTACAACAGAGAAAAAAAACTTATAAGGTTACATCTATGACAAATATAATTAAAACTTTTTTTTAAAAAAAACGTGTGACACTTGCAGAGCAATACAGTCCTCCCAAAAGTAGAGGTTGACCCGGATTTTCATAGCTGCCAGCGCAAACTTTGCAACTTGCTGTGTAACAAACCTGTCTGAACCAACAAGTAGCATACTAAGTTGGGCTCCAGGGGACCTGTCGGCCAGTGAACCAATAATCCCACCAAGGAATTTGCCTCTGGGTTGGTATGTAAGAGAAGGGAAATTTTACTCTTCACTTTTGCCCACCTCACAGCTAAAAATTACTTTCCCAAAGCTACTTTTGATCCATGAGCGCAGAAGATGTAGTGCCTGAATCTTCTTGCTTGGAAGAAACAGCTTGCATGATAATTTCCAGTGGGAATACAACTGGAAGATAAAGAGTTAAGGAACCCTCTATTACTCTTATTCCTTCTGTTCTTATCCTAATGTATAGTTTCATAATCATCATCATCAAACTTTTTCTATACTGTGGGACAAGGGAATGCAAAGAAACAATTCAGGATGATGCATTGCATATTAATTTTGTAATAACACCAATGCTTTGAACTATTTGAACATTTTTACCATCCATCCACGCTTCAATCTAATTTCTTAAGGATCTAAAAGACATCAGACACACCATCATAAAAGCCTTAGCCATTCTGTATGCTCACACCTGCTTACCCTGCAGGAAAGCACCTTCAGAGAACTGCACAGGGAATACAACAACCTCTTTTGAACATGTTTTTCAGAAATGTTAGAAGATTTCAGGGAATGCTTTTTCCTTTGAAAACTACTATGAAAGACAAACCATGCTAATTCAAAGCAGCAACCTATCATAAAACTTTAGTCTACACTAGCCAATTTGATGTTAAGTTTGCTTATTACACTGTAGCAACTGCAAGCTTCAGCTTGCAGAATCAGAGGCAGTAGCAGCAGGATAGGGAAATAAGAGAGAGCTGGTTACAATCTACCAGAAAGTATATGTAGTGTTCTGGTCCACTTCATTTAGATTTGGGCTCATGGTAGATGTCATATTAGTAGCTATAATTTACTAGATATAACTAGTTACCAATTTAGCAACCAGAAAAGAAAGTTATTTTATATTTTATACTATTATTTCTACAATGACTCCTATATTCCTCAGCTAAGCACAACATGTGTGTGTCTTGTGTCATTTACAGTTGTGACCGACTCTTTATGACCCCACATCCATGGAGTCTTCTTTGCAGGAATACTGGAATGGATTGCCAGTTCCTACGCCAGGTGCCTACAGGACCTGGTATTCCCTGGTGGTCTCCCATCCAAGTACTAACCAGGGCCGACCCTGCTTAGCTTCCGAAATCAGGCAAGAACTGATGTGCTTCATATCCTAATTAGGTGCCACAACTGTAATGATTCATTGTGTTTTAAATCTGATATTTAAATTTGTCTCAGAAAAGGAGAATACACTATAGCCCTTGTGTGTAAAATGAATATAGGATATAAACCGTTCCCTGGGGGGAGAGATAGGAATTGCTTACTAGGACCATTTGCTAGTGATAAAAGGGGGGGGGAGGGAGAGACTGAAGCAGTTGCCTTAATTCCTCATAAGAAGATATCTGAGAATATGGATAACCTCACATGATGGTCTGGTGTATGGGCATGGTCCCAGGCTGGAGACAATGATTAAATGATTATATTCTAGACTATTATTGAGTCGACTGCTCTGCTATTGGGCCTACTGGACTGGGGAGATTTTACCTGCTCTGGTTTTGGTGTAAAGGTTATGTTACTGTGTTATATTCCGTCTGGTCAGTGACTGAAATAAAGATCTACTGCTACACACATTAACAATTTGGTTAGGTCCTCGTTTGGCAAAGACTACTCTCTCCAAATGCACAAGTGAAGTGCAATTCTCAACTCATTGTGGTATAGCAGGCCTGTACAGCATGTCGACCGTAGACGACCAGTCACCTGTGGTGCCTTCAGAGGTCACCCGCCAGGTCCATGTTGAGGGGAATTTCCCCCCACTCTCACACTGGTGAAGTGCCTGACGGTGGCAGCGGCTCCAATAGTGGCAGCATACCCAGACCGGCCTGCTGGGCCCATTTGGGTTTTCCAGTGGCACCCAGCGCAGTTCCAGCAGTGTGCATGGTGGTTGTAGAGGCAGGCCACGGTCAGATTGCTGGTCCCACTTGCCAGAAATACTGATCATGCTGTGCACACCTCCAGAACCACCCTGACGCTGACGCCATTCCCCACCACTGATATCACTGATCCAATGCCCCAAACATTGCCCCTACCATCCCTGCCGCTGCCCCTCACTGCCGCTACCACCCCTGATGCACCCACCACTGCTGCCACCACACCTGACACCAACATTGCCCCACCATCTCAGCCCCCCCCCACTGTCACGACCACAAGTCAACTGCGTGGGGGCCTTCAGGAGCAGCAGGTAGGCCACGGGCTGTTCAAAGTTGGACAGCCCTGTGGTATAGCATCTGGTCTTATTTTAGTAGCTGTAGTATATTTTAGCTACACAGGATTTTAATTCAGATTCATTATACATTTTAAATTTTCTCATTTCAGTTATACAGTTTAATGACTTTAGGCACAATAAAATAAACTATGTGGAAGTAAAAAATCATAATTAAATTATGCTTCATTTCATTGCATTGTTACACACATTTGCATTGTACTGATTTCAGGGCCCTCTCCAATGCATATAGAAATCAAACAAACAAATAACAAATACCATTCATTAGATGTTGGAGACTGGTAAGTTTAGGTAGAAATCTATCACACATTCAATATGGAATAAGTTCCACTGAACTCACTGGGACTTATGCATTGATTAACTCAGACTAAAATCCTGTCGCTTAGCATATTTAATTGAAACTATAGTAGGCCTATTGAATTATGAGTCACCAAATCCTGATTCATTTTTAAAAACCATGTAATAGGTTTTCTTTGTTTCTTTGTTATTAAGACATGTTCAAAGTTGTATTTTGAATTTCACTAATTTCAATGGCATGTATTTACGAGTGGATTACCATATGCATAAACTTTCCCAACTAAAAAAATGTATGCACAATTCTTCCCCACTAAAATCATTCAGATGTGTTTGTGAAATGGCTTATACAGTGGTACCTTGTATAAAGGAATTAATTCATTCCAAATGAAATTCTGTTAAGCAAATTTTCCTTTATACAAATTTTCCCTAGGAATGCACTGAAAACGGACTAATCCCTAATCGTGACCATTTTTATGTTGTACGGATTTGCCAAATAGATGATTGTGTTAAGCAAATTTCCCCTATCTCTGGAATTTTTTGTGTTTTACAGATTTTATGTTATACAAACTGTTTGTTGTACGAGGGTCTACTGTATTTTGTTCTAATCTTTGTCATCCATTACTGTATCCTGTAAAAGAAATATTCAATATAAGTATCACTGAGTTCATCCAAACCTTTGAAACTATAGAAAAATGTTGATGATAGATAAAATAGACATAATAATTAGACATGGAAATGTGAGGCCTGTGAGTTAATTTACCTACCATCAACTGTATAGCTGCCACTTTCTTACAATCAAAAGAAGAGGTTGGCATGAAATGGAAATATAGTGTTTAGTTTTGGTTCATTTCATTTGTCTTCATTTTGTTTCATTTTCTTAATAACAGATTTTTTTAAAAAAGAATTTTTGTCAGGAAACGAAATGAAACGAAATGCTTCACAATGATATAAATAATGGGGAGCTTTCCTTTTTTTTATTTATCATGGAGCCCACTGCCCTAAATCAAATACCAACAAACCTTCCAATCAATTTGCTTTCAAGCAAAGAACCCTCTGTAAACAAGCTAGAAACCTAATGGCTAGCTGGTGCATGGAGAGATTGGAGAGATGAGCTCAGCAGCTGATTGGCAGTGTGGCAAGGAAGGAAAATAGATTTTAAAAATCACCCCTACAGTCCTACTTACTCACGAAAGGAAAACAAAACAATCAGTTTAAATCAACTTCCAGACACAGCAAGTGAAGGGAAGAGCTCAGCTCCTGGCTAGCTGTGCCAGGCAGACCAAGATCTGAGATAAGCTATCTCAACAGCTGAGGCGCGGGAAGAAGAAAAAAATCACTCAGTTTAAAAATAAACCTCCTGTTCTCAAGATGGCTGAATCAAGAGGCTAAGATGAATCGTTTAATGTCCAAAGCAAAAAATTGTGTTTCATTTCATTTCTTGATGACACACTGCTGTTTCGTTTCATTTTGTAAGGTTTTGTAAACTTACAAAATTACAAATCAGTGTGTCATTTTTCATAAGGTGCCCATCCCTAATCAAAAGTATTTGTAATCAGGCTTATGCATCCCACTTCAAATATGCATCCTAAATTTTGTTGTTTTTTTTCTTGTAAGGCAACCAGCAAAAAAAGGGGGAAAAAGACTTACCGGTTTTATATTTGTGGATACAAAATGTTTCCACATCTACCTAAAACAAGTTATCGGCACTTTATGGATACATATACATGTTGAACACTCTTTTGTATACTAGTACTATGTTAACATTTTAGAATTTAGCAACTGGGCTCTTGCAGAATGTTTTAATTTTATGCCTATTCACTACTTAATATGTCCACATATCACTGATGGATCACATTACTGACTGCTTGTATTTTATACCATCATGGTTTAAAAATGCTACAGAAAAAAATTATATCACTCTTTTCTTAAACTCACACTTTTTGCGGAAGTTGGACACAATTCTTTTGTTATCATAATCTCCAGTGGGCACATGTAAAGTGAGTATATCATAGTGTGAAACTGGATACATCGGACTCTGCCTGTCTAACTTGTGACTCACACCGTGCCTCTCATGTCTCACAACTGAACTTCTGGGAAACAGCTGTGGGTCCCACAATGAAACTAAGTACATTTGAGCTCTGCTGATTTATGACAATTCCTGAGAGAACAATGACATGAAAAATGAACACCACTTGTAAACAAAGATACCATTTCTCTAAGTGCTAAAATTATATATTTCAAGTATACTGAATTATTTACCACACACCTTACCCTGTGTTAGAGACAGGGAGTAAGCAACATGTGTGATTTCTCTGGATTTCACTTCCTTGGGCTAACTGCTCCTTCGAGCCACTATTTTAACCTCTCTCACATTATAAATCATTGCTACAGTCTGCGTAGAATTAGACTCTATTCATCAAGGCTGAAGAATGGAATAAGTGAAGGTAATTACCCCCCCTAGTAATGTTACAGCAAAAGATCGGGACTGGCAACCTGCAGCCCACGGATTAAATGTTACTATTTACTTAATTACATGTGGTTGTTGGTGGGAGCGGAATGGCAGATAGGGGGAAACACAGAAAAAGCCAAATGGCAACAAGTGATCTAATTCCTTTTGTTCCCTTGTAAGTGAGAGGTCTGGGCTCACAGCAACAGCAGTCTGTTCTTCTTACACATTGCCAGGCAGTCCAGAAAGGAGGAAAGGAAAAGAAGAAGGTGGCAGGGCTGGGAGAGAGTAAGAATTGTAAAGAGGTTGGCAGAAAAAGAGTGGGGAGGCAAAACTTGGTGTATGTGGGGGGGGGGGGTAGCCTTGTCAACTTTTGATACTGACCTCATTTATCTCTGCCTTTAACCTAGCCACAAGGGTCATGCAGTGCACAACCAAAACATGTTTCTTCACTCCTAGAGTGGTTCACAGTGCAGCTATACCACCATTTTCACAACAGTGGGTCCCAGCACATAACATTGCAAGCAGTAGGTTGCATCCAAACTACTTTAGTTGAACTGAAACCCATGGAACAAGTTGGTAGTGACTTCAATTTCAATGAGAACTACATTCACCTGATATACTTTGGATCCAAGCTAGAAATGCTGCACCAGAATGCTCTTTAGCAAGATAAGACTGTCCTGTCTTAATATGATCCACGATATGGGTTTTAAATGTACACTAAGGTAGAAAGAAATAGTAACAGGCATCGCAAAGATACCCAAGCAGCCAGGAGGAGGGGGGATGAGGCAATGGGGCAGCCACCCTCCCTTTGCATGGCTCTCCCTGCCGGTCTTCACATAGGCTTGTTGGCTCATTCATAGCCTCAGTTAACTCTTCAGCCATGCTGCTGTGGGCATCCCAAGAACAGCATGGCTGGAGAGTAAACTGCAGCTAAGAATGAGCAGACAAATCGCTGCCCAGCTTTCATCTGGGTCTCCGCACCAAAACAGTTCAGCACGGAGACTCAGGCGAAGACTCAGGCAAGGTATCTTATGAAAGCATAAGACACGCATGCATTTTCATTAATAGTATTGCAAACAATTAATTAGATACATTTGTAAATTACATTAATGCAAACTTGTTTCCATTCTTAGAAGTCCTTTTTCCAAAATATATATTTATGTGGACCTTTTGACTCAGTGATTTGTAAGCATCACTAACAGACCAAGATCCAAGAGGTGGGGAGATGCAGCAAGACTTTGTTTCACACAGAAATAAAGGTATCAGTCTCTATAAACCTAGAGGATTTTCTCCTGAAAGCTATGATGGAACACAGTCACCACCTTGAAATATAGCCAAGGAAAACAGATACAGGGACAAATTTTCCATAGAATCTCACAATGAAAAATGTCAGATTTTTCAATTTGATAAGGTTAAAAATGAAGTGCCTTTTCTTGATTCATAGCAATCAGCCACACCACATGGTCGTGTCAATGCTGATCAGCATAAAATCTGCAATACCCCTCCAGTGTCTCTGACACTATAGATTTACAACCTCTGCTACCCAAGATTAACTGTAGATAAATCGGATCTCAGCTGCAGCGTTTACATATGCTTTGCCAAACTATTGCCTTTCCATCTTTATGACACCACATTACCTAAGGATTAGCCAATTTTTGCAAATCAGTTTCCTATTAACAGTTGAAAACACAAGTCCAGTATAATGTTAATAGTTGGTAATTTTATAATTATAAATTCACAAAATTCAAAAGGAAATGGTAATACCTTTGGAACAGACCATAGTTCTGATTGCTATTGTGTGTGGAAATCAAACTGACATTTTTTCAGTATTATTTATACACCAGTCTCTTTTGGTATCACCCAGAAAACTCTTGCACAGAGGAAAAAAATAAGGCAAGTTATCTGTTGAAAGAAAAATAGCCCAATTACAGTGGTTATGGTTACATATTTTGTCACAGTGTACATCTGTTGTCTTTACCACCAGATAGCCCCTCAGGTAAACCCCAGTCCATCAGCTCAATAATTAAGAGGGCATTAGCTATTCTATGGATTGCTTTTTTTCCACCTGACAGTATATTTATGGGTAGCCAACTCTTAGCAGACTATCAGGCAAGCTGTAACCTTTTAAACAGTACAGCCGATACAGACTTTGGAAAACCAATTAAAATGACAGACCCTGACCTTGATTTATATTTGAGAACATGCAATCTGGCATTACATAAGGAGTTGACTACCCCTGGGCCCGAGGTCGTAGGGTCATGGAAGTTTTGTCAACACCTTTCACTGATAACCTTACATTATCTGCAAGGCGACTAGATTCATGCTGCTCAAGTTCACTCCTATCTCCCAACTGCAGCAAACCTGAGGACTTGGATAATTATGGACTTAAAACTATATTACCAGAAATCAGGGACATATTAAAAGAGCTAAAACAACTAGCTCACCTCCATAGAAGGCCATTTGAAGGAAAACAAAGCATCCCAACGTCATATAAGGGTGATCAGCTGGACAATGAACAGGGAGCATTTTTACAACCAGAGGGAGATAAGATGAATTATTATAGTTTATCACCAGGAACTATTAAAAAAATAAACTCTCCCTTGAGGAATTACTACTGTGTGTGGGTCCTCAGCCGGAGGTGTTGGCTAACCCTGCACCCTCAAGCTCTATCCCTTCAGGCCTCACAGCTCCCAGATGTACTGCAGGTAACCCATGCAAAGAGGTGCAAGAGCAAGAGCCATCTACATGTCTACAATTGTCAAGGAAGAAACATAACTTATGCCCAGCAAAGAAAGGAAAACAACCTAAACAAGAACCTAAACCCCAGCTGAGGAAGGTGCACTGAAAATTAACATCTAAGAAAGGAAGGAAAAGGAGAGGTTTGAACTTCAAGCCATTGTATAAGATGTTAGAAGCCTCAGAGACAACTACGAAGGGCATTTCAAACAAGAACACCCAGCCTAAAGGTGGACAACCTTCTACCTGTCTTAATCCTGCTCCTTCGAGTTTACCTCTGGATACCAGCTCTAAATACATGAGGAAGTCTGATCTACAATCCTCAATTTGTGATTCTCTGGGGCAAGGCCCCCGCTCTGATAATAGAGGCAATCGTCAGAGGCAGCCTCCTGAGGCATCACAGACTATTCCATCTTCTAGGAATTCCGATAGCCCACCAGAATACTCCATTCCTGTTATAATAGGGAACAGGTTTTACAACAAGAGACATCCTATCAGGGGTGGCAGATGCATAACCAGGTTAAGAGACAGGGGCTCCTCTATGACCATCTGAAATAAGGTGCCTGAATCAAGAAATGAACATTATCATGTTTGACCCATTGGAAGATGTTTCCTCTGTTGAGCCATATGAACAATATGTACAAATGTGTGATGGGGGTGAGAAAATCCTCGTAAATGATGAATTTTACTGTTATAGACAAAAGTGATAAAGTTGACTTAGTCAAGGCTCCTTGTTTGCCCGGTTAAGCAATGCAATTGTCGCTGCAGACTCCTCTTTACAATCAAAGAGCTCTGTGGTTAATTATATTTCTTGGAACATTGCAGGTTGGCATGCTAAAGTATCAGATCCTGAACTTACTGAATTTCTCAGAAATCTGAAATAATAATGTTACAAGAAACATGGGCTCTGGATGACCTGGCACTGAACGGATATGAGGCGTATTGCTTTAAATGCCTCACCCAGTAATAAGGGTGGGAGGCCTCAGGGGGGCCTAGCTACATTTTTGTCCACCCAGTTACAGGCCACTGTGCTATCTTGGGAATCCTTAAATAATATAGCCCACTGCACTGCTCCCAAGAATTGCTGGGGACTTACTGTTGCTTGTAGATATCTATGCGCCATAACCAACGAACCCATGAGCAAGTAGACGCCTTATGGATACAGTTGGAACAATTCATTAACTACTTTTAAAAGCTACACCCTGGAGCTTACGTCCGAATGGCTGGGGATTTTAATGCAAGAATTGGTAATAATAATGCTGCTCTTCTAAAACACTATAAATCAATAATTCCTGAAAACTTTTACCCCCCCCCCCTAAATTTTATTCAAGACAATCTAAAGACTGTGGTTTTAATTACTCTGGTTGGGGGTTCTTAAAGATGGAAGTACCAAAGGGGATTGCCCTGGAGAGTACACCTTTATCTCTACACGAGGAGCTTCCACAATTGACTATGCACTGATCTCTAGAGAATTGGCTGATTTTATTATAACTTTCGAAATAAGATACCGGAGTGAAAGTGATGATCTATCTATAACTAATAAAGTTGTACTGTGACCAAAATGTGCTAGTGGAGGGCATCCCAATTCCTCCTATAGCAGCCAATATGAGGAAAATACAAATAAGGGGGTCCGATAAGCAGTCAGCCAGTTTACAGAAATCTAATAGCCACTGATCTATATCTGCATTACAGCAATAATATCACCATGGCCAGCTCTGCGGAACAAGCCCTAAAGATATATGATAACCTGGTAGAGTCCTTGCAACCTCATTTAACTTACAAAACCGAACATACTTCATTTTGTACCTCCCCACTCTTAAACAGTGGTTTGATGCAGAGTGTAGAGCACTAAAGATGAGTTATTGGATACCTATGGTGCCCTACAAAAGGCAAAAATCCAGGAACTATTCCGGATAACTGGTTGTCAGGCAAGAAAAGATACAAATCCTTGATCAAAACCAAGAAACTTGAGGCCCAGAGGAAGGCCTGGGAGTCCTTGCTAACTGCTGCTAACATTGGAGACTCAGCCACCTTTTGGAGGAGAGTCTCCAAGGGTGGAACTTAACTTTTATTACCCAAAATAATGATTACTAATATAATTGCCCCAGCTGTCCTGGGAAGAATTAATTCTATGACAAAGGCACTATGCAGTTCCACATTCCCATACACGGATCTGCCTAACTGACTTAGAAGGCCTCCCTAAGTGGCCTCCAGTTACTCAAAAGAAATATTTATGC